>VZZY01004287.1:114849-133583 GCA_013400335.1 Eurystomus gularis
GCAGCAGCAGGCAGTAAGAAGTCCTCTTTTTATATGAATAAAGTTTTATTGAATTTTAGACAATTAGAAAGAACAAAGAAGGAGGAGCAAACAGTCTCATGGAGGGTAGGAACCAGAAGAGCTTTCCCAGTAGAGGAGGGGGCTTGCTGAGGACAGTGATCCTGTAAATGTCACACAGGAGTTGTTACAAAAGCAAAGAGAATGTGTCTGGGCTTTTCTTTGATTGTTTGGGTTTGGTTTTTTTTTTCCTCCCACATTAGGGTTTCTAAAGCCATTCTTCTTCCCCCATCAATTATACCACCCAGTAGCAAAGTGAGTAGGCAGGCAGGAAAGAGGATGGCTCTGGTGAAATGTGAACACAAATACACAGAGCAACCACCTGCCTCCACCACCAATAGGGTTTGCACGCATTCTGGATGGAGTTGTGTAGACAGGGAAGGAAGGGAGGTTAGATTATTTTTCTTTTCTCTTTTTTAAGTAAAGAAGGCACAAAATCTCAGCCAAGCTTCACACCTAGTGCTGCCTGGAAGCCCCCAACCTCCCAAACAGCCAGTGCCCATGTGGAAACCCAGCCCTCACCTTTCCCTCCTCTTCCTCAGAGTCCGTTCTTGCATTTAAAAGATACTGCTCAGGCAGAAGGCCCTGCCCAAGGTTTGTGCACTGCACTGCACTGCCAAGGGAAAGTAAAGCCGTGCCGGGACAAGGAAAATGGGGATGAGGAAGAGTCTGTTGGCTTAAACAGACCCATTTTCCAATGTGAGAGCTACAGAAAGCCACCTGTGACTCTCCATATTGTTTTTCCAAAAGCAGACCTGGGAGAGCTCTGGTGCTTCTGGAGGTGACCACTGCCTTTACACGTGCAACGGCTGGTATTATGCCAGAGGGCTGAGACCCCCCATCCAGGCATGGCCCTTTTGAGCCAGTGATCTCTTGGAGAGTAAGTCCCAGCCCATAGTCCAGGACCTCCAAATGGCACCAGATTCCTTCAGTGGTTTCAACTCTTGGCTTTGATTAAGGCTATTTAGTTGCAATAGAAAAAAGATAGGTGCCAGCCACAACCACCTCCCTGGCTGAGAGGAGATGGCAGAGCCACTGGCAGATGCCAGCAGTACCCGTCCCCAGGGCATTGAGAGAAGGAGGGGAGGCAGAGAGATAGCACGTGGGCTTCCACAGGGTTACCCACTCCCTTAAGCCCCTGATTTCACTCTAAGGAAAAGGATTTGGAAACAAATCCCGCCAACCTTAGTGTCTGGGAAGTCTGTGCACATGGGACAGTGGGAATGAAAACTGTGATGCCTCCATATGAGTACCCCAAGCACAACATGTGCCCTGCCGCCATGCCAGCCAGCCCTGGGTTGCCTAATAAGGAAAACCCACTATGAAAACACCAAAGCTGTGGGTTTTGAAGCCACTTGCCCCAAACCAGAGCAGCCCAGGGGCAGCAGAAACCACTGGACCTGACTGCTGCTCTGCCATGCCGCCCTGCTCCTCTCTGCCTCCTGAATAAACCCAGCAACACTCCAAATAAAAAAGAAAAAAAAAAAAAGCCATGAGCCCTACAGCAGCAGCAGCACATCCTCACCCTGCACAGAGTGTTTCGGGGAAAGATGCTCAGACGGCTGCGTCCTCCACAGCCATGAACAGGGCTCCAGCAATGCCCCAGGCTAGTACAGAAAAAACACTAGTCTAAGGACCTGGGTATCTGTGTTTGTGTGGGTTTTGGGGTGGGGAAAGAACTGCAACAAATGAAGAAAAACACTCCTGGTCTGTGCCCTCACCCAGCCATTTTCTTGGCCGGGCTGGTGGCTGTGCCTTCATCTCACCCTTCCAGGCTGGTCTGTGCCTCCTCATAGCCAGCCCTGGCGCGCTGTCCTCCCTCATCTGGCAGTGGGTTCAGGGCTGTAGGGAGGAGGCTGGGGCTGCCATGTTGAAGCATACCCTGCCTCAGCACCCCTCCCTGTTCAGCCCTCCCTGCCCCGATGCAGCCTGTTGTCCTCTTAGAAATAAAACAGCAACAACAACAGAAAAAAAATAATATATATATCTCCCCAAACCTCCCTGGAAGACCCAAATGGATGGAATCAACCCTCAACAAAACCAACAGGAAACAAAAGCAAAAGTCCCCCGAGGTCAGGGTTGGGCACACATCCCAGTCAGGGCCCAGAAGCTGGGGAGCACATCCCAACCTCCCAGCTCCCCGAGCCTTGGCACATCTGCAGCATCCACCAGCGTGAGGAGCCTCGACAGCTGGGGGGACACAGCACCACTGGGGCTGTCCCACAGGCCAGCAGCAGCCTTGGGAGGGGAGGGCAGGGGCGAGAGGCAAGTGTGTGTCCCCCCTGCTGCCTTTCAGGAAGGAGCAGGGTCTCTTTGTCCCACCAGGTACCAGAGGCCCCTTGCTCAGCTCTCACATGGCCCTACACAAGGGAGCCAGCCCGGCTCTGGGCAGGCACCATGACAGGGACAGCCCCAATCCGCTCCAGCGTGGCCTGGCTGACAGCATAGGAGCGAGTGTGCGGCAGCCGTGGTTTCCTGCTGATGGAGCCGTTGCTCCGGATCACCTCCTGAGGGGACGGTGCTGTGCTGGCCGTCACCACCAGCGTCTTAGGGGGAGCCGGGGATGGATGGCCACCATTGGCATAGACAGGGCGGGTGCTCGTGCTCCCTGAGCGGGAGAAGGGGGGCTGGTGGGCATCATTGCTGTTGCTGAAGCGGGTGAAGGAGTCTGTGGCATGGCTGGCTTTGGGGTCATTCCAGTAGCGGCTGTTGTAGGTGTTGGAGGAGGTGAGGGTGTCATTCTCCGATGAGGATGCATCAGCATGGAATGTCTTTGCTGCAGAGGAGCATTTGGGCGGCAGGTCATCCTCCCTGGGAAAGAGAGGGTGTAAGGGCACATGGAGGATGCTGCCCCGACTTCCCAATACACCCCCACACCACATTCTGCTGCAGTCAACATCAATTTAAGGTGAAGGACAGCACCAACATGAACCAGCACTGCTCCCTGGCCCATTTGCTTATCCCTCTTTGCAGGACCCAGCTCTGTGCACATTAATTGCTCTGTGTGCCTACTGCTGAGGCAAACGACCCACGCTCATGTGCCTAGGGGGGCAAAATCAGTGATTGTCACAGCCACTGGTACTTTGCAGGCACTCAGTATGACTGTACAACGAATGAAGCTGATCTTCAGGGGAGCTGCAGGAAGCTACCAGATGGAAACGCTGTGGCTGTAACACCAGAGAAGATCACAGTTGTATGTCCAAAGCTTTTTTGTTATCACTGCTATTGTGGGTTAGGATCCCCACCACGTCACTCTTCTATGGAGCTAACAACATCAAGTCAAAGCTCTCAATAAAGGCAATACTGGAAACAAAATCTGTCATCAGCATACTTCATTTGCTCCCTCAATTTTCTGGACATATATGGACATCTTCCCCAGCCCAGAGCAATACACCCAGGGTGAGATTTCTGATTGCTTTCCTGCTAGCCACTTCTTTTGCTGGGTGATCAGAAGCCCCCTGCCATAAGCTTTCCCTGACCCTTACCTTATCTCATTGGGAATCTCCTCCTCTTCTTCTTCTTTGTGTTTATTTTTCCAGTAAAACAGAGCCACAGCCACCAACACAATGCAAACAACGAGCACAACAGCACCTGTGGCCACTGCTCCTGCAATCAGGCCAATACTCCGGGGGTGAGCTGTGGGGACAATTGATCAGAGAATGGAGAAGAACTCAGAGCTGGGTGGTGGCCATTCACAAGCATTTGAAGCTACCATGGCTTGAGAAGGGGGAAAGGCAACGTCCCCATTCCAGGGCACAACGATCTTCTGATAGAGAGGCACATGGTGGCTCAGAGCAAATATGATTACATACTTTACTGTCACAAGACAGAAGCAAATGGCCAAGCCTCCCTTGGCAAAATACTTACGTGCAATGACTTGCAGGTCCAGAAGGCAAGTGCTGGTTCCAATGGCATTTGAAGCCACACATTGGTAAAGACCTGAGGACACAGTGCTGATATTTCGGAGAGTGACAGTGCCCTGGACTTGGTCTAGTCAGAGAGAAAAGAAGGATTTAAATCCCTCCCACCTTGAGGAAAACTGTGTGAAGGCATAGCTAGCAAATAGAGTTTCGCTGTGAGACTCTCTTAAGAGAGAAATAAATTGGGAAATAACCTTGAGGTGGAAACATTGTGCCGCACACACACAGACAAGATTAGGTCTTAAGGAGCTTACACTAGATGTTTCTTTTTCTTCTTATAGATAAATTTCTGCAAACGAAAGCTTGGGACTCTCAGCACTGTGTCAGAAAAGGGAGGAAAGAAGAGATGTGCAATTACCTATACCCAGATCTACCTGCTAAATACAATCCTGGAGTGCAGAACCCTGCACTCCCATCTCTGGGCTCCCTAGCCCCTGCTCTGCCAATTTTCCTCATTCCTAAATTACATGAAACTAAAATGCTTGTGTATTCTTAAAACACAGCAAGATAAAGGGCAAAAGCACAGCTATCAGTACGTGGTCAGGATATTTAGGCTAAGAAATCTTATGGATGGGACTTGGGGCTGGGCAATGCCCTGTCTGACCAGTGTCTTGCTTTTACACGTCTGAAAGGCAGCTCTGGCAGTAACTTATTGGAGAACACTGACCTCAGTGTGGGAAGCTGGCAGTGTTTTCCTGGGATGATTCTGCCTTCCTTCTCTCAGTTTCTAATTGATAAGCCTTTTATTTGGTTTAAAATGCAGGTGAGCCAGCAATTAATTCTCCAGCCACATGCCAACAGCTGGCAACCATGTTCTCTTTCTCCCATTCAACCAGACCCTTGTTCCTCAATGGGGAACATGTTTCCGCACCAAAACCCCATGAATTTAAGTGGCCACTGGAGGGTACCTAGTCCACCATGGGCTCTAGGAATCTTCGTTGCAGTAAAGTGACCATGCAAGTGATGGCAGACACTCAATGAGCTATGCCACCTCTGCTGCTCAGACAAAGGAAAGTTCAGGCTGTCACTTGGGAAATAAGAGGATAACCAACAGAATGAGCACCTTGTGTGGCAGTTGGGGGCAACTTGGGAACATTGTCCAGTTTCTCCCAGAGGTATGTTGGTCGGGGGATGCCTTCTTCTGAGCTGCAGGTCAGTGTGACGTCACTGCCCACGTCCAGCGACCCCTGAATTCTGCAAAATGGGGCAGAAGGAGGAACTGCAAGAGAAGAGAGGAAGGTGACAGCAGATCAGGAAATATGGCCGAACAGTGAAGCGCAGGCTCCTCTGGACACATGCTGCTGGGGAAAGCAAGGACACTGGCATGAGCTGACAAGGGGACAACAGAGAAGCAGCAGAAAAGAACCCATTAAGGCTCGGGGGGGGGGGGGGGGGGGGGGACAATTCACAAAGATTCCTGACCTGCCAGCCCATCCAGGCTACAGACTACTGCTGACTTTCATAGGACCCAGTCCTCTTACATCCCTCCCTAGAGAAAAATGTGAACATTTCTGTCGTTGAGACAGCAATGATGGTGGGAGCTAACAGAGCTGTAGAGAGAATATGCTGTGGTTGGGTTTTGCTTTCATATACCTATAATGGCACACGCTCTGGCGTATTTAACATCCTAGGGAACATCTAGTACTAATTGCTTTCATGAAAAGGAAGCAAAGATCTCAAGTCTTCTTCTTCTGCTGCTATGCACAAAACTATTATGGTCCCTTCAGCTCTCCAGAATGCCCTTATACTTTATTCATGCTTCTTTACAACTCCACATCACAATGCTGCCATAAAAGCTTTCTCTCCATCACATTTTAAAATTCCATTATAAGCTGCCTGCATACGAAGGCTATGTGACCTACAAACTCCCACAATACCCACAAGGCAACCCAACCCTCACCACAGGATGTCCATGGGCTCCAATGCATATAATACCATGTTGCTCTGCTATGATGTGCTACCATGCACCCTTGTCCCATTCCTCCCCTCTCCCCCATAATACCAATAAACACACCCAAGACAGTAAGTCCAATGACTCCAATATTCCTGACGCCTCGGTCGGGAAGATTGTTGACCAAACACTGGTATGTGCCAGTATCCGATAGCTGAGTGTTGTTGATGAAGATGGAGGCACTGGTGGTTGGCATTGTCACAGCAAACCCCACTCGCCCATAGAACTGAGGTGCACCACCAAAGATCTGACCCCCTTGGTAGAGAATAACCTGGAAAGGAAAGGAAGGCTCAAGTAACACTCTGCAGGAACTGAGCAAGGAGGAAGAACAGGAAGCAAAACATGAGCTTCCAAAGCCAAAAAGGACGGTTTCTAAAGGATCTCTAAATAATCAGACCTTAATATACAGCTGACCCAGGCAGACTCATCCTAGCAGAGGTGTTTTCTCTAAAAAAGGAACTCCTTTTCACTCTGTAGTCTGGTTTATGTCAATAGAAATGTTCACAAAGGTAGCAGACAGGATAGGTACCCAAGTCTTTTGGCATAGCTGGATTGGCAATACCAGGCTGCTTCCTATAATAGTCATTATCTATCTGGATGAGATCAATGTAGAGAAGCAGATACTCTCTGCAGATCAGTGAGTGCTTTGCTGGAAAACACCTGCCCAGTGGACAGTATCAGTTTGAGTCTCAGCCAGTAAGATACTGCCATGAGTTAACAATGCCTGCTGAAGATCATTGGGATTAACTGAATGACAGGCAATACAACCCCTGAACCTACACAGGCTCTACCAGTCAGTTACCAGTCTGTACTCAAGTCCTTGAGGAGCAAGTACTCCAGTGCAGGTTGTCAGAACTGAATATCAAAGATGATGGGGGCAGTGTGTCCCAAGACAGATGCATTTCAGAGCAATTACATTCTTCTGCCATCAGAATATGTGGACAAAACCAAGTTTGGCAGATCTCAGGTTATGATTCTTGTGCCCACCAGGATAGACTCTCATTTGCTAACATTCATAAGAATGGATTTGCATAAGTAATAGTGAAAAAGTAAGAAGGGAAGTAAAAGAGAATATGAGTCTATAAGAGGCCATGTGTTTTGGCATATTTTACATAGATTTCACAAGTTTAAGCTTGCAGCTGCTCCCAGGAACTCCAAATCCCTATCTAGCACACCAAAACCTGAATTACATCCCTTGTGCTCTTTTGAATACACAAACCACTGGAGGTCCAGGGAATACAGTATCGCATATATCTGCCCTAACTGCACATCCAGCCAAGGCAGCACAGGACACAATGTGCATCAGTTAATAAAGCATCGAAGGAACCAAATTCATGTAAGATCCAGAGGGCATGTTCGGCAATGAAGGGACAATGAAGTTCTGGGATAACCAGAAACTCAGTATTGTAAAAGGTCTGCATCCAGATCAGCATGAAAAGGGAGAGGAAGAGGAAAGCCTCAAAGAAACACATGCTCCAGTAAGAAAGGACCTACCTGTTGAGGTTGGTTGGCGTTAGAAAGAGGAATGACCATCCAGATGACATTAAGGTTAGTGAGAGCGGCGTTAGTGGTGAAGGTGCAGGGCAATACTGCTGTCTGGCCTCGGGCAACCTGGATACTCCCTGAACTGACTGACACCTCCAGAGGACACACCAAACCTGGAAAGAGAAGGACACCCAGTTCAAGCATTTCCAGAGAAGGACACACAGTTCAAGCATTTCAGAAGAACACCCAGTTCAAGGGTAGCCCCATACACTTGCAGGTCATGACAGCAGCATCCTGTTGTTACACAACCGTACCTTTATCAATTACCTCAGGCCCAAAAGAATTATATTCCTCCCTTAGCAGATCAGGCGGCTCTCATTCAGACTTTTTCACAAGCAAATGCAGATAGGTGGCCCTTTTAAGCAAGACCATTCTAGTTTCAGAGCCTCTGAAAACAACAGGGTTTGTTTTGGCAACAAGGGAAGAGTCTTAAGAGCAGCCAAGCTGTGTCTAAGAGATAATAAAATGTGTTTTCAAATCCATCAATCTTAATGATATCCAACATCGCTTAAACAGAAAAGGAAACTGCATTCTAAAAAGTCTTCACCAGGAGGTAAGAAGAAACACAGTTCTCCCCCTACTTCTGTGCCTCATAAAATCCAGCATGATCAGAAAAGTTTTAGTGCTATTTTTAATCTAAAGGGTTAAAAATCTAAATCTTTTTCAGTTCAGGTATTTCTATCTAGCTGGTGATAAATGACTACTGATAATGGAGGATCTCATCAAATCTCATTTATTTTCTAGCATTACCACCATTCACTTCTTTACATTCCACACAGGCTGCGCAGGGCTCAAAGTCTGCTAAGTCCCAGCTTCCCAGCGGAGCAGCTCAAGGCTGCAATTTTTAGGCTGCAAGTCACACAGGGAAACATTTCTGTTCCTTCTGCCAAAATCTTGTCAGGCGAAACTAACCAAGGAGTCACCACCACCATTTTGAGTAGCACTAAAATTCTTTAAACCATTTGTCCCCATGAAATAAAAATATTGACTACAAAAAAAACCTCTCTACATATAACAGCTTACTGTCTTCTTGTTCAAAGCATGTGGGAGGCTGCTGGAGGAGAAGATAAGGAGTTTCCAAGCTGCAAAGCAATATCAGAACATCTCTAGCACCCAGGTATAGACCACTTTATTCTCTTGCTGACTCCAGGAAGGGCTGCCAACAAAGTTTCTACTTTCTTCCAAGAGACACGAGTTTGCTGATGGTGAAATGCTTCATGAGAATATGTTTCTATCTGAACTACAAAGAAACCAAACAGGCTAATTTCTGAGGAAAAAGTTAATGGTGTCCTGAACGCTTGTCAGCTGTGATCCTTCCTAGACTACCTGGTGGAGAGGTGGGGTGCTCAGAGCCTGGAAGCACTGAGCTTCAGCTGCTACAGATTCAAAGTTTCTAGCACCCTGGACAGCCTATGATGAGTTCCCAAGCTGGGACTGACTGCTCTGGAGCTACAATACTCTAGGACCCTGCAAATCCTCAGCAACCTCTTCTGGACTTCTGTTCCCTTCTCCCCATCTCCCACCTCCAAAGCCCCAGGTAGTTCAGGGATACTCAGAAGTGCTTCAGAACAGAGCCAGACAAAATGCCATTTTAATCTCTCCAAGTGAAATTCATGAGTTTCTTTCCTAGCAGAAAAAAACTCCTAAGTCTGACCTTCCTCACAGGCTTGGCACATATTTAAAAATATGGAACATTTGGGAAATTCCTAGGGAAGCAGTTCATCTCTGGTGCTAACACCTCAGAGAACTAGGTGCCTGCATGAGGAACAGCTGGTGAAAGCTTAATCCATCAACTTGTCCTATGCAGGGCTGTCAGCAGCAAGCAAAGAACCACTAATAAGTATCACCTTTATTACAAGGCATCTGCCTTCCTGTTGCATCTGTGGTCAATGGACTGGGAATGATTTTGGACTCCTCATTTGCTTATGGCTGGCCAGGCAGTGGCAGTAGCCCCAAACCCCGAAGTGATCCATGTCAACTTTGGAGATGTCTCTTACTGAAGATGATTCTGACAAGGGATCATTTCTGCAGTCCTAAATTTGAAGGCTACCTTGCCATGACTACTCATCCAGTCTAGCATCACCCATGTGCTGAATAGTGTGCAGGCAGTCACAATAATTTAGACTTCTGTTGGAGTAACCTCTCTCTCCAACACGGTGCAGAAAGCTCTTCTGCCATGTCCAGCATAGATTTAATGAAACGTTCTCCATGAGAGGAAAACCAATTACTGATCTGACTTGGAATAGCAACATGTCTGTGTTCTTCAGCCCCATCCCTTATACCCTCCAAGAAGAACCCACACAGTCAAATTCTTGTCATTTAGAAAAAGTAATACTTCATGTAAGTATTCATTAATTGCAAATTTATTGGAAAAGTTAGAGTTTACAGTTTGCATTGCAGAGCTAGCTACATCAATCACTCAGTCATCAAGATGATGTGATTTTCATACCTAACCACCCTCTTGATACTCCTAATATTTACTATTAGTTGATTGCAAACATCCTGCAGAATAATAAAAACACTGAAACAGAACATGCATAATTTCTTCACTGTAAAAATAATTTTCAGTATACTTAAGAACTTCCAAATCTACTTATGAACAATTTAAAAAAGGAAAGAAAATACATAATGTTCCCTTGCTCTGCCAGTACCCCACCCTTGCCCTGCAGCACCCCACAGCCCCCATAATCTCTTCTGCCTTTCAAGGANACTGAAGTCCCTGTCCATTTCTCTTGCCAAAAGGAGCTGTTTTGAACTTAGCATGCAAGATGAGCACCCTCCACATGATGCCATGTTATCCTGTTTGTCTTGTTAAACCACCAGGCAAGCCAGCTCCTCAGATTGCCTTTCCCTCATGCATCCCAGGGCCTGTCACCTGCTCTCTGGCCTGGGATGCATACAAGGCAGGCAGCACTTAAAGATAAGGACTCAGTTTGTTAAGCTAAGTGGCACCTGCAGGGCTACAGCTGGGGAAAACACACAACTGCTTCTGACAAGTAAGCTTAAACAAGGTGACAGGAGAGTCAGGAGACCAAAGTCATCTTCCGCCACTATAAACAGGGAGGTAGGCTGGTGCGTTAACAGGGCACTGGGGGTCATTACTACAACGTGACTCATCTCCCAGGAAGACAGCTGAAAGAGCAAAGACCAAATCCTCCTCCAGCATCTTTCTTTGTATCTCAGACTACTGGAAAATGTAACACACTTACACATATACTTGCCCATTGATGTAAGGATCCACGTGACTGAATCTTTCCACACCAGTACTCAGGGCCCAAAACACAGGTGGATGCACACAAAGACATATATGTGTACAAACCTGTATGCCCAGAAAGACACTTAGTACTACAAGTCAACCAAATGATATATACTTAAACATTTCAAAATTAGGAGTTGCAAAAATGTGCCTTTGCATTAATGCAAAAGGAGGGAGGCAGGGGAGAGAGGGAGGAAGAGATTTCAAATTTAGCATATCTATTGGGATAAGGATTTTTCAATGCAGCCTAAGGAATAAGGACTTGAATTCCCTTGGATAGATATAAATGCAAATATAGATATATGAACACACATACAGCCCAGTCTACAAATGACACAAAAGAGGTCAGAAAAACCAAGCAAAGAATGTTGTAAAGGGTCTTCTTTTGCAAAGGTACACAATCCAGATATTTTTCTAAGCACTCAGAGAAGTTTAATGACTTGTGAGAGACAACAAGAATTGATGACCACCAAAGGTCTCTTAGAATTGGATTACAGTGGCCATTACACCCTCTCTTGTATGTGCTGTCTACTCCTGACTTAGTAATTAAGCATCCCTGTAAGCAGAATGCCTGGAGGAAGAGCAGGTTACACCACTGTCAGCAGAAAGAGGAATGGGCCCTTCCTGTACATGGGACACTTTGATCTTAGCTTGATTCAGCAAACGGCTTTCTCCTTTGATCGCAATGCAGCAATCTCCCATCACTAATTAAAACGTATGCTCCATTTTTTTGTCCTCTATCAGGGAACCAGCCAGTGGAACAATGTTTTGACTACAGAGGCTCTTTTAGAGTTTATTAATATTTCCAGGACCAAGTAATTATTTTGGCAACGGATCACTCTGATTTCATTTTTGATGGCTCACTGCTGCTTTTCCAAGTAGCACACTCAGCTCCCTGCCCTGCATCCATGAAAAAGTCCATGTAGTACATACAGCTTGACACAAGCTTGTAGGGTCCAGTCACACAACCAGCATTTGCCTCCATGCTGGGTATGAGGAGGACGCCGATGCTGCCATGTGTTCACTAGCTGTTCTACAGAAGTTGCAAGCCTGAAAGACTCAAGAATATACCAGATGCAGTGAAGCTGAAAAACATGGGCACATCTTATCACTTTGACTCATACTAAGTTGAATTAAAATGTTCCCAGCTCCTGCTCACTGCACGCTTCTCTGCCAGAGATCACCAGCAAGACCAGCAAATTACCTTGGCTGACAGCCCCATGAGTGAAATGAGGACTTCCACCACCACCACTTCACATCAATAGGCCAGATTATAACATGAACAGCCAATGCACAATCACCAGCTCATGTCACCATGTTGAAAGATGGCCATAGATCACAGAGGCCTCAGAGGCTATGCCTTCAGGAAGCACTGTGGTCATGCTGTTGAAGTTGTGCTAAAGGCACATCCTCCTCTGCTGCTAGATCATGCCCAGCACCTAGTTTTCAGAGGCAACCATGCTCAGTGAGGTATCTTGGAATCACCCTCTGGGCTGCAGTATAGTGCACAGAATGGGTCTTCCCCCACTGTATTTAGCTTAGGAGTGTTGATCTCCCAGGACCACAGAAAAATAGAAGTTTCTTTGGAGGGTCATTCATACCACAAAAGTCAAGCTCCTGCCCTGCTTCACCTTCTGGACAGCACTCTCTACTTTTCAAGTACCCCTAAGAACTGTTGGCAAGTCAGTAGCATTTGCCACCTGCTGGCAGCAGCCTTCTGATACTTAATAGCATGGGAGGTTGGCCTAGCATGACTTTGCATACACTGAGGCAAGGGTACAGGCTCACTCTGCAGTGTTGGCAAGCCAGGGAAGAAAGAGGGGAGCAAGGTGTGAAAGAGATGAAAAACCTCTCAGCTGCGTGCATTCTGCATCTTCAAACCTCAAGGGAAAATATGCAGAAATGTGTGTGGCTGAGGGGAAAATGAGAATAAAATTTCAAGCTGTATCAGCTTGCATCCAAAACCTAGGGAATGCCTCCCCCCGTCCCAGTGCAATTAGCAACCCTGTTGCAACATGCTAGGGAAGATGCCTTTGGCAGTATGACATTTTGGGTCTCTGGTTAGAGAGGCAAAGATGAAGTCCCTCAAAAGTTTCAAGAACAGGGCAGGAACACAATGTTAAATCTGGCAACAGAGGTAGAAACTGCAGAGCAGTCTTTTTCCTGAGATTAAAGGAAACACAGGTCATTATGCCTTTGGCCTGCCTCACATCTCTGACTCTGGGACCAAAGCTGCCTTCTGTGCTAAAGAAGAGAAACATCTCCCACCCTAAATGAGCTGAGGTACACTGCTAACTCAAACAGTGAGCAGCAGCAAAACCTAAAGCCTAGGAAGGAGTGACTCACAGCTGGAAGACACAGTAACAGATGCATGGAGTATTTCTTCCACAGGACCTGCTACTGCAGCAACCATTCAAAGGCCCCTGAAGGAGCCTGACTTGCAGTTGAAAGCACTGATAATGTTGAAGTTATCCAGCATGATGTGACAGTACCCAAACAGGCTGCTCAACAAGCTGTCTGAATACTGGCTTTGTCCATTCTCACCATGGACTGAGGATCCTCCTGTCATATGCTATACCTGCTAGTTCGGAATCTAACCAAAAGCAGTATTTAACCAGCCTAGTGTCTGGAGGCAGCTTGCAGTAGACCCCACCCTGCCTCTGGAACCAGCATCATCAAGCACTCCAATGGAGTACAGGTCTGAGTTAATGCACAGCTAGGCTGAATTATTTCCAGTTCACTAAGGAAGTTCTACCACAGAAAAGCTTCCAGTCTCCAAAGTCATTCTGCAATGCAGGCATCTGGGACAGATGTACACTGCCATAGTGGACTCTACCCCAGGGTCAACGTCCCCTAGCACAAACTTTCCTGGAGAGGATGTTTAGCAGAGACTTCCTTGGAATGATTATACTGGGAACTGGGAGCAACAGTGAGAGGAAGTGAGGGCTCCACCACACTATAGCCCTGCCATCAACTTACAGCAAGGAGAGGTCAACTTTGGTCCAGAGATATCTGCACAGTGGTGGCCTCTGTGCCCCAGCTTGTAGGCACACATTATACAGGTGCTACAGGGAGCCTTGCCAGAGAGCCTGCAGAGCATACTGAGGACACTCAAGAAAACATCATGACTCTGTCAGAAGAGTAATAGAGACATTCCAGTATAGCTTCTCCTCAATACACAAGCAACACTGCCTAAGCCACCTGCATTCCCAACAGAAGTTTGTCTAATTTAGTCTTTAAAACTCCAGACAAGGTTTGTACTGTGCAGCACAGCTTAGTACTCTGGTCCAGTACTCAGCAGCCCCTGCCTTCTTGTAATTCCCAGAGCACTCACCAGTGGTGCCCCTGGGCCTTGTCCTTCCCTCTGCAACCCAACTACGCAAGTCACACTTGCCAACCTTGTCCCATCCCTTGCCCTGCCCAGCTCTTTCTGAACAATGATGGGCAAGTGCATAGCTCAGAACTAAAGGAGAAGTTGCAATTGGACAGCGTCTGGCCATTTTGTTCTCTGAAACAGCTGCATCGAACTTTGAATATCTCAGACACCAGATCGAGTATTTATTGGGAGTAAGACCATTCCCTCTACATGAACAGGGAAAATATCCCAAAATAAGGTTCCTGCTGGCTCTTTGCGGCTCACAGGTGTAGCCATGTGATAGTAACTTGACAGTGTATAAGGCAAAATAATTCCCAATTCTTTCCTTCCTATCTTTGCTGGCTCTGTAGGACAGACTGGAACAAACAGCAGGAAAACTATCACATCTACCATGTTTTTAGAGCATGATCTCTGTAACACAGGTGTTAAACCTACATGAATGCTAACTTTTCCTCTGAGGTGTATACAGTGTTACTCTCTCTGTTAAATGCAGGTCAAAACCCAAGTTAACCTCTAAGCACCTTTATCCTGGAGAAATCATCAGACAACTGGTGGTATCTAGTTATCCCTCCAGCATAGTGCCTCCCAATTATATAGATCCATTTTATCACAGTAAGAGCTATCTCATGATTGCTGCCCACCCTCTAGGATAAGTGAGGAGCAGACATTAATCCAGGGAGAAAACACAGCAGCAGGGTCTTGAATTTGAGCCCAGCAGCATTTCTTGACAAGAACTAGACCAGCTGATTAGGGACACTGGTTACCTGTAAATCTGTGCTGATCACACTGAGCCTTCTCCCTTACCATTTACAACCTCATCTGAACTAGACAGAAAGCTAACAGTGAAGCTTCCTGGTGACCTACTCTGCTCTGGCCTCAGCTGTTGGCCTGGTGAATAGTGGTCAATATCACCTCCCTTTCAGAAACAAGTCTTTCTCTGCAGGCCAGCTGGAAGGAGGATATCAAGCAACTGTCTGATTGAGATGACATGGAGCACATCTCTCTGCCCCTCACCTCCACAACCTGCAGCCATAGAGGGGATGGAAACTGGACTTTAAGACAAAAAAAAAAACAAACAGGAAAGCTTTTGGTTATACATACTTCAAGAATGGTGTCAGTTTCCTCCCATGTCCTTGTCAGAGGAACTGGACTAGCTCTTGCAGGGGTACAAAAGGGGCTCTCATAACACACTGAGGAATTTGATATTCTGCCTCATTTCTGGCACAGACTCTGTGGGTGCTGCTGAGCAAGTCAGTCAGCTTCAGGCATCCTCAGAGGGTGCCTATTAGTGTGAGGTCCTCATTTGCCCACGTTTAGATTGCAAGGGTTTGATTTGCTGAACTGCTGAGCATTCAGACCTGCTAGGAAAATCGAGAGGGGCTGTGCTTACCATGTAGCAGGGATCACATTATATTAAGCTCTGTGTGTAACCTGAACAGTGCTCTTCCAACAGATCTTAATGCTTGTGTTTAACTAGTCACAGTCTTGCAATGCAAAAGAGGTTTTTGAACTGTAAGAAGAGCATAGTGTTAGAGCAGCTTGCTAACATGTACAAAGCAGGAACAAGAACCCAAATCTGGTTTACAGTTATCCTGGTGATAGCAGAGTCAGGAGCCCAGTGACTCAAACGGTCCTTTCCAATTCTAGATTCCTACTGTGCTCTCAGTACTGGCTTCTCTTCCATGTCTCTATCCAGTCTGGTTGGATCTGCCAAGAAAGCTGCCTTCCTCACAGCTCCTGCTAGCTGGGATCTTTGCCTTGTATCTCTGCTGCCTCAAATGCAGCATGCACACAAGTTAGAAATAAAAAAAACCTGCATTGTATTATAGCAAGATTGTAAAAATAGGGAGGGGCATTGATAGGAACAAAAATAGCATCTACAATGACATTAGCTAGGATAAAACTAATCAATTGCTGTGCTCTGGGGCATGCATTAATCCCCTCTCCATGTATAGTGTTGCACAATTAGGTACATTATGGGAAGTTGAACACTTCCCTCCGATGCATGCGGCATTGGCTGGAAACAAACTGCTGCGATCTGAGCTGGCAGTCCTTGAATTCTCAGCATTTGCAGAGGACTCAAGGTACAGCTGCACTCTTGAGACTGGGGAATGTTTTTGCATTATCAGATGAGCAAGACCAGAGGGGACCAGGAACACACTCAAGTGCTCACTCATTGCTCCCTGGAATTGAAAGAGGAGAGGGGTAGGTAAGCCTAATTCAGCCCACTCTGTGGGACCATTTGCTCTCAATATTGCCCATTCCTGGCTGTGCCCAGCACCAGTCTCACCAGTGACTCATCCCCCCAGTACTCAAGCAGGCAAATCAAGAGCGTGCAATCTGTATACAGAAGATGGATGAAGGCCACAATGAGGCAGCATACCCAAGGTACAAACAGGGTGCTGTGGTTGAGTCACCATCCCTGGACGTGTTTAAGGGTTGTTTAGATGCAGTGTTTGGGGATATGGTTTAGGGGAGAACTTGTAGAGTAGGGCTGGTGGTTGGACTCGATGATCCCAAGGGTCTTTTTCAACCTGAATGATTCTATGATTCCTTGCAACAGGGTGCCAGTCATTTCTTTCCTTCCTAAGGTCCTCCAGAGATGCTTTAAGCACCATTTTCCAAATCACAGGCACAGGCAAGAATGAAAGTGAATGTTTTGCTGGGCACAGAAAGGTGTCTCCCTACTCAGTCTTCTACAAAGCTGAGACTGGCAAACAGAGTCCCTTCTCCTTCACCTCTGTAGTCCTGTGATGGATCAAGTCTGGGGAATCGTGCTGCAGTAACTTAAGATGTTGCCATCCCTTGCTGTTTGCCTTGTCACTCAGCACAAGGTTATTGCCCCAAACCCAGCAAAAGCTGAAAGGAAGCTGGTGCTCCATTTCACAGCCAGGCATTATTTAGCATAAACTGCTGAGGAAAGCGTAAGGACAGGCTAACTTTCTTTGCTCTGAAAGGGGAAAGCTGCAGACACATCATCCTGTTCTGCTCACTGCTATGGTGGAAGCACCACCCAACAGTAATGAATCTCTATGAGTGGGAACATTTTAAATTACCATGGCCGCTTAATTTAGCTGAAGTGACTTGGGAACAAAAGCTTATCAAACGTTCATGTAAGTACAGTTAAGGTGGGAAGCTCATGTTGAGTTTGCAAAGAGCCTGCAAGAAAACCTTACAGCTGCAGACTGCCATTCATCTAGCTCAGATAGCAACAGAAACCTTCCGCATCCCTCCTCTTAATTACCTTACTGCTTGTCACAGCACATCAGAAAGGAAAATGCACCTTTTACAGCAAAGATTTGTATCTATGTTTTCTAAAAGAGGGAAAAGGCACAGGGATGACTGAGAGCAGTGAAGGCATACTTTGGCTTCATTTTCCTGAAGCAGGTTGCAAAAACCTCACAGGAACCAGCTCTTAACATTTAAGAAGCACCACCGTGGCCTGTCACTGTCTCTGAAAGCATCCTCAAGCATCCCCATGGGTATCTGTCACCACACTTGAGGCCAGCTGAGCCTACAGGATGAAGCTGCATGGGATGAGAGCTGTATATAACTTGTTTACCCCTGAGCAGGAGTCTAATTAGAGTTCTTCCCAAGATCTAAAAGCTAAAATAGCCTTGAGTTCCCCCCAGCCCACCCCATTTCTTTGCTAGTATTCACCCAGAACAGGCCAGTCAGCAGAGATGTGTCATGCTGTGGATCAGTGCCAAGAGTTGGCAACAGCCTGTGACATTGCTGACACAGCAAAGTTGCCTCCTTTGGGAGAAGGTATCCACTGGTGCCTCTGCAAGAGAAATGTGTCTGCTCTCAAGACTAGGGAACAGAGAGTCAGGGTTAGGAAGCTGAAATTAAAACAGGCCGGCAAAGCTCTACTAAGACACTTGCTCCTATTTTCTGTTTGCCGAGCCATAAAAAATACATTAACGGCCCAGCAGCTTTGTAAATGATTTATGGTCAAAAGAATAAATTTCTTCCATTTCTCCTGGCTAAAAAAAAAAAGCACAACATAGTGATAAACTGCTTAATAAGGGAAAACAACTCGAGGTTTAAATATGTTCAATGTTATATTGAGTAGGAAGGACAGAGCCCATAAGGAATAAGATTAAAGCCCAGCAAGGGGAGCTGGCACAAGGGAAGGCAGGATGAATGGGTGCGCAAGCTGGAATATAGGATTTGTGTGTGGTGGGGACAGGCAGGAGCACAGGGTGCAGCTGCATGGGAAAAAAGGTGGGCATGGGGGAAGGAGAATCAGCTCATTAGTGCCTTGTAACCCTTTAACACAGAATGAATTGAGATATATGCGTTCTGCATATCCCTGCACCTCCTGCCCCCATGACAGGAAAAATGCCATTGAAACAGATTGCAAACTCACACCTGAGTGGGTTTTTCACCTACCTTGACACAATCATCATTAGGTCTAACTCCAGTGCAAATAGTCCCAACCTACGGCCCAACTACGGCTCAACTACTTTTACCCAAAGCACCATGAGCTATGTCAATCCTCTCCCTAAAGAAGGAAGAGCAGAGGGTGAAAAGGGACAGTGCTTGCCCTATTAGACACAGTCTGCATGAAGATGCAGGGACACAAGGAACCAACGAGAAAAGCTGCACTGCTGGATCTTGTATTAA
>VZZY01004288.1:0-12639 GCA_013400335.1 Eurystomus gularis
ATTCTACCTCAGCTACTTGAAAGCAGGATGCTTAGAAAGCAGGGACTGATCTCAAAATCTGGACAGGAGGAAGAGCAAAGATCTTATTTCAGCTTCTGAATATGAGCAAAAAGAGGAGAAGAACCTAGAGACAAAGGAGTCCTGGACATAAATCAGAAGCACAGAACTTGGAGGCAAAGCCACAAATGTCCCAAAGATTAACCTCTGAGAGTACTGTTATCTCTCGATGGACTGTATAGTCACCTCTAGCCAAAGCTGTAGGCCAATAATCACCAACAAATTGATAATGTAGGAGAAACAGTAGTCTCTCTGCTAGATAAATACATCACATTTCCTATGGATGGTCTGTCTGACACCTCTTTATTGCAGAATATTCAGTATATAGGGGACTACTACATAGGAAATGATCACAAAGTTCCAGCTGTACCGATCAACCCTGTGCAGAGCTTTTTTATGCCAGTTGCTGCTGTATCTGTTTATCTTTCCTTTTTCCTTCCAGAGGGATGACCCGCAAGGTGTGCCTAACCCCAAAACAAAGGAAGAAGAAGTTACTAAACAAATCCCTTCCAACCAAGTTTCCTTCTCAAGCACAGTGGGTCCCATAGAAGAGAGTGGAAGGAAAGTTTCTCAGAGCTCCCTGAAACCAACCAGGCAAGAAACCACCACGCAGTCAAATAATATAGATCCTCTGAATACAAACAGGAGCAAAAGTACAGAAAAGAGGAAAGCTAGGTAGGTGTGGTTGGAAAACTAATATACTTAGTTTCTGCTGCTGACATTGAAAAGTAAAATGTGTCATATTTTTGTCTTCAGAAAATACATTATTGCTTACTGTGATTTTCCTAATGCTTTAATGCATATAAAGGTTTCCAAGTATCTAGACTTCGGTTTCTCAGATGTTATGGGGCTTTTGAAAGACCATTCCTCCTGCCCGCCCTCCCACTCCCTGGGTTCACAAAAGATGCACAATCAAGCAAAAGTGCATGAATATTCAGTGACTTAAGCGCTAGTGTTCTCCATGAATACTGAAGGACCTGTGTACAGGCAGCTTTGATTTAGACAGTGTATGAGGGAATCGTATAGCATAGGGCAGACTGTTTCATTTCTGCCCCAAATCAGCAACACATCCTGGCACCAGAAATCTGTCTCTTCTGTACCTCCTTCACTACCACATCCATTCTGGCTTGTGCAGGAGAGGAGCAGGTTTTATGTCAGTGGTGTTGCACAAACCAAGCAAGCAGAAGGTAGATGGCAGAAGAATATTGAAACTCTCACTAACATGAGCATCTGCGTGACAACAAAGAACAAGACTTCAACGTAATCACTTCTCAAGCTACATCTAGGCATTAACTGATGTGTTCAGATGTGTGCTATGTTCAGACGTGTCATATAAGGCCAGTCTATAAACTTTTAATATCTTCGCGTTAGCGTGCCTGTGCTTCAAAATAGGGCTTACTACATCACTTAGTAATGCATGTTTCTATGGCAGGACTGAAACAGATTAAAATTGCACCTGTTTAATACTGATCCTGGTACATTATTATATTACTAGGGTAAGAATTTTTTTCTGAGTTTAACAAGGGCATAATTTTTTTTCTTGAACGTTTTTTTTTTAGCACAAATACAAGGAAGCAAAAAGGCAGAAACAATTTACAGACTTCAGGTATGACAATTTTTCTCATATTTACTTATTTCCTCATTGCTATTCCTAATTCAATAATAGACAAGAGAAGCTGGAATTTCATGTGATGGGAGTTCTTTTGAACAAATATACTAATATTGCCAACAGATCAGCACTTTGTATAACCGTATTATTAGAAGGTGCCCTGTACTCATTCCGTGCTGTGATCACAATCACCTTCCGTGGTTCAGTGTCAGTTTTCTTCTAGAAAGGCCTTGACATTTGACTTGTTTGGCTGATGGCAGCCATTGCAACTTCACTGCAAAATCAGATAAAATACAGGGTGGTGGAAAGGGTGAAGAAGCTGCAAGCCTAGGACAGTTCAAAGAGATAACATTGGCTGACACCAGCTCTGTCAGTGTGTTATAAGGGTTCCCAAAAGCCCACGTCTGAGCATGAATTTACCTCTAGATAGTGTGTCTGTGGTATCCTCAGGCATGAGTTCTGGACTCATGTTTCAAGCAGAATGTGGACATGTGTTGGAGCACTCTCCAGAATGTCACATTGGGATTAATATTAGCATTCTTGCTGACATCCTGCATTTCTGCAAAAATCTCTACAGAATATTCTGCTGGAACAAGTAGACACCTAAAGACAGTCTTTATTAATGTTCACAGTTCCCCTTCTCCATTTCTTGTCAGTGATTAAACACTGTTATCTATGCCTGCCAAGGAATGGCAGAAACTGGAACCACTTACCTTATTGATGCCCCTTACTTTGTCTAAACTCGTTATCATTCTGCATGTGAGTGGCTCAGTCCCTTGAGCAAAAGCTTTTATGGTCTTTCTCTGCATACTTCTCCATTTTGCTGTCAGAAAAGTTTAAATGAGCTCTTGTTCAATCAGCCTCATTTTTTGTGAACATTATGCTGCTATGTGCTCTTCTTTGTAGCTTACTGGTGGGCTGCATGTCCTAATTGCCAGCTGGTAATCTTAAAGTGATCTACATGACCTGGAAGGAAAAGTGTTTTATTTAGTGGTGTGCTCTCATTTGACAGCTTTTCTCAATTTTTCTGTATGCGCACATCTCTCCATCCACTAATACACATCTATTTGTCTGAAAATCATGTTGCACCTCTCTTTACAAACACTTTGGTACATCAATAATGTTTAATATCTCATTGTTATGTTCTTTTTCACTCTCTTCCTCTCAACAGCCACTCATTTAGAAATGGGGGTGCTGATAGAGCAATGGGCTATGAGGAGATATAAACTACTACCTATTTCATCACTGCCCATTAAATGGAGACAAATAATGATATTATTTAATCAGTAATTACAAATTTGTGCAAAGAGCTACAGTAATTATACTCTCATGGCAAATTCTTTTCCTGCATTTTAAAATAGTCTGTGACATACATGTAGTGTCAAACACCTAAATTATATTTTACAGAGGCTTAGTGCTACAATATTGTATTTCTTGTAATTTTATGGGGAAAGCTGTAACAATAGAGTAGTAGTGAAGCAATCAGAATAGAAATGCTTCATATATTTTCCTATTACACACATACAACCATAATATCTTTTAGAAAAAAACAGCCCTGTCTTGACAAATCCAGCGTTTGGATTTGTTGCATTGAGGGAAGGGGACCTGCCTGTTTATTTCAGTCACATCCCCTCCAGAGTTTTTTCCCTATTTTCTGTTCTATATAAACAAATACTTCTAGATATTAATTTGGTAGTAATAGATTTGCAGCTTATTTTCTATAGGGAAGAAAAAATAGCTGATTGTATTTCCCATTGTTTACTTTCTGTTACTATCTTTGCTTCTTTCTCTGTGTGTTTCTTTTTCCCAGCTGTTCACAGCTTTTCAGCTTTCCCTCTGATCAGCTTTCCTGTTCATTTTCTCTAGCTCTAGATTATTCTCTCTCACTTTCCATGTTCTTCCAACTCTACTCTGTTCCTCTTCCTCTTTTTCAATGGCACCTCCCTCCCTGTGCAATTGTCTTTCCCTTCATTTTCTGATCATGCTTCTCCCATTCTACTATCAATTCCCGAGTTTGCCATATTGAGGCAAAGGCAGCGTGGGTTCTTCCTGAGCTTACTTAGACCTGCAGACTCTTGTCTTCTCTACCTGCTGATCAGCTTTCAGTAGAGAATGGAAATGATCTTCACGTACCCCCAGGCAGTTGAGAAGTATGACAACATCATGTCAACTGATACCAGCTACGCACAGGCTTTTCACACCTCTCAGGTGTTCTGCAGGACTAAAGATTATTTGTGCTGTGAGGTGAATAGGTGAGACAGCTTGTAGGAGTGGCTGAAGGAGAATAGCATGGGAGAGACTGGGAAAAGGCCAGTTTGGACTACAGAGCACAAATTCTGGTAAACTCCCCACAAAGGCAAATCAGTTCCCTCTGGCTGATCTTCCTTCCTTTGTGGTTCTTGGTGTGCATTTATCACCTCTGTCCATTTTCTCTTTTGATTCCTTGTGCTTCTTTTTCTCTTTCATTCTCTACTTCAGTGTGCTGGTTTCCTCATGCTCATGTTTCTTTTCAGGAAATCAAAACAATGGCAGAAAGTCAAGTACACTGCTTCAAAAAATAACCCAGATAATGAGCAAGAAGGAATAAAAGAAAATAAAGCAAAGCATCTTAGAGATCAGATGGGTTGGAACAACGAAAAGACGTATACGCAGAAGAAAAAATTCCCCTGCAGCCTTCAATTCCATTCATAACCTCTAACTACTGTTCAATTAACTACTACTGAAATACAAACTCTGTATTCCTCTGCATTAGTTCCCAACTAGTAACAACAAATATATTTTGATCCTTGGCAGAGGAATCCACATATTTCAGTGACTGAGACCATTTTTCAGGGAGAAGGCTTGTAGTTTGCAGGAGAAGGCAAAGAAATAGACACTCGAATTTACTGTATAATACCTGACCAGGGCTTACATTTTTATATAGGGTCAGAAAGCCTCTCATGCAAGCAACTTTCAGAACACTGCACGGGGACAAGTGATAGAGAGCAATATCATGTCATGGGAACATAACCACCCTAACACAGCTTTTATTTCTGCCAGTGAACTTCTAGATGAATGTAGGCAAATCACTTTTTGTTCCTCAGCTGCTTCATCTGTAGCAAGAGGATAGCCAGACCTTTTTTGAAAATTGTCATGCAACATACTAATGAGAACTAATTATATAAGCATTGGTATTTCATTACTGTTGTTAAACATTGCTAACCTACTGAAATACTGAGCAGCATTTTTGACAGAACATACTTGCTCCACTGGGAAGCATTTCACATTAAGCAAATATCTGCTGCTGCTCTTGCTACTTGTCACTGGGACATTTCTGCGTAGTTTAGAGCATGTGCAGTATTTTACTGAAGTTTTGAAGTATAAGCTCTGCGCAAGCACAGCTAAGCATTTGAGATGGTAGACTCAGTATACCCTCCTCCAAAGGAGCACAGAGGACATACATAATTCACAACTTCTGAGGGGACAAATGCCAATCTAACGTTCCTTGAGAATATAAGTTAACTGAATACTCTTTGAGAGCAGCCTATATGTAATCAGATTCCGGTCTAGGACGCCATAAAAGACAAGTGGTGGCAAATTCAAATTCTAGATATTATGCAAAATGTGAAGAAGAATGAAATACCATTCAATATAGCTGGAAATTCCGATGTTATTTTCCATGGTGATAAAATCTCTGGATTCCGTTTACCAAAAGAGCAAAGTAGCAACTACTCACAAGCAAGAAACTTTTAGGCAGTTCCTGAGAAAATGGTTGTACAGCATATTTTCTGCTCAAGGGACAGTAAGTACTTGAATTATATACAGTTTATGAAGTGATGTTGTCCACTACAAGAACAAATGTAAAATACTGCAAAAATAAGGATCAGTGACAGTATCTTCACTCTTACCTACAGAGTGGCTGTAGATGCTTACCATCTGTGATGTCACACTGAAGTTAAGCTCTAGAAGTGAAGAAGATGAAATTAGAATTGTAGAACACTGGAAAACTGATGATATGGATTTTGAATATTCTTGAATAGAGTACACTACATTCTATGGCTGTTTGCACTAATCAGAAACAACCATTTTGCTAGCACAGAGGTAATAACTATGACGGATTTCATATCAAGATATGCTGCATATACTAGGTATCGTAGAATGGAATGCAATAAATGAAAGATTTCATTAGGAATACCTCCCTCATAAGCTAAATACCATGTCTGGAGAAGCACTTCCCCACTGCCTATGCTGATAAAGAGAAATTTAGTTTGCACCCAAACAACTTGCTAATACATAAGGTCACCACAGATAACCTAGATCTAAGGAACAAGTTAAAAGCCATCAAAACAAAGAGACGAGATGTCCTAACACATTTTGAGAAGAGCAACTTTCAGATGAGACCAAGGTAAGTGAGGTACATTCTCTTGAATTCTCAGGGGTAAATTGTTGTGAAGTAAATGTATTTGCCCCGATTACATGTGTTTGTCATAACAGAATGCAGGCTGCTGAGCCAGGGTGGGAGAATTAACAAAGGATATCCAAATAAAACTTTGTGCTGTGGTAAATTAATTGGACAAAGATGCCCCCTAAAGCTCATGACAGTTGTTCTGAAGTAATTAATGTGGCAATGTGACACTAGAATAATTCCAACTCTTGAGTTTTGTGTTTCTCTTCACTGACTGAACAGGTAGATATAGTCCTTCACCTGTAGAAACCAGGATCAGTCTGAGACAACACATTGTGCTGCCAAAAGCAGTCCCTCTTACATGCATAGTGTCCTAACCTGTGGCCAGCTGGCAGACCTTGAAGAGACAGGGTGTGACAAAGGACTGCTACACCATGCAAATGGAACTGCTATTCAGCCTCCCTTTACTGGAATCCCATCTAAAAGGCCCCCAGTCAATGCTGCAAAGAATAAGCAACTTGAGTATTGTGTTTCCCAGACTACAACACTGGGAAGAAGGCTGAATTGCCTGCATTGCAAATGCAGTAAGAAATACCTCTTAATTGCTGTGCCTGGAGCAAAGAAAAATAACTCAGCATGGATGCTTGCTGGGTTACATACCAAAACAGTCTTATACTGAGCTGATTCAGTAGACTGGTATGCAGTGTTGGCTCAAAGAGCCAATGCAGTCTTATCAGCTCCTCTGAAAGAAAAATAACTGCTGGGAGAATGACAGTCATTGAAGATCCTGCAAGCAGTGGAGCTACCAAGTGTGTGTTTGGCTACGCTTTTTAGGAAACACTGCAAAATAAAGTGGTATTCATGCAATATACTCCAAAATGTTTTTTGCAACTTTCTGTCAAAATGCAGATTCATGAGAACCAACAAAAGTTTCAAGAGTTGATACCCTCTAAGAAAAATACGTCGATGGTAAGTCCCAACAAAATAAGACATTTGGGGTTTTTAGATTCTCCCCAGGTGTGGCACTGCATCTTATAGATTTATCCGAGTGTAATGAATCACAGAATCACAGAATGTTAGGGCTTGGAAGGGACCTGCCCCTGATGAAGGCCAACCATATAGCTCAACATAGCTATGTGGAAACAATTATTCTGTTAGCATCAGAATAATTTATTTCTTCTGTAAAGATGATTGTGTAGCTGCCGTTGCTGTCTTGGAAAAGGTAATTCAGCATACCGGCTTTGCTTGTGGCAACATATGACAAGTGTAGTTTGGTGCTAGCCTTTATAATTCCTTTTCACAAATCAAGCAGCTATCTGAAAGAGGTGGTAGTGGAAATCTACTGGCATTTTATGTCCGTAAGGAAGACATTTTGTTGGGATCAGCATGGATATCTAACAAAGGGACTGGATGCCACACCTGAATTTCCTCTGTGCCATGACACTCCAGATTTATGCATATGCTGAAGTGATGTATCAAGGATTTTTCTGAGAGTGTTTCTCAAAGAAAAAGATGTTAGTCTTTTTTCATTTTAGTTTCAGAATATTTCCAATAAAAATTATGCAATTATGGATTCAAATAAAATAGATTTTAAGCATGCTTTAAGCGCTAGGGAGAAAGACTCGTGCTGGCTGGCAACTAACTGCCCCAGATATTGTTTATAACCAGTCAAAAGCAAGCTCAAAAACTAGGAAAATGTTCAAAGGAAAGTATTAGGAAGAAAATTTTTTAAGTTATTCTGCCTCATGTCATATTCAGACATCCATGTGAATACAGGTACGGTAGAGAATGGCCACAAGTCTTTGTGTGTCAGTAATTAAAGTATAACACAGAGGCACAAGCTGAAAACCTACACCAAACGAGTGGTAAATAAAGCACAGTGTGCAAAATTATTTCAATGAAGCTTTAGAAAAAGGGAACAAGAAGTATAACTATGTTGTTTATGTACATCTTACAGTATCCGACAGCTGCCTTACTGTACATCTAGTCTGCTTTCAAGAGAAGGATTTATTGTATTTCAGGTTTACAAAATATGTGAGCATTATACAAGAGTATGTAGTGTCATACTTTTGACTGATAAATATATAAAGCTTAAGCTTTACACACAGCGTTATCAGACAGGAGGCTCTCATCATTAACATAGTTACCACTGCTAAGCTGCCTTTCAGGAAAATGACCATACCTGGGGAGAATCTAAAAACCACAAATGTCTCATTTTGTTGGGATTTACCACCTAAGAGGCTTTTGTCCTCTATGCACACATTAAAGTAATCAAGCTGTCAGGTAAACCCACTAAAAAGTATGTGGAAGTTGACAGTAAAGCCAGGTTAGTGCTAAAATCCAAATGAAATCCTGTCTTGACTTTGGCCTTTAGTATACATCTGGCCTGCAAACAGAAAATCAGGGAATAACAGAGTGCACTGTGATACAAATTAGTAATTGTTATAAATAGCAAAGGAGGATTTTGTTTTCCAGAAAGGCTTAATGATGTACTTTAGGTCCCTGTAGATGTATTCAAGATCAAACCAAAGATGGAGAGTTGCCCAGAGGAAGACATACAGATGACTGCAGCAATATCAAAAAGACAAACAGGTACAAGACCATGAAAAGAGTAACATGCAAAAATAAGGAGAAACTACGCAAGGGAGAGCAAGAAGCAGTACACATATAAAGAGGTAATAATGAGGTAAACACTAATTTGAGTATAACCTAATAGGGGAAGGGAAAACCGTGGCATTAAAGGTAATTTTTATTACCCATTATTTTTCTGGACTAAAAGTAGTGCCTCAAACTGTTACATTAACAACCCCACTCCAACTTTAATTTGGAGCACCCATCTTCTGAGAATGATTCCTATTCCTGGGCTTAAGACCCCTCATTGAGAGCTGAGTAGACTCCCAGACTTGAGACTTCTCTTCTGGAGATTATGTTTTTTTTCTACAGCTGAAATTCTGTTGGGTTTAAGTCCCCATTTGTAAAGAGTGTGACCTTACTTGGAGCTGTGCAATTTTGGATCTGAAGGATTAAGGAGCGGCAGAAGACACTAGAAATTAGAGAGAAAGGTATTTCAGCCACCTGGATGAACACAAATGCAAAACGTACCTATTGGATAAAAGTAAAGAACAGTTCTAGATGCTACCAAATAATAAAACACGACCATATTTGAATCCTTGGTATTTGTTGTTCGAGTTCAAGGAAGGTTGAGATGAAATTGGATTGCTGGATTGTGGAGGCCAGGAGAGAGATTTTTTTTCTTGCTGGATTTAGCTTTTGGACTTTGGTATTTTACACTCTTCTTTGAAACCCTAGCTACTGAGCATAGCTAGCCCTATAGGTGGACCTAGTGCTGCTGTCACATTCTTTCAGCTGGCTGGTGCACGTGTCCTACTTAGGGATAAAACAATAAAGCAGCTTTGTAGTCTGACTGGTATAAATCAAACTGGAAAGACCACCATGAGATATTGTCATTTCCATTACACCACAGGGAGATTATGTAAGGCAAGTCTGAGCAGGAAAGAGCTAGCTTTCATTCATATTCAGTTAAAGGTGACATTTAAATGTGATTATCCAAGATATAAGCTATCAATATCTAAAGGCCAAGGGAAAAATCCCTGTGAAGTTCTCAGAGACAGGAGGAAAAGCGTCTATTTAAATAGATGCCAGACATGAAAGTAGAGAGATAAAAAGAAGACAATTTCTCAAAACCTTGCAATAATAAAAGATCAAGAGGGAAAAGGTAATCAAGATAATAATTATAAGGGGAAAAAAAAAAGGGTTGGTTTGTTGGTTTTTTTTGAAAGAACAAACCACCAAAAACACCCAGCAGAAAGGTCAAGAAGGAGAATGCAATACAGACTCTTGTATCAGGCAGGCAAGAATTCTTTAGGGATTGCATAAAAAATATTTTGGCAAAGCAAAAGGGATGACACCAGCTTGGAAGAGATCCAAGATGAAGTTGGAAGAGAAAGTACATCTGTTGTAGAATGGATGTTCAGTGAGTTTAGAGATAAAGAGTTTAGAGATGAAGGGGAGGAGAGTACGGGGCGGACAGATGGGGATTACTTCTCCTCCAGCCTTCACTGCCATAAGCACTGTGACCACTGTGGTTTTTCTGACAGAGCATTCCTATTTGTATAGAACCACTCCTGGACTGTAAAGCGCAAATTTAGTTATGCAGTGACATTAAAGGGAATTTTTACCTAATCCTTCCGTGATTTTCCATTCGCCCTCCAGAGGGCAATGGTTTCAAAGAAAACACTGTCCTGTGCTAGGCTGATACTTCAGCTAGTCAGAATTTTTTTTTTTTTCTCCATTGATTACAATTAGCCAGGTTTAGACTGATCAACAATTATATCAGCACCTTGCTGGCAAATAATGACACTAACTCATGTCAAAATTAATTCATCAAAGATGAACATTTTCTTTGTTAAAAAATATTTGTCTGTGGAATGAATGCATCAACCTTAAAAATAAGGTTCTTTGATAATAAATTAAGTTGCCTGAATACATTGATTCTGTAGCTGCAAGCATTCTTTAATGTCCCCATTATCCCTGACAGTAAAATCACAGAAAAATCCTAGCTAAAATAAATATGTTCTAAGATCCAAGCTCACAAAAGGATATTTATTTTCACATCCTTCCTGATTAAAGATAATAATTGATAACTTTGACAAGAGATGGAACAGCATGGGTTATAGTACTTTGGTAAGCAATTTTCTCATTTCCTTTAACAGCTATCTTAGTAGATCCTCACATGAAAGATTAATCAGCTAAGACAAAACAAAGGAAGACTAAAAGCTTTGAACTTCCCTATCATCTTTTCATTGTCCTCCTTCATCCTCCCATTCGCCTTCTTTCTCTGTATCTATTTTTTAATTTGCGTGTTTTGTTAAATTCAAGCCAAAAGGTTGATTTCTCTCACAGCAATTTCTGTGTTCTCGGCGTATCAAGAAACAGCACCCACAAGGCAAAATTAACCATCAGATCTGTGCATTTCAATTGTTAACACAATGATTTAAAAAATAAAGGTTATCTGAGTCTTGACAAATAATGCTGCTGATCCTGTGCTCTATTGCGAAATGTTTTCAGGTATGATAACTTCTTGGCCTGACAGAATATTTTAATCTGCTGGATAGAATTAGCCAAGCATGCCTCATTCAAGCATCTTATGAATGGATTTGCCAGCTGGGCAAGGGCTAATATTAGGGTTTGTGAAAGCCAGAGGGAGGAGATTGGTTACCAAAGAAACAAACAGGTCTTTAAGCAGATATATCCAAGAGATATCCCAAGCTCAGTCTTAACCTGGTCTGGTAACCCCTTCTGGCAAAAGATTAAAACTTCAGCTACAGGTACAAGAGAGTAAAGGAGGGAAACAAACTGGCGTGAATCCTTCTCTGCCCTGTGACAAATTTCACAATATATTGAAAAAAAATTCCATTATCTTGGTTTAAAAACTGGCCAACAGGTAAATTGGAGGCAAGGAGATTTTCTGTGAGAAGGAGAAATGCCGTCAGTTGAGGGAAACTGTAATCAGAATTTGCGGGGTTTTTTGTCTAATCATTCCAACCTTGGAAAAGACAGTAAACTAATGATCAGTTTGGATGAGGATGCCAACAGTGAGCAGCCAGCTGATGAACCTAGCTGCTTTTTGCAGCCGTTACGTCTTCTAGGCAAGTGTTATATTTTTAAGATGTCCTTTCTGGTTCTCAGGCCCTTTGCCAAAGCAGTTTGTGAAAAACAGCTTCCTGTGAACTTTCACCATTTTCACATGAAGGAGGAAAGAACCGTGCTTGGTGCTGCTCGGTGTCACGTTTTCCCTGCATTTCTATTTCCCAAGTAAACAATTCTGCAGCTGACCGACACTTGCATCTCCTGCAGCGCTGCAGCTTTGCTCACTTGGCACCAAGACCCTTGCTGTGGTCAGCACAGAAAGAGATGGGTAGATGTGGTCAGAAGGCGTTGCTGCCCCGAACACAGCAAGCAACCAGGCCTCCCAGGGGCTCGGAGCCACGGTGTGAAAAGCAGGAAGGTTTCAGAAGGTTTCAGAGGTTCCTCTGCAGGTGCCTGGGCGGGAGGCACGTTAGCGCCGGGTCGGCTGGCGTGGTGGGAAAGGAAAGCCATTGGGTCTGGCTTGGGCACTTACAAAATTGCACTGCCCGTCTATCTTTAGAACGAATCCGAAGAAAACATGGTAAAATTATAGGAAGTTGCAAGTCTGTGGATTTCACTATGGAGGATGACCCAGAGGTAAACGATACAGATGTACAAAGGGTTAAACTGAAGCAAGGAGAGGTGGACCAAAGCACCACAGCAAGGCATCTCTTTAGCACTTTTTAGCGATCTAAGAAAGACCTGTCTTCTGGTCTCGTTATGCGGCGCATTCCTCGTAATACCTCAGGCGCCGATCAGGGCAGGCTAACCGGGAAACCCAGGGGCGGGAACGGGGGCTTTGGCTCAAGCCGAGCCGCAGCGCTGCAGGCGCGCTCCCCTGGCCCGGTCAGGCGGCCACGGGTGCCACCACCCCGCTAACGCTGCTCCTCCCGCCCCGTGTCCCCCGCCCCTCCACACGCCGCGTCCGGAGCCCGTCACG
>VZZY01004288.1:13393-80519 GCA_013400335.1 Eurystomus gularis
CCGAGAGGCTGCGGCGGGGCCGGGCTGCCGCGGCGGGGCTTCCGCAGGGGCTCCGGGGTGGTGGAGGAGGCTCTGCTGGCGAGCAGCAAAGCCCACGGGGCTTCCCGAGCGCGCGAGAAAGTCACCTTAACTTTGTTTGGCCTCTTCGAAAACCACTGATGTTAAAAAAAAAAAAAAATCGGTCTGTCTGAAACAACACTCTTGGAAGTTCCCCCCCTGAGAAAGAACTTAATGAGGAATGGTGAAAGTTGTAAATGTCAGCTTGTGCTACGAGAGTTTTTTCTTTTAAAAGGTAGTTCTTAAAGCCTCTGTAATGGAATTTCTTGGGCATAAGCTGGCTCTGCAGTTCACTTACTAGAAAAAAAAAAACTTGCAGTCTATTTAAGTGGGGATAATATGGATAGCTGCCGTCAGACTTGGGAGAAGTGACTGGTGGTGGTCAGTTAAGGTGTGTGCTGCTTCAGCGCAGAGCTTCGTGTGGGTTAAAGGGACCTGTCTGTGTCTTTGGATGGTTGAGGTGTTTTTCCTGAACTTGTCAAAAATAGGAGACCCTTTAATTGTTGTAATTAGGCGTATAAGCATGCGGTCGCTTGGGTTTATGCTTTCCTCTAAATTTTCGCAAACAGTACATTTTTTTTTTTCCTTACAATTATTTTAGAGCTTTATTGCAAATCTCAATGTCCAACACTTTAGTCTGGCTGGTTTATATGCATATGAACTGTTTTCTGACATCTGTGGTCAGAAAAAAAAAATAAAATCAGCTGACACATGTTAAAAGCCTGATTCATGGTTAGTATGATAGATGGTTTAACATGGTTTAACTTACATCGCAGCACTTTGTGAACCGGTGTGCTAGAATGTTAAATTCAATTAAAATTACTGTTAGTAAAGTAATACATGTTAATACATGACCACTTAGCTCTTTTCAAAGTAGTTTTTTCATTTTATGCCCTTCCATTGTGTGTCTTGTTGCCTTGCAATGTGTGGAATAACAGTGTATGGTCATTTGTGCTATACAGAATTAGGTGATGGTAAAGATGGTCGTTTTACTTAGGTTTTATTAAATTTCCTTTCGAAAGCTCTGAACTTACTTAGGACTGTAAATCAAAATATTTCTTCACTGGACTGGTTTAGCTGCCTTGAGACTTTGCAGGAGCTACTCAGGCCATTGAGGGCTCTCAGGCACCGTTCATTACCACAATATGTGATGTAGAAGCAGTAAAAAATGCAGTGTAGAGGTTAGCATTCATACAGAAGGCTGTGGACACAGAAAACTTACCGTAGTCTCATGTTCATATGTGTCCATGTGTTTTCCCGTGTAAATTACTATATTTTTGTAACACTTCCATTTGCTGCTTTTTAATTAAAGTCTCTTGCGTAGTTTGCAGTTGTAGGCTTTTAAAAATCCCACCGCATTTTTAGATGCAAATTCTGTTATGATGTCTCATCAAAGACTGGCTCTTAACATCAGATGCTAACAGTTGTAACTACCTGTTTCAGCTACCTTTTTTCTTCCAGTTTGCACTTCTGATTAAGTGCATTCCTTTTACAGTGTTAGGCTTTTAGAGTGCCAAAGGCAAAGATTTCAAACAGTCTGCCACTTCTTAGATAACAGGATTTGTATTTGAATTCATACGTCATGTTTAAAATTCTTAAATGTTCTAGCAGCTGGCTTTTATTTTTTTAAAGTGCATTCTTAGTGACACAGGTAGTGTTGCAGAAAGACTTGACATTACGGTATTCAGAATGCTAATTATTGCTTTGGTCATTCATCAGAAAACCTCAAGGCTTTTTGTAAATACTAATTAAATACTGTTCTATTGTTTTCCTTTTATTAATGGATGTGAGAGACATTTGTATATTTGAAAAGGCTTACTGCTATGTCTGTGATGGAAAACTTAGTGGAAACAGTTTATACTGTGACTTAGAATCAGGTATGCTGTCAAAATTGTTTTTCTAGTATAGCGTTCTACTTTGGAGTTTTCTTCAATACAACTATTCTGACAAAAAGAAGTATTTTATGTATACATTCTCCTTCCTGCACTCCCAATATGATTCAATGTTTTAAGTATAATTCAGACTAAAAAATGAAGCAGAGCTCTAAACAAAAAGAGGAAGTTATAATTAAATAAGTAGTTTATATGCCAGGCTACTTTTGGAGGTTTGGGTGTTTTTTTAACTGGAGGTGATAAACTCTGTGTGTCTTTTTGTAAAGACTCGTTTTATACTGCAGGGATGTCTAATTGCATCCAAATACATAGCTGTGTAGGAAGAAGAAAACCCTGTAGCTCTCCAAGCTTGCATCAGTTAAACTAGAAAACAAAAAGATACCCTTAGTAATGCATACCTGTATGAGGAGTGCTTCTGTTCTGCAGAAAGGCCTAATCTTGCACACTTCTTTTTTGGGAGAAAAAGGATGCGATGTTGCATTTCTTTACAGGTGGGTAAATGGTTTGAGTACCTGCCCAGTATGTTAAGATTCGTGTTTGAATCCTTTTACTGTTTGAGGGAACCTGAAACCCCCCACCTGTCAGTTCCCAAAGGGAATGCCTTAACTGCCAGGCCACTGGGTGTTTGGGTGTGAGGTGCTTCCAGACACCACCCGCTTCCTTTCTTGAAGAGCATTATTCGCTTGGGAAGGGAGCGAGCCCAGAAACCAGCTGACAAGATGTGCACGATCAAGTACAAATTGGTGATATGAGGTCTGCTTATTGCAGGTGAAGTATTGAAAGAGTAGATGAAAGGTTGTTTGGTTTTTGGTGTTTTGGCTTTGGAGGCTTAAATCTCTGATCTTTCTTTTTATGTTTATTCTTGACTGATGTGGCGAATTCCTACTCATCTTGAGTATTAGATATTTGAACAGCACCTGTAACATGCCCTCTTCACTGTAGAGCAGAGCTTTGGTTGCTTATCTGTGTGTCTTGGAATCTAGTAAGTGACATGGCGTTAAGATTCTCTTGTGGGTGTAATTCAATTCTGCTTTCTTTTAAGAAGCCAGGTAATTAAAAAAAATGTTGTTGTTTAAACATACCTGTAATTATTGTCTGTTACATTAAGATCATCTCAATGCCTTTTGTTTCCTTAAGTGATTTGCCTATTGCGTCGTGTATCTGTTCTGGTTGACCATAATTGTCTTCTAAAGAAGAGTAATGAGTAAGAAATAGTTAATGTGATTTTACACTAACATTTTTTAATACTTGATTTTTTTCTCTAGTCTTTAAATTTTAATATTTCTTCCCTAGGATTAGAGAAACAGGCTTGAAAGTTGATATGTGTGACAGTGCAGGTCATGGTTGTTAATCATAAACTTTAGTATCTGGATTCACTATGCTTTATCAGCATATAAAATAAATCATCTCCTGCAAAGTTCTAACAGAAGAATAGGTAATGTAATAGATAGAAGTTCTGCAAAAAAGATAGTCCTTAAGGAAAATAAGATAGAAACTAAACCATAAATTTCATTCTTGTATTGTATTAGGGTTCATCTTCTGGGAAAATTGTTGGAAGGTCATTCTTGGTTATTTGGCTGTAATAGATGATGCAGAAGACTGTCAAATAGGATTTTTTGGAGGGGACAAGTAGTTTAGAACCAGGAATGATTTCTGGTAAGGTTATATTAAAAGTGATAGGACAGTTAAATGGTCCTTTACAAAAGCTGTTGGGAGTACTCAAGTGTGGTAATAGTATTTAGTTGGCATCTAAAGCACATGCCTGTGTATATGCATCAGCGGTTACACGAATAGTGTGAATTGTCTTGTGAGGGTGGTGTGAAGTTGTTCAGTGGTATCCTCAAGCTCTATAGAAAGTTGAATTGAGCAAAACTAAAGACCTTGGGTAACCAGGAAGTGCCTGTGCAACCTCAGCAGCTGCTCTTTGACCTGGCAGTGGCACTGGGAGGTGGCTGTATACATTCTGAGTCCGTTTCCAAGGATAAGGGTATATTTTTTAGAGTTGGGAAGACTGGAAAAGAAGCATTCATTTAGGTGCCAGTGTGCCGAGTGCAGTTCTGAGTACAAATGTGTGTGATCAAAGCAGGATAATGTATACTAGTGCCTAAAACAGTCACTTCTCATTTCAACAGTGTATTATAAAGATTGCTAGTGATATATGTGAGGTGTTGTTAGCAGAGTGATGGCATAGGAGTGACTTGCATTTAATGAGGTGTATACGAAAGAGTATCAAAACTTTAAAAGTTCACCTTGTTCAAGGCTGAAGACAGGTAAAATATAACCAGTGTGATGCCTTGGTAAAAACATTATTGAGATAAATTTCTTCCCTTTTGATGTTTCCCATCACCTGTCCATTTCCCTGGAGCCAAATCTTGATCTTGCTTTGGGTGACAGAGATATCAGCAGAGTCAGCTCTCATCTGAGTATTCTAATGTAAACCCAAGTGTTCTTTTAGCTGGGATGATCTTCACAGTTATGGTCAATGGATGCTCTGGTAGCACCTTCTCTATTAATCGCTTGGAATCTGGTCTTCAGTGTGGCAGAGGAGAAATTTGGGAAGCACGTTTTCCTGCATGGTGGCGGTGGTACTGAGTTAAGTTCTTCAGCACAGCAGATCCCATGGCAATGTTTTCTTTTTTATGCACCTCTGTGCATAAAGCTAAGGCTTGACCTTAATATCGGATCATGCAGTGTCTCTGCAGTGTCCTGGTTGAGAACTTGTGGTTGCCCTTGTTTTTCTTGTTTTATCAAATTGTCAGCTACTGATAATGGAACTTGAGATAGATTAATAATGGATTAATGCAGTGCACCTTGGCTAAGAAAATTAAAGCTGCTTTTGTAGAAAAACTGTTACAGATAACTTCATTGTGTGCCATAGAAATTAACTGCATGTCTTGTATTGGCTAAGAGAATGTGTTGCTAATTCCTCTGGTATGTCCTATTTTCTAATTGTTCTCTCATCTCTGAAGGCAAAGCTCATGCTTTCGGGTTAAGCCTCCAGAGATTTCAAACAGACGAGAGTTTGGATTGTATTAGTTTGTATTACATTGATTGTCCTTCTTACATACACAGATATATATATACGTGTGTGTGTATTTTCAGAGAGCAAATCTCTCCTTCCTGGTATCCAAAAGGGCATATGATGTCAGCAGACGAACTTAGTACTGTGTTAGTGGGAGAATATAGCATTTGCAGACGTCACGTGCTTTCTGCAGAATCAGTTCCTGTAGGATCAAGCAGTGATGGAATTGCTTAGTGCCACTATCCAGTGGCATTTACATTTTGTTTGTATGGTATTAGAAGTTCTCAAATGCAGGAGATAAGGGAAGTGAGTTGAAATGGAGCTGGATATTCGTATTTAAAGGTGGGGATTGTTGTAGAATAATAAAACTGCTGTAATGCAAGCTCTTACTTCATTTTTTCCAGTAGTCGAAGTGTGTTCTAAATTAGTAACCTAATTACTGGGAGGAATTAACACAGTGTCTTAAAAGTGAGGTAAAAGCTGATCAGCTCAGCATTGTCTTGTTGGGCTGACTAAATGACTTATGAGCCCAGCAGTTTTGGTTTTGACCAGTGGAACAGCCTATTTAGCATCTTTATTTATTGAAGCACATAAACAGCACTAAAACTCCCTTTGAGCCTAAGTTCTTGTTAGATTGATGGACTTTCTACTAAATTGTCAATTTGATTCTTGCCTGTTCAGAGAATATTCATCTAGTGTGTGTTGTGAACTTTTCTCAAGATTTTAACTCTTGTCATCAATGACTTCCTAACAAAGCGTGTTTCTTCAAGAAAATATGATGAGGGCTAGCTAGAACTCTGAAGAGGCAAGCTACTTGGCTTCAGTGGAAGGAGGAGGAAAGTGGCAATCTGAGGATTCTACAGTCGGTTAGACACTTTTCTACCTTTTATCCTACTTAAATTTCTCCTTTCTTCGTTGACACCTCAAGCAGGATGTAAAGATTAAGGACTGAAAGTGTATCTCAAGGAAAGCTAGGAATCCAAAAAGTAAATGTCACTTGTCCTTCCTCCAGAAAGAAAGAAGAAAAAAAAAAAATCCTGAGGATGGTTTTAAGATAACAGAACAGGTGAAAAGCTATTCAATACTGGTAATTTTGACATATTTTGTAGGTCATTACTTTCTTTAAGCTTTCAATAATTTTCAAGTAAGGCGAGATCAAAATTAAGTGCCACAAAGAAGTATTTCTTCTTGACTGTAAAAGAGAGCTCTACATCTAGTTGTATGATGTTTTGAAGCAGCTAAGACTTCTTTCTGCTTATTGCTTATTAAATAATTTTTAGGTTAAACTATTTCTTTTTTTATATCAATGTCTTGTTTAGTAAGCTTATTGCTGTTGGGGAGTAGTCATGATCAAGTTTGAACACTCATGATACATTGTTTTCCCTTAGATCTTTCCTGGTTTAGTATGGACTTCTTACATTTTTGCCACTGCTTTTTTTGGCAACTTTCATATTGCTCATTTCCTTGTATTCTTTCCTTCTGCTGACCTTCAAACATGAGTTTTTCTCAGCCTTCTCTATATAAATAGGGAAGATGAACGATATTGAGAAGGAAACAAAGCTTCTGTATGTTGGATCACACCATTCCTATCCTCTGTTAAGTCTTACGACCTTTTGCTTTCTCTTTCCCATCATATTATTGCCTTGCGTCTTAAGGTTAGATTGGCTTGTAAAACAGTGCCTATATTTAGCATTTCTGCCCTTTTGCAATAGTGTCCTGATTCTCCTTTAGATCTTCTGGTGCTTGTGTTCTCTTACCTCTCATTATAGCGTTGATATATTCGAAGATAGCCCTTCTATTTCAGTGGGAAACTTTTCTGTAATAAGAGTCAAGTTAAGCAGCAATATTGCTCTTTATGGGACATAATGATGACTGTTATCTGGTAGTATGCAAAGCAGAGTAGTTTAGTGCCAGGAGCTCAAGAAATAATTTTTAGCAATTGTATGGCGGGATGATTAGATGTCTGTGAAATGTAATAAAATTGGACCAGACTCCTAGTTTCTGTGGAATTGTTGAGGAAGCTATCTTTAATCATAGTATGTTTGCTGTGCTTTCTGGAGTGTGAGTTGCTGCCAGAAAGCCAACAAAATGGTAGATGTGTCAGGACAGGCATGAAGCTGACAGAAGACATGATATTGCAGCTGTGCAAAACCCTGCTGTCTTCACTTGTGTCCAATTCAGGTTTTTACATTTAATAGAAGTATATAGCAGAACTAAAAAAAAATTAGAAAAGGGCAGTGAAAACAATCAAGGGATGGAGCCTTACAAAAAGAGAGTAGAAGGACTGGAACTCTTCAGTGGAAAGGAAATTTTAGAAAAAAAAGTCATGGAGGCTGTGGATCTTAGAAATGCAGGATGCAGTTGATTAAAATGGTAGGCTTGAAATAGATAAAAGCAGCTGATTCTTTACATACTGCATGGTGAACTACTGGCATTTATTGCCATAGGAGTTTGTGGAGGCTACCAATATCAGCATCAAAAAAGGGGAGTTGTACGTATTCCCAGGCAGCATATCCATTGCAGATATATTTAATGGTTCATAATTGAATAGTGAGAGATGTACCATCCGACTTCCTTCAACAATTGAACTTCTGGATGCATAAGTTATCCCTAAACAGCACGTCTGGTTGCCACTGTCAGATGGATAGTTCTGGGTGTGATGGACCATTGTTCTCACTCAGCAGGGCATTTCTATGTTGTTATCCTAAACAACCAGAAAGCGTGTTTTACACCTTACTGAAATTTGTTCTATAAAAATGTAGTAGGTGATCTCAACCAGATACTGTGCTGCGCTGGGCTCAAGCATGTAACATGCTGGGTTTTGGGATGTTGGTTGGTTTGCTTTTAAAAAAGAGAGAACTAAAGACCTGGAAAATCTCAGCGAATTATTAACAAAATAGTATAACAATAATATGATAACTGTGAACTTCTTTCTACAAAAAGGCCATATTTATTTTCACTTGTGTTTCTGTGTTGATGGCTCAGTTTTGATCAGTGGACAATGTGCAAAGCTGGATGAGGCTTCTGTTATAAATGCATCTGCATTATGCTGAACTTGCCACTTGTATTATGTACTACTTTGGAAAAGCAGAGGAATCTTACAAGTTAAAAACCTCATTTCAAGGTGGGTGGGAGGGGACAATCTGCAGAAGTGAACAGTTAGGCCTGCTTATTATGTACAAGCTCTTTTTGAAGGCTTGAGTGGTTTCCATGGCTGGGCAGGGGTGGTTCTTTATTTATAAACCTTTACATGAAGCAAAGTGTTGTATATATTTAAGCATAATAAAGAGTACTAGGGCAATAACTGCATGGTACAAATTTCAAGGATTTTACTCAATAGATTGTTGCATAAAATCTGAAATACCACTTCTGCAGTAGTAAAGTGTTAAATATTTGCATATGTTTTTTTAATTTAACAACTTGAGTTGAAAACTTGAATTTATATATACTTCATCCCCTAAGCCAGTTGCTGAGTTTATTGATGAGAACTTCATACAGTTTCTCCTTCTGTCAATATTTTTGAAGTCTTTTCTATACAAATATTTAATGAATGCAGCTGCATAGCTGAGAGGCTGGGTAGCAAATGTAGGCTAGTTTGTGTTTCCTCTTAAGTTCATACTCTTGCCAAATCTTAGAAAGATATTTAACACTGTTCTTTTGGTATTTTACGTGTGTTAGTACTCCTTTTAACTTCTGTAGTTGGGACTTCACGTGATAATTAAAATTCCATGCAAAACCTCAGTTCTTGATTTATTAAAGCTAATTTCAAATTGAGTATTCAGCCTTTAAGGTACAAAACATGACTAATCAGTGCTTGTTAAACTTAATTACTAATTGTTTAACAGTTCACATTGTACTTCTGAGACTTTTTGGTGAGAGCGTGTTTTTTATTCTTGGATGGATTTGTGACAAGTGGTCCATTTGATTCTGGCTGCTTTGGAAGAAATTGAGATTGCAACTATAGCTCTGGGAGATCTTGCTAGATTTGGTGATGTCAGTTGTTTTACCTTTCCCTGCTCAGCTCCTTTGCTCTAGTTCATCATTTGCAGAAGTGCTTTTTCCTTGGTCATTTCAGTTCGTGGTGTAATATCTGACCCAAGCCAAGATGTTAGTCTGAGCGCTGAAGTGGCTGAGGTGTCAGCACAAATTCCCTTCTGCCAACTGCGCTTTTGCAATCAGTGACTTCTGATGGTAGCAGTCTGCAGCTGAGGATAGTAACTTAATCTGCTACAACAAGATTTGCTAGAGCTTGTCTATCAACATCTTTAATTTAAGCTAGCTGTCCCTTTAGCTCAGCCTCTTATGCAGCCTTATTTTTGTCTTTATTTGAAAAAAATAACACAAGGAGAAGTAATTTGCCTTATTTTATTATCTCTTTGCAACAAATTCCGTATTTAACTTCTGACTCGTACTTTGAGAAACCCATAAACAATCAAGCGTATTCTAACCATTACACTAGTGCAGATACCAAGGATTTATATATTGTTATATTAGTATATTACAAGTATATTTCTGCAAATTCTTATTTAGCATGTAAAATTTGCACTGGCTTTCGTTTCCGGCCTAGCATCATAGAACCATCCAGAAATGTGCTGCTTCAGTTAAATGTACGCAACTGTAGGGTATGCAGAACCAAAAGCAAAATGGAGACATTGGTAAAAAATTACCATGAGACCTATTACTCAACATCAGACTGAAATATTGTGTATGGGAGCTATTTGAATGGGTGCTTAAGGTTTAGAGGAATAAGAAAGCATTAAAAGTATGTCTGTAGGTTTAGCTTAAAGTTCTCTAATAAATAGAAAAAAGCTCTTTAACGTGAGGGTGATAGATCACTGGAATGGGCTGTCCAGAGAGGTGGTGGAGGCCCCATCCCTGGAGTCATTCAAGGTCAGGCTTGATGGGACTCTGAGTAACCTGACCTGAGTAGAGATGTCCCTACTTGTGTAGGGAGGTTGGACCAGATGACCTCTAGAGGTCCCTTCCAGCCTAAAACATTCTCTGAAATATACCTTGTTTGTATTCAGAATCCAGAACTGGTCTTGAAAGACTATAGGTGCATACTTTGAGTTAGTGGAGTGTAAAGATATTAACAGACAGCAACATTGCCCTAACAATGATTCTGATTTCAATACTTAATTTGTTAGGTGATTATTTTGTTTATTTTTTTATGGAACTCAACATTTTTAATTGTGAGTGTTGACTAAATATCTGGAGATAGTTGCATCTCTTTTCATAAATGTAGACTTCATCAAGGACAAAAAGATTATAAATGCTGATTCTTTTGGATGTTCTTCTCTAGATAAGTCTTCCAATCGATTGGTCAGTTGGAAAGGGGCATGTGAAGCTTTGGATTCAAGTTCCAAAACTCCTGGAAGTCATGGATGAAGTTTGACCATCTGTTGGATGCCTAAGTCTTCCCAAACTGTGGAATATCCAAACCTTCCTCGTTTTACTCTATTGTTTCTGCTTTGCAAATATTTTGTTATTGGAGGCGTTGTAGCCTTGGTAGTGCTGGAACAAAGTTCTCTCCCTGCATTGCTGAGGTTATTTGCAGTCTCTGGGGACCAGAGAACTACAACTCCTCTCAGATGTTTTCTTTAAATTGAATGGGATGAAACTGTTTTATTTAACAGAGTGTCTTTAGTGAACAGGTATGTCAGCAGGATAAAATGGTTGCTTTGATTTCAAAAGTTGTAAATTTCTTCAGCTTTGAAGCAACAATTGTAGACTTGACTTGGGAAATTGAATGCATTATTGTAAGTATTGGGGTTCCTGCGTGGTGGTCTGTTTCCACTGACAGTTGCTAAGGGCTGCTGCATTGATGATTTTCAAATGGATTTAAGGTATAACCTGACCTAATTGCATTGTAATAATTCAGTTTGAAGTGACCAAACAGAAATAATGGACAATGGGTAATCTGCATACCAATATTTCCTAAGTAGCTGATGGTAAAAAGTAATGATAAAATTTAGAAACTCCATCAAGACTCACAGTAAATCAGATATACCTCCTTTGATTTGCCTCACTAACACACTTGGGTTGATTTGGCGCTAAATATTAAACCTAGTGACAAGAGTTGCCAGTTGATTGTTCTAAATAATTGGCACATGAACAGTGTTGCAGCTCTTGTTCAGCAGGTCGGTATTTTTCTAACATTACTTGAAAAAGTAACTTGGTTTATATTCTTAGGTTCCAGACAAAGTGGTAAAGTCACTGTGGTGTTCTGGCTTGTTCGGGAAAAGTCTCTGTTGGTTTTTGGTTTTTTTCAGGTTTTTTTTTAATTCCCTGCTGAAAAAAATCTCAGTATTAAATGCTTCCTTAGGGCAAGAACCTCACTCTGCATAATCTTGGACACTTGGGGTTGTTTTCCTAGCATCACAGAGCGTGCATGTAACAAGAGCTCACTGGGGTGGTAGAAAAGAAAGTCATGTGCAGAGCTGCTAATGAAAAACTCTATCTGTGAGGCATTAGTACGATCATCAGAGAAGCTGCTTTCAAGAAAGGTACCGGTGCTGTTTGCAGTGTACCTGTTGGGTTAGAAGTTGGGCTAACCTGCTTTTTAGAAAACTAATATGCTTCGTATCTCTGCTACCCTTTCTTGATCTCTAGTTCTGGAGGAACTCTAAGCCACAAGGAGTTGCATTTGTACATCTGACAAATGGAAAATACAGGACTGCAGAATCTGTTGTTACTTTTTCAACTTTTTACTATGACAAAATCAGAATATTTTCAGACCTGATTTTACTGGCCTGGAATGTGACATTTCAATTTGAAATCTGTCTGTGAGTCCTGTTCTCTTTGCTTATGATTAAAATGCAGGTGTCTGAGCTAGTCAGTTGTCAAGAACTTGGAGAGCCTCGTTAGCATAGCACAGACAGAAATTAAATTCAGCATGGTTTATTAATTTCGGGCCACTGCCAGTTGTGCTGGACCCAGGGACTTCCCAGTGTCACTTTTTTTTTGTCTTGGTCTTGTCCTCTAAACTCAGATCTGTGGGCTTCGCCATTATATAAAGTTTCCCAGTCTCTTACTGTTGCTGACTGGGAATGTTGCCTAAAATATTTTTATTGCAGATTTAAAATGTATTTTGTTTCAGCCATTATGTTGAGTGGTACTTTGAAAATTGTGCTAGAAAACTGTTTTTAATTGACCTGCAGTCATGTCAGACCTCTTGATTATACTCACTCAGTCCTGTGGTAAAAAAGAGGTTGAGACAGTCTTAGAGCTGGGGAATGGAAGGAGCCAGCAACATTGCCCTAACAATGCTATTTAGCTGATCTGTGTGATGGCTTGACTGTGATAACATATCAACTAAAACTATGTATTTGGATTTGGATATGTTTTTCAGTTTACGCAGCTATTTGGATCCTTTTGTGAAGTGTCCTTAGAATCTTGAAGTAAAAGTAATGACTTTTGTAAGCTGTTTGTATTTTGTTCTGGAGTGGTTTTGGATTTTATTTGGTGTTTTGCTTAAACCCATGAGCACATGGAATTCCATTGTACACTTTTTGTCTTTTTTTAAGGTATACACTGGCTCTTCTGTACCCAATGGGAGTTGGTAACAATTTAGCTTTTAAAAATTTGTAACCCATAAAAAATTGCAATTGTTTTGGTGATGAAGAGAGACCACTGTTTTAGATGCAGATGATCATACCTTAGAGCTTTTTGCAGCTGAGAATGGAAGGTATCTGTCTCCTGAATGTTTTTTTGCCACTTTATTCCACTAAACTGGCTCATGGAGAGCTCTAGTGATGCCAAAGCCACAGCAAAATAAGTGAGGAAAGGCATTTAGAAGCTGAAGGATGTCTCCATCTTGTAGAATTGTATCCTAAGCTGAAGTGGGAAAACTGGTAGTAAGAAATAGAGGCTGTAACTTGAGATTGTTCTGAAACATGGGTACATGTGTGTTGAGGCACGGGCAGTGTGTATTGTTGGCATCCTGAAGTTTTTTTCATCTGTGCTGCTCCAGTGCATTGTGAGAATTTGCTCTTTTGAAATCTTGAAAAAATATTATTAGGAAGACTAGTTTTCCATTTCAGCTGGTCAGGTCTTCTCAAATTGCTTGGCAAGAGAAGGACCAAGCACTTTGCAGTGATGAAGCATGGAAGTATAGTACCTAGAGTTCTTGTTGCCTGTCAGATGCTAGAGATTTGTTGTTTGAGGTCCAGATGAAGCTTCTCGGTTGAAGCCCCTTCTGTAAACCCAACTGTTTCTTAGAGTGGCTGCAGTGAATATGTAAGAGTGTTGTGCTGTTATTATGGCTCTGGTGCTTCACAGTGATATTTAGAGTCTTGTATGCAAAATTTGGTGCTTTTTCCTGGTACTTACAAGATAGATGCATCAGACTAGATTCTTATAATTTCACCATACGGAACCTTTTCAGTTTCATTTTCATCACATTTCTTACCCTGAAAGAGACAACACTCTTTCTTTTTTTCCATCCCGATGTCTTACAGAAGAAACAGTTTATCTCTTCCAGTGGACCACAGCTTTCATTCTTTACTATTTGGCTGACCTCCTTGATCTGAAAATCTTCATGTAAAGACAGTGGCAGTGTCCCAAGCAGCATATAGAAATGCTGATGTTGGCACTGAGCCTCATATCCAGTTAGTGCTCTTGCTGTCTGTTCTGTCATCGTAGCCTTGCCCTTTGACACTGAATTCTGCTTTTCACACAAGCAAGGGAGTTCAGAGTAATTTAACTTTGCTATTCTTTTGATTATTGCTTGAATGAAAAATTACTGTTTTCTCCAATTACGAACTTGTCTCCATATGATTTAGTTCTAGACTCTCCCCTTTTTCCTCCCCTGCATTTTCATTCCCATCTCTGGCTTTTCTCAGGGAGAAATAAGATCCATCCTTACTAGCATTCATACTTCTGGTGGTGGTCTGTGGAGCAGCAGTTGAAGTCTCGACACCAGGTTTTGCCTCACAGCAAGGCTGCCAGTTTTGGGGCAAAAGCACTGAGAATATTTCAGGCTGTCCTGAGTGCGTCATTGATGGTGAATGCTAGTATTTCTGGCACATTTTAGTAATCAGTTCTACTGGGACAACTTCATAATTGTTACACTGTTTTGCAGAATGCTTTCGATATCATGGTGTTACCAATGCAGTCTTGTACATAAAACTGGGATTTGTCTCCATCTCTAGAGGAAACCACCTGTCTGTGTGGTCCCGGCACGAGAGGGCAGCATCCAGGATCATCATTTTGCTGATGGATTTACGAAGTAATACTTTCACTCAAAAGTTCGTGTTTTTACAGTTAAGTAAATGTGGATTTAAGAAAGAAATAGTTTATGCTCAGAGTGTTGTGGTTCTTTTTATTCCAAGGATTAGTATAGTAAAACCTGTTAAAGGCTCATTTACTGGAGGCTTTATTCTTTAACTCAAAGTAGAACTGCCAAATATGCGGCTTACATTCTTAGATAAGCTTAATTGTGGGAAATTTGGCTCTAGAGTTTTTAATTTAGTAAGAGTTTATCTTCAGTTGGATGGCATCAGTGCGTTCTTATGAAGCACAAACTTCTATAAGTTTGTTCCAAAGGGGTGAGTACTTTTGAAATGAAAAAAAACCAACGATCAGTGAAGACATTGCTACCCAAAGTGACTGTAAATGGCGCTCTTTAGTTTGTCATTGGGATTATCTTGGAGCAGCAAGTTCTTACTTTCAGATTCTGAAGTACCTGATGACAGAGTTCTTAATATTGGGACGATTAAGTGTTGTGATGTGCTCTTTAAAGAGATGTATCAGCTATGTTGGTGTAATGCATAGAAACACACTTGCATCACTCTTAGTAGAACTTGTGCGAACTTAATCTTGAGGTATTTGTTTAAGAGGTTGGGTGTATGATTGATTCTTCTAAGTATTGCTTAATAACTTTTTGGATGTATTCTTAAGGTTCAGTGCTGTTTTCTATAATGCCTATACAATTAACTTCTCTGAGTGGTGAAATGCAGGGATATCCTGCATCAGTTGAACGTGTTCTTCCTCTCTTCCCATTTCACGTAGCAAAACATCTGAATTGATGAGATCTGACATCAGCACCAGGAGGAAAACCTTGTTGTTGTAGAGAGGTTTCATTATCTTGTATCCATTTGATTTTAATTTTAATGCACAGTCATATAATGTAGAAGCGATGTCCAGACATTGGTATCTTTTCTACTTCTCCATTGAGAAACTTATTTCAGGATTTATAACAGTAAGAAATATGCATGAAAGGTAAAGTGAGACAAATTGGTGAACTTTGAACTTGTACAGAAAACTAGGAAGACTGTTCCTGAATTGCAGTGTCCATTTTCTAGTGCTGTGACAGTTTTCTTTACTGTAGTAGGTAATACAAGTTTATGGAACTAGTTTTAGGTGTCAGACACTTCAGAAAATTCTAATGACAGGGCAAAATTTTATGGTTGGTTTCTTTTTTTAATTGTGTAGTTGTTAATACAAGCAAGTGTGAAGTGTATCTTCACTGTCTAGCAATTTCACTGGCACAGAATATTCAAGGTGGTTGAGAAATTTTTTGTATAGGAAGCAAAAATTCAGTATTCGGCTTTCAACTCTCAAATTGTGGAAGGGAAGAAGGCTTTAAAGATGCTGCCAAAGAAGGAGAAGATTGTTTTTAAACAGTGTTTTTAACACCGGTGTTTGAAGAGTCATCTTCGGCTTCATTAGTGTAAGAATTGAGAGGAAATACCTCCTCGGGTTCGAATGTTGTGTTGGAAGTTCATTGCACTACAAGATTTACTCCATGATGTTAGGCAAAGAGAGGTTTCTGCTGAATTCCACTATCCTACATGTTGAATCTCTGTTTCTTGACATGATTTTAGAGTTCTGTGGAGGGACTTACAGCACTTTGCTTACCAGTGGTTTTCCCTGATTTGCATAGTGATGTTTAATATTCTTAGTTCAACAGCTCAAGCAATGACGTGGTGTTCTGGACAGAATTGTTGCACCACTACATACAAAATAAGCTTATCTCTCCTCACGTATGAATCTTACACTTCTATGAGTTTATCATAAGTTTCTCATGTTTTCTTAAAACAAGGTTTCAGAGACCGAATGTACTTTCTTTGATTTAGCAAAACAATTAAACTGTGAAAGAGCTCTTTAGCCATGACGTTTATGTTCTTGATTCAGAAGTACGTGCCTGCCAGGGTTTTATCTTAATTTGTGTAACTGGTTGCTAATGTTAGGCCTAAGAGTCCTTTTGCTTTTAATGGGAAAGAGAGAGACTTTTTGTAAGGTACAGAAAGCCTGTAATGTTGTGTCTTTGGAACCTTTTTGAAGCTTCCTAATGCATTTTTATTATGAAGTCTGGTAACATAGGTTATTTACAAAGCACTTGATTTTCACATCCTATAGTGAAATTTTGGCAATACTTTATGTAAAGTCCATAAAGTATATTTCTACAGGTTTTCCTCATGACCTGTGTTTGAAGTTACTAGAGGATATAAGTTTCTTCAGCAGTCTTGCCTTATAGCATGACCAAGGAATCAGCAGGAGTTCTTCGGTCATGGTTAGCATTGTTCCCATAAATTTAACAGATCTTTGTGATAAATATTGGGAAGGTTTGAAAAAAGGGTGATTTGTAATTTTCATCCATTTCCAGTTTGTTACCTATATGTGAATTCCATTGTATAGATATACATATGCCTGAGGTAATAATAGTACTTTTATTTCCATTAGTGCTTGACAAGTAGGTGTACCATTTTACACCTTCTGCTGCAAGCACTCAGAAAACTAGGATTTATCTCCATTATTGCTGTCAGCTGAAAAAAATAAAACCCCATTTGTTTCCAAGTTGTGGACTCTCATCTGGTGTGTTTACACTATTTACACAAAGATAATAGGTTGAGAATACTACTTGAGTATCTTCAAGTAATGAAGGACCTTCTTTAATGCATGTTAAATTTACCTTTTTTGTTTGGGAGGAAATATGCTCAAAGACAAATGCAAGTTTTGCAATCCTTTTACACCCACAGTATCTCAGGTTCTACCTTTTAAGAGAAAGCAATGGGTTATTGAACTGTCCTGTTTACATCATCAGGAAGAGATGCAAGTGGTTGTAGGTGTGTGGTTGCTTTATTTGTGGTTTGTTCTTTTTTTTTAATGGGTTTTGCTTGGGTTTTTTAGGATGAAAAGCTCTTTCAAAATCAGTAGCAGTTGATTAGATGGTTTTTATTTTTTGTTTGTTTGTTTCTTCAGGGGAGGTGGATGAATTCACAGATTATAGTTCTGTGAGATGAGGTTCCATTGGAGTTGCTGCTCTGCTGCCAGTGGGGGGAGGTTCTACTTGTCTCTGTCCTCACCTCTACTTCCCTGGTCTCAAGTACTTGCTCCTACCCCTTGTGCCAGCCCCGTCTCCTGTTGTGAGCTGGTTTAGCATGCTGTTTCGACCAAAAACAAACAAACAAAAAATGTTTTGTAACATTCTACAATCTTGTTGAATTAAGGTGACCTACAGAAAGACTTGACAAGCTTCAAAGCTATCGGAGAGGGTACTGGCTCTATAATCCAATAACGGAGAGGGTAAGGGAGCGCTCAAGAGCAAGAGTTATGAGACACGGTTTTTGGCACAGCAAACTAGCACTGCTTAGCAGTCCAAGGAATCATGCTGACAGTCTCTTTTCTGGTTCTTGTCATAAATTCATGAACTATGGGATTTCTGTTTGGAAGGATCCAAAAGTAGGGCACACTTGAAAACCTAGTCAGCTTTGTTCTATGCTAGCAGTTGGGGGGGTTAGCAGTGTGCAAACATATTAATTCTATGATTTCCCTGAAGAAATTACTGAAGTGTTCTGCAAATATTATGTGACTGACACAGTGTAAAGAAAATACAACACTGCAAATTCTGAATGTTTTTTTCCATCTGCAAAGTGTTGAGTTCTGACTTTGCTATTTGTCTTCTACTTCTCAGGAGTGAGAAGCATGGACACAAATTCACTTGAGCATAATCCTTCCCTGCAAACTCCAACTGTTGCCACTTATTTCTTTGGGGGTATGTTCCCCATAGCTATCCATTGCATTTATCCTGGTTGAGGATGGTTTCCTCCTTCTGTAGTAGCAAGGGCTTCTGTCTTCTTTGTCTAACAGGACATCTTGGCATAGTAGCGATATTGAAATGGGTATCAGGAAAAACTGATGTACACTGCAGTGGTCTGCTTTGCTTACACTGTCCTCTAGAAAAAGCAAGTACAAATGATGTTAATTGGAAAGAGAAAACCTTGGAGAATTACGCTCATGAGGTAAAAATCCTTCAGAAGGAAACGTCTAAAATGATATGCAGCAGTTTTTTAGGGGATTGCTCAGTGAAACAGTCACACAATCTCAGATGCATTTAGGAATGACAGTATTATGACATCAGAGACCTGAGTATCTAAAGTAGTTTGTGGGGGTTTTTTTTGCCGCCTTCTGTCTAAATAACTAGAGAAGAGCTCAAATGAAACGTTATTCTGAGTTTGTGGTGCGTGACTATCAGTTCTGGGAAGTGCAGAGATCATCAATCATACAGTCTTTTGTTCTGTATTTCAGGATTTTAATCTACAGAAGTCTCAACTCATTTTTGTAGTCAGAAAAAAAATCTCAAGTTCCTTATACCCATCACCCCCAAATACCTATGAGTAGTATAGGCATGGAGCTAATCAGCCTAAGTCTTTAGGACAATAATAATAGAATAATAATAGAAAAATCTGAATGTGTGACAGCAAAGTCATGATATTACAAAGTAAGAGTTGAAAAGAGAACCCAGGAAGGCCACATAATAGAGGCTAGCACATGCATGTTACTTAATGTTGTGAGAATTTGCTTTTTGAACTTGCAAAGCCTATAGCTCAATCATTTAAAGTTGAAAGATAGTCTTTGTCTCTGTATTCAGCCTCTTTGAAGACTATTGAAGTAGACAGCTAATGTTTCAGCATTTTTGGATTAAAGCCTGCAAGGAATATCTGTATTCCCCCTTTTCTTTAGGTGATGTTTCTAAATGTGTTTATCAGATTCAGCAGGTATTGGAATATTAAAATGTAAGGAAAAAACTGTCTTTCCTCAGAATATTGTAAGTATGGTTTAAGAAGAACTTGCTATAGAGGACTAAACTAATGCCATTTTGCATTAATTTACATGTCATGTGACATGTAAATTGTGAAACGTCACACCTTCTATTTAATTTGGGATTAGTATCATTCTGGTTCAGTCACCTCTCTGAAGTGGAAGCGTCATTTACATGCTAGTATTCATGAACTATGAATGCCAGTTTTACATAGTGAAGCTGTGGCAAGCATTGACATTAAAAATAACATGCTAAATATTACGGGAATGAAAATGAGACCCAAGGTGCAAGAGCCCAAGCCAGGAAGGATACAATTTGGAGGGGTGGGGGAATCTTATTAGAGAAGTAAAATAGCAGCAGTATTTTTAATTTCACAGAGAATATGACCACTGTTTAAAACTAGGACAGGCATGTTTACTTTTAAGACAATGAAATCTGAAGTCTTAACTGTCTGTGAATAGGTGATAAGAAATGACTGTCTTGTTATCCTGCTTCTGGCTGTCCTGTGAGATCTGTTAACAATCTCTGGAATTCTAGGAATTTCTTTACTCTTCATTTGTTATGCTTGAAGGTTTCCAAACGTTTGGAATAACTGCTAACGCAAGATAATTCTCTCTCTTTTTTTTTTTTCCTTTCACTGTCCTATCACTTTTTCATTGCAGCCTGTAGACATCCATGGTATCCACTCATATCAATGTATAAAATAAAGGTTTCTTGTCCAAGGGATCATTAGTGCTAAAGACTTGATTAGTCCTGGATATTCAGATGTATGCATAGTTGTAGCCTATTAATCTAAGCTGTAGAGGGATGCTAGGGTAGTACATCTTAAGTGCTTGTTTAGGGCGATGTGGGTGTCAGGCCATTTAATTAATGAAAGCCTTGGTTGTTTCTGTGGGGTACTTTTTGAAACAGAGCATGTTTCTTTTTTTTTCAAGTTTTCATTAATTGGCAGAGACACTGCCCTCTGCCGTGCTCTTCCCCCTGCAGTAGAATTCAGGTCTTGTCAGTAATGGGAGCTCCTAATAAGTGTTCAAAAGGCATTAGACTGTATCAGAGCTTTATTGATGATGCAGATGGCAAAATATCAACAAAAGTTAAATACTAGGTTATTGAATTTAAAAATATGCTTAAATGACCTTGGCAAAAGTCTTAAGTTTTTCTGTCTAGATGTTTTAGTAATAAGCTTCATGAAGCCTACTCTGATTTGTTTCTTTGTCACTCCCTCTCCCCAGTACATCTGTAGTCACCCCTGGTGAACTTGATGCCCCCTTAAGTCTGTTTTTCATTTGGTCTAAAAAAATAGAAATTAACCAGTGCTGATGTGTAGTGTATATTTAAAAGAGAGAATGGTGGCATATAAGAAAGGTGTTTATCTTTAGTGTTTTCAACAATTGTTTTTGATCCCAGTCAACTTTGGAAGCATTTTAACTATTCGTGTAACTGAGAAAAAAAAAAAAAAAATTATACTACAATAGAAAGACTAAAGAAAGTTTCTTGTGCTGTGGTTCTGTTTGACCTGGGCTATCACTTTTAACTGATTAAAGCAGCTCGCTATTGTGATACTAGCCAAGGAAGATTGCTGCTAACATAGCGTGTGATGTGCATTTTCCACAGAGAGACTGGTAAGAATTTAAGTGTTCGTCCCCTTTCATATGACTGCTGTGTTATTTCTTCTACAAAAATCAACATGTTCAGTTTCTTAACGCTTATTCTACGCTCATGCTTATTATTCTAGATCATGCTTATTCTAAGGGATATTAATTTCTTTAGACAGAGTTAAAATATATTATCAGAAGCAGCCTACTGTGGTGCATCCTACATATCTCATTAGCCAGTTTTACTCACCAGATCACTGAGGCTGTGTGTTTTCTAACGATTGCTGGAAATACAGATTGAGTGCCGTAATTCAGAGGTTTTACTGGCCTCGCTGCTGCTGTGTATCGAGAGGTTTTAGCCATCTGCTGACTGACCTTGGTGGAATTCCCACAAAGTGTTTATTTTCGCCTGTGCATTTGAGCAGTGGTGGTTTGGACACTTGGCAATGAAGAGCAGCACTTTGATTAGTGACCACAGTTGTAAATCTTGCTTGATTTTGAGGCAGTGAGAACTGTTTGTCCAAACTCCATTGTCTGTAGCACTGGGTAGTTAAATTAAACGTGGCATCTTTTGGAAACATATCTAGTGGTCTGACGTGACTAAAAGTTACAACGGTGACCGAAACAAGTCTAGAGTGTTACATTGCACTGAATGTTTATATTAAAAAAATCTTTCCGTGTACCTGGAAAGGCAATTTATGCTTCTGCAGTGAAACAGGTTAAAAATTCACTCTAATTTGTCATGTGCAAATACACAATGAAATAATTATACTTCGTGTATATTGTAATTTCATAGTATAATTTCATATATCATGAAATACATAATTTCATTTTGTAGTTTGTGCCCAGAAATTGTAAAGGCATGTTGCATATATTTTTCTGCCAAGGTGCAGTTGCTGAAGAGAGGTCCAAGTGATGTGGATGTTGATTGACAGGATGTACTCTCCATGTTTTTCACAGAAAACGCCTTATTCAGATCTGTTGTGCAGGTAGTAGCCCTGTATCTTTTGAAGTGGGTAGTGCAGACTGGCCAGTGTTTGAGCTGTGACTTTCTTGATTGTTGCCGCTGCATCAACAGATAAACCTGATAAATGTGTCTTAAATAGACAACAGTTCTTAAATGTAATACCAATGCAATTTAAAAATGTGCTTACAATTTCCTATGTTTGCATATCGAGCAATTTGTTTATACAATTTATGAAGCTGGAATCTCACCTTAGCGTCTGAATCTTCTTTTTCACCAGTTTCTCTGTGCTTTAATGTTGCAAGTGAACATTGTTACTGTTCTTGTACAAATGTAACTTCGAAAGCACAAACAATGAAAATTACTTTCCTTTTGAGGACTTAGCCCTTTTTGCTGTTGAACCACATATCTTACACATTTAAGTGAGCATGGAATGTTAAAACCTCCTGGCATGTCTGAAAGCCCTTTGAAATACACATGCTGAACTGAGTTACTGTGCTTGACAGGTTTTATAATGAGCTCTGGTCTGAAATTATTAGAAATAAGTTAGGATATTAAGAATATTAAAGGAAGAGTTTTCTTCCAGTACCAAGAATATGCTAGAGCATCTAATCGGAGGAAATCGTAAAATATTGTAGACTAAAAAACAACAAACAAACCATACACAGAAGTCAAAGTCTTAAATGTATAGCAAAGCTAGTGTAAAAAGAATTCTTTTTTTCTATTACAGATTTTTTTTAAATTAAGAAAAATAGTATGGAGTTGTCATAGGTTCTGTAACTTTTCTTGCTTTTGAAAAACATGAGGCTGCTCCAGACTGTACAATGTATTTCAGTACTATTCAACTCCATAGGAGAGATCTGTGAAGTATTTTCTACCACAAACTCCGGTCTTTAACTGTCACCAAGTAGTGGTTGATTTTATGGTGTGCAACATGGTTTGTGGTTGTGTTTTCCTATGCGTAATTGGCTTCTAAGTCTCTTGATCTTGCAGGTTCACTGAAATTCTGTTGAATAAACAGATGATGCTTGGGAGATTATGCAGGGAGAGCTAGCTAGGGATTTTTTTTTTTTCCTATTCTGACCTTCTATTTATGGAATTACTGAATTGTTTACTTCTGTTTATTATTATAATTACTTTGTTATTTGTTATTTTTATGACTTAAGTTTTGCTTGATTAAAAATCTGAAGTACTGGATAAAAATACCAGAAGACCCACCATTACGTGAGCCATTAATAATACATGGTAGAGATCTCTAGTGTACTTTTATGCTCACATTTTGTTACTAATTCAGATATAGGGAAGCATCTTGTGTGTGATTTTAATCTCACTTTTAAGTCACTTCAGCAACCTAGAATTCCTCTTGCAGTTGTTTTTAATGAATATTTTAATACACCATGTCTGTCATAGTATATGACAGCTGATGATAAATCATCTGTTGCACTGTGCCTGATGTTAAATATGTATTTCTTGTGTTTATAATATAATCACAGATGTAGGCTGGGCTTTTATGCTCTCAACTGTGCCAAAACTAATGAAATTCAGTTGGAGGTGAGCACTGAACTCACTTGCAGTCACTCAGAATTTGCAGCTTTAATGAATTTTAAAAAGGGAACTATCAAGTGTAATCATACTTCTAGTGCTGAAAGAATTTTAAACACCACCAAAATGGAATACAAAACCTCAGCCTCCAGAAAATGTCATTTTTCCTCTTTGGAAGTTGCTGAAGCAAAACAAATTTAATTTTACTCTACAGAATTTAGTTGTTAAAGCAATTAGGATTGCTATGCACGCCAGCCACCATCCCCAGGAAGCAAGTCAAATCTTAAACCACCTTACAGCTCTTCTGCTTCTGTCCCTGTTGGTATGGACTTTATACTAGCATCTGTCTTGCACTCCAAGATGATTGCATTTATGTGTGTTTATTCTTTGACAGAGCTTTTGGGATCCGTGTTTTGTTTAGTGTATTCAGCGTGGTTAAAGAGATGGCAGAAGAGATGATGTCGTTGTTAAGGGTCTGTATGAGGAATGAGGCATAGCTTGTAAAAACAGTATTTTTGAGAATAGGAAGTATAGTTAGCAAGACAGTAGTTATGGGTTTTCCTTTAATTTTGCTGTTTTGAACTTGCACCTGAAATATGGTTGGTTTGTTGTTGTAACTATTTCACAGTGAAATTCTTGTGTGATGCCTGATAGTGATCAGTGACTGAAATGCTCTTTTTAAATAGGTCTACTTATGTTAGCAGTTAAAAAACCCTTCTTTCTAGGGCAAAAATGTGAGTAGTAAAAGTAATGTGTGCTCTCCAGGACTGTATTGGTAAGATCTGTGATTCAAAGCTGGACAGAGATATCAGCAGTTCAAAAGAAGACAGTCAAAGCCACAATTTAAGCCCGTTAAACTTTAAGCAACCAAACTCTGTAACAGAGACACTTGTACATATCTAAAGGGTATAAAAACTGCCAATACCAAGTCCTAAAGTGGAAAATAATTCCGTTAATTCCAAATATTCTACATATTTTACGTATGATGTAGTAAAAAATCAGTATTGAGTATGACTGTAAATTTTCCTCCTTAGATGAAAATGCAAGAAAACAGTTTCTGAATTATTTATCATAAGACTTTTGATTCCAAGTTATTGGTTAAAATAAAATTTACTGTTCCTGATGTTTGCCTCAAGCTGAATCTTATTTTTAACCTCAGCTACACCACACCTTAATTTGAGGACTCAGTTAACATTTTTTAAGTGTCATATTTGACATTTTAAATTCCTTAGGAGCATTGTAGCTCAGAGCTGCTTGGATTATTATTTTTTTTTTAACTTATGTGCTCATTTCATTTGTTGCAGTTGGACAGTAGCATTTTTCCAAAACTGTCGGAGATGTGGGTTTTTGATGTCTGAAGCAGACTTGAGACAGCAGAAAGAGCAGTGAGCTTGGGTTTGGAAGGGGTCACCCGTTATCAGAAGTCCTTTGATTAAAGGAAATTGTTCCAACATTCCAACTGGATGCCAATGCTTTTATGGATTACCAGCTAGTTATATCTGGGGGGTTGGGTTTCTGTGGAGTTGGTTTGGTATTTCAGTAACATCAAATTCTAGGCTACCCAATAGTTGGTATTTTGTATCATCTTTTGTATTAGCTGAGTGTGATTACTTTGCCTGAACTGTTTATTGCTTGCTTCACAGACATCTAACTTTCTGGGCTATAAAAAATACTTTTTCTATTTAAAATTTGCCTAGAACTCTCCTAAATGTTGATGCCAGTTTTCTGAATATTGCTGTTAAAGTGTGACTGCATGAGAACTCTAATTTTCCATAACGTTTGTTTCTTTAACTAGTTTAACTCAAATACTGAAAGGGAGTGACTATTGCCACAGGCCACATAAATGTCTGGGTTACTCTGTTCTGAGAATTTTTGTGCCCTTTGCATCTTGCATGGAGCTTGCAGTGAAAATGTAGGCAATGCCACTAATGGTTGCCTACTACTAATCCTTACCTCAGACTAGTTTTGTTTCTCTGGTTGTCAGTGCTTATTACTAAAGAGATCTAAAAACTTCTCATTCTTTCATTCTATATACAGGTATATAAGGTTTTGTTGTGACCTATTTCTGACTGAACTTAAAAGATACTCTTTGTCCTAAGTAGCTAGTACTTTGAAATTTAATGGAGAAATCACACCTTAAGTATTTTTTTGATCAGTTATTAAATATTGGCCATCAACTTCATTTTCTGATGTGTAGATTATGTATCTTGAGTGAGTGTGACATTATCTAGCTTACACCTGATTGAATGTTATGATGGAATATTTAAAGTTGCATTTTACTTCTTGCATATCCTCAGTGGTTTTAACTTCTTTAGTGCTGAGTAAATGGATAAGATTCATTCCCTCAAATTGTTTTGACACCTGTTAGTTGTACCCTATGGACTGAGGAATGCGGGTTTGCTTTCAGCTTGTCAGAGCTGAAAAAAGATGAATGTAGATTTAAAAAAGGCTCAGTCTCCAGACAAGCTATGGCCAGTACAATGTGGGTGAAAGAGAATTTGAATTATATTCCACCCAAGTAAAAGTAGTGCTCTTTGCATCTTTATTGTAGCTAGTGAGAATTCCTTTTTTGGATTGGTATTTCTGAGCAGTGAAGTTGCCTTTACAGAAGGGGAAATGTGGCTTTCTGAGGACCATTTTTCTAAATTATCTGCCTTTTTCTGAATTTCAGAGACCATTTTTTGTGCTTCATATAACCCTGTCTGAATGCTAATAACTTTGAAAAGCTGTTCTTTTAAAGTAGGGCACTAACAAAGTTTTACAGGCACCAGATGGTTGTGTGGTACTTGCAGTGTTAGCCTCACTACTGTGCAGCTTTTGATAGGCTTTTTTTTGTTTCCTGAATTTTTCCTGTATGTGTGTGTGTTGAGCATTGAAATAATTTTTACATATCAGTGCAGTGCAAGGTATCTTTTAAAGGCAAAAAAAGTAGTAGTACTGGCTAGATAGCAAAAAAGTAAATTATTTTGGTGTTACTGTATATTACTCCTTATGGAAATGAAAAGCTGTACTTGGGTAGAATTGCAAGCTGGCAGAAAATTGTGTAGGAGTTTCAACTGGTGCTCCTCCAAAACAGTACTATTGATATTTAATTTTCAACTTAATTACAATGTAAGCATCTTTCTCTTCCTCCTCCAAACACAAACATTTGGTTTAAGAAAGTTGTGTTGGTTTTTTGTTTGGTTTTTTTTGTCTTGATGCTTCCAGTGTATAAGAGAACTTTGAGCTATTTTATAGTATTTTCCTTTCAGTACATTTTTTTAAAAAAGGATAGAAAGGAAAGGAACTTGAAAAATAAGTTTATTGATAATACTGTACATGACTATTAATTTTATGACCTTTTAATTGGACATAATGAGGATAACTTATCATTGGCTTTGTGATACAGAAAGGCAGTGTGGTATATAAGACACGTTGTTATATACATTATATTTAAGAGCTGAGTGGTTACATTTATTGGGACACTTAAGTTCTTTAGCCTGAATCATCAGGAATGAGAAACCAGATTAAGGTGTAAGGAGTGCAGTGGAATGTCACTACTTGGCTGTGGAAGTTGATTACTGTTCTCCGTCAAATCTATACCTGTGTACACCCACACAAGGGTTCCTAGTCCTGTATTTAATCCCTTCTGCTTTAATGAGTACTTGTAGAAACTGTTAAGAGTAGCTGCTAACCAGAACTGTCCAACCTTTATCCTGGGACTTTATCCTTAGTTGGAATTGTCTAAGTGCAGCTCCCGGCTGCTTTAAATAGTGTCTTTTGGGAGAACTGTGTGTGTAGCTTATTAAACTTCTTGTGGACACATTGCTTGTAACAAGTTATTCATATTTAGTGTTTGTAGGATCCTATGCATGGTTTGTGTTGGGAATTTTAAGAACAGAAGGATAAATTACAGCTGAGTGGGAACTTTAAGAAAACTGCTGATATGCAGTTGTGTTAAGTGCAGAATCTCCACTGCTTTCACTGGGAAACGTAAGAGACTTCAGCATTAGTTTGAACAGTACTCCTTTTCTAACACTGGCACCTGAAGTTTACTAAAATGTGTGAAAAACATTTATGAGTGTTCTGTAGTTTGTAGTAGGGGAAGAAGCACTATGTAAATGTGGCAGAAAAGTTCCATTTTTCTTATTCTTGGGGCCCTGTCTTAGAGGTTATCTTATTAGTGCAGTTATTCACTAACTTCTTTTGAATATCTTTCATTAGATTGCTTCCTGGATGTTTCTTCCAACTGTCTTGTGATGGAAGGGAAATATATTTGAAGTTATAATGGATTTTACGCAACATCATAACGAAAACTGGCCTAATAATAGCATTTTTGTTGGAAGAGAATAAGCATCGTTACGAATAATCATGACAACTTCTCATATGAATGGACATATCACAGAAGATTCTGACAGTGAAGCAAAAAATGTGGACCTTGCAGCTCCTGAGGAACCTCAGAAGCACAGAGAAATGGCTGTTGATTGCCCTGGGGATTTGGGCTCCAGGATGATGCCCATGCGGCGGAGCGCTCAACTTGAGCGCATCCGTCAGCAGCAGGAGGACATAAGGCGCAGACGGGAAGAAGAGGGAAAGAAACAAGAACTGGACCTTACTGCTTCCATGAGGCTAAAGAAACTAGCACAAATTCCTCCTAAAACTGGAATAGATAATCCAATATTTGACACAGAAGAAGGAATTGTTTTGGAGAGTCCTCATTATACTGTGAAGACAGTAGGTAAGTAAAATTCAATTAATGGGCTAATGGTTGATGGTAATGTTCTTTTAGTCCACTGACAATCTAATTTACCTATTCCTTTCTATACAGATTTAAAGTCTTCTGGTCCTTTGGATTTGTGGTGGTTTGGTTTTTTTATTTAAGTCAAGCGTCAGGCTATGTGCCTCAGCAAGTGGTTTTTCAAAACCAATCCATTTGGGGAACAGTTAAATAACTCACTAATTCAGTGGATGTCTCCATCCTCTTTAGACTGGGGAAAACCATGCAAGTAATACTCAATTTTATTATGTTTGATGAAGGACAGATCAGAACAAATAGTGAATAAACACTATATCATTTAAAATCAAAACACAAGAGTTGTTGTTATTTTAAAGAGGAGCATGCTGGTGTTTTCTTCTTATTCTGTCTGTCTTGCATTGTCAATTGTCACCTAATATAATTTACATTTTCTTTTAAAGTGTTGGTGTTGATAGTGAAAATCTGCTTACCTTGGCACTTAAACATCGATGAAAAATGTCATGTTAGTAACTTTTGAAGAAAGAGTTTCTGAAATTGTGAATTTCATAGCTGTCATTGCTTTACCTGTGCTTATGTAGAAGAAGTTTCTAACCTTTCTTCCTCAAACAAGTATCTATTTATTTAAAATGTGTTACATCACTGGAGTGAAAAGGAGGCACTGGGAATTTGTAGGAATCCAGTTCAGATTTCCAAATTTGTACTTGTTCTGAGATACAGACTGCTTTAAAAAGGTGCCTTTTTGGGGGGCTGCACTGAAGGTTCTTGCTGTTCTTTCTTATTGGCTGGTAGTTGAAAACACAGAGTGAAAAATAGCTAACCTGGGTTTTTTTTTTACTTCACCATTAGTATTTGCGTGCTGGAGTAACATTTCCACTAAAGACATGTCTCTATTCTGCACCCTCTGGTAATCCTTATTGTACAAATCCCGCTTTAGGAAAATTCAGGGTGAAAGGGTCATCAGGAAGTCATCCTGTCCAACATCCTGCTGAAAGCAGGGTCAAGTACAGAAAAGGCAGGTGTGTGTTGTTTTAGTGCAGGGCTTGGCAGCCTCTACCCAAGAGATCTTTGTAAGAAGCAGATTCTGTACTTCATGAAGTGTTAGACTGTAAATTTGCATCTTCTGTTTTGTGTTCCCTCCAAGAAGATTGAATTCAAACAGTAAGAGTGAATTCTTTTGGGACTTGCTTTGCCACAGTGGCTAAAAGCTCTGAAGACTGACTACAGAAGGAATTGGAAATTGGAACTACAGAAGGGAAGACAGTGACTTGAAATTAGAAAGCTGAGGCTAGATTTCATGTCAGAGCTGCTGAGAACTTGGAGGGAGGGCTAGGTGGAAACCAGTGGGCAAAATAGCTAGGCATGGAAGCTGGTAGGAATGAGAAATGAGTATGGGTCTGAGAAGCTTGAGAACCAGTAAGGAGCTGGAGTAGACTGGAGCTAAGCAGGAGAGACAATGGTGGAGAAATTACTTGTGATGAAGAAAGGCCGTTTTGAAAATCTCTGCATGGGGATAAAATGGGTAGAGGTTGTGGGAAAAGCTGGTAGATTGTCAGAGAAAGACAGTATTTGTGAAAAGCTGGAAGGAAGAAACTAGGTTTGGCTCAGTAAGAAAAGGGGGGAAATTGGTGGGAATGGAAGCTAGGATTGCGTGAATGCTTGATGCAAGAGGAGAAGCGCCAAACACTGGAGGCAAGGTGTGTATGTGGAGAAAGATATATTAGGAAATAGCAATATATGGTATAAGGTGCATCTTGAAGGAAAATGACTAGATGATTTTGTCCACAAGGGCAAACTCCTCTTCACATCTGGAATTGCAGTTTGGGTCTTGTAATTGTTCTGCTGTCAGCGTATTTCTGTTAAAACATGGTCGTAACAGGCATGATTTAACCAAAGCTATTCCCCACAACATTCAGATATCATGAAAATCAGAAAACTAACAATGTCCATCCCTACTCTGAATTGCAGTAAATAAGGCTTAAAAGTATGTGCATAGAGCAGAAAAATTGACTGGCTTGCTGGGTGAATCGGGTCTGTTGTTTGAGCTAGAAAGGCAGGGAGCTTTAGGAGTCTTAATTAGACTAAATCGTGATATATCTATGTATGCACCAGGAAGCTGAATTAGGGCTTCATAGACATCTATTTCAATCAGCGAAGTCATGACATAGTATTACAGGCATGCACGCACACTACTGTTATTTCCTTGCCAGACAGAATTACAGCGACAGTTTGGATCAGGTAGACTTAAGATTTAAGAAGAAAGGGTTTTTATAGTACTTAAGCACTCGTGTTAAGGGGGGTGCACACGATTGTACTAAACTCTGATGTTGAGTTGTTGCAAACTTAAAAAAAAAAAAAAGTGCTCTGAATGAAGTGCTGTGATCTCTTAACCTATATAGTCTATAAGGAATCTCTGTTCAGTCATTAGTGCTGTCGAATACTGAGTCATTCTTTTAAATTGAATGAAGTGCTTCTACAGTAACTTAGCCACTTCCAAAACTTTCCTCCACTATTAAGCAGGTCCCTTTTCCAGTTTCTGGATTAACCGTTCAACCATCAGATGCTAATGCTGAATTTAAAATGAAGAATTTTTTTTTAATATTCAAAAGCTGTCTGTTACTGATTAGTATCAGGACTAGGGATGTTGCCTTAATATATTTATAAACACACACTCTTAAAAGTAACACTGTTTCATAGAGAGGATTTGAGCTCATTATCATTAATACTTCTGCTTTTTTATTGAATCCCTGAACTGTAGAGGCCAGGTCTTTAAAAATTTACATATACAACTTTTTGGTCTCTATGAAACTTGCTAGCCCATGACTTTGTCCAAAAAAAACCTGCTAGTATGTGAAATTTTTTGCACTTAGTTCGCTTGTACTGAGTTTCTGATCTACGCTGCTCCTGACTCTCTCTTTGCACTTCTGCTGTCCAGGTGAGAATGCTTAGTTGCCTTCACAAATCTCTAAGCTTTGTTAGGAGAACCTCAAATAAGCCTGGGCAGGTGCTAGTGAATTCTAGTGATGTTAACCTACACTTACTCAGTCTTTTTAAAAACATACTGATTTCAGTTTTGCGCTTTTTTTGTGTATTAATCTATGGAGCCTCTGCTAAAGATACGTGTTTTAAGTAAGAATATTGACCTGATTGTGTCTGTATTTTTCATTTTGAAAATGTTTCATAAGTGCCAGTGTCTAACTTGGCAGATCTTTGCCAAGCCTTTAATCTTTTTAATCTTAAAAAAAAAAACAAAGCAGACTAGATTAAACAAATTGAATTTTATTTATAAAAATAAAACAGGACACTTAATCAAAACAACTCTAAAGGGCGTGTTTGTTGTCAAAACAGTATATGATTTAGCCAGCTGCCTTAATGGAAATAACGTTCTGTGCATGTAAGTATTTAACTGGCTTTTTCACAGCCATATACTTATATAAAATGCCAAAAAAATGTTCTCTTGCTACAGTTCGTTCAAGTAACTTTAGTTAATTTAGTTAAACCTTTTGTGGCTACAGTGATTATTGGGGGGGGGGGGGGGGGAAGCTGCTTATTTTTTTTGTTTTATACCTTGGGCAAAACTTCTTTATAAGTAAGTTAGAAATATAAATACACTTTCAGAGGTACTATTGGATAAAACAATACTTTCTTAGACCTGTGGCTCAGGTAATACATAGAGTATTAGAGTGCTGGTACCAGTACACAGAGTACTCTAGAGGTCTATAAAAAAGCTTGGGAATTAGGATATTGGTACTGACATATAATAAAGCAAATTATATCTTCTTAAGTTTGCTGTTCGTAACTTTTTGTTTAAGGTGATAAACAGCAACCATTTTCTTTTCTTTTTTTTTCCTCTAATCTAAGATGTTAAGCTGTGACCACAGGTCCTCCCCTGCAGTTGCATACTTGTGCTCCAGCAGTCTGTTGATTAATGCGTATATCACAAAGTGCTCAGTCACATTCCAGCCATTTCATAGCCTAATGGAAAAAAGGCTGCAACACTTCTTGTAAGAGAAGAATTTTAAAAGAAGTAGTCAGTTGCTAATTAATCTGCGATTAAAAAATGGACTTGTTCTGCAAAAGAGCTCTGACCTTTTTTTCTGTGAGTAAATGCAGATGGCTTTTACTGAATTTTTTCCCTCGAAACAGCCCTTTCAACAGGAAATGTCTAGAGATGGAGTCTTTTGTTACCTGGATTTTTTTTTTTTTAAGACCAAAACCAAACAAACCCTGCACTGAAATCTAATCTGTGATTAGATTCAGAAGCAGGAACCTAGAGAGAGTTAGGCGTGTGTACAGCCAGATCTGTGTGTGGGTTTGTGTAAGCTTTTTTCATTGAACAAGTGACTGGGAAATGGATTGTTAGCTTCTGGGGAATATTTCACTCGTTTCAAGTGTAACTTCTGTTTTAAAGTTATAATGAGGAGGGTATTTGCTGTTTTGGGGAGGAGGGAAATTGTTTGGTATAGGGCTTTTGCATCCAGTGCGGATGAAGATTCAGTGTAGAAGGGAATTTATACGGGAAGGAGAGTACTGTGGTAGTTTGTAAGAAAGGGCAACTCAGAAAGAGCTAGCAAAGTACTGAAGAGACAGTATGTCGAAGCATCTAGGAACGGGATATCTTGATTATAGATACAGAATAAGATGTCTTTCTGCATGTATTTATATCTTATCTGGAATGTGTATTAGAACTGTGTATGCACATATCTGTGTATTTGAATTCTCAGATAAATAAGGGGGAATAGACAATTTGGAAGTAATGGAATAAAATAATACATGCATTGGAAGGGTTAGAAGAAGGGCAGTTTTTCTCTAATGTGTCTCTTTTTTTTTTTAAATCCAGTAACATAAACAAGTAGCAGAATAGTGTGTTTAACTCAGCAGGTATCAATAGGAACTTTACAAAAACATCTGCTTTACTCAACTTTTTTTCAATACTGGAAAACAGTGTACTTGCTCAGGCTTGGGAGAATCGGTTGCGATGCTTTGATAGCCTGTGTACTGCACTAGAGAAGAATTTTGCTAGCTGACAAAGCCCTATGTAGAAAATATTATTGCTTGTAGAATGTTCTTTAGCCTTCTCTCCAGATGCCATCTCCCCTGTGCGATAGGCAGTGTATTGTATATACAGTTCCCTTGTAAGACATTGGCCGCCTTAATTGGTGTTGTGAGCTGGATTCCACCTGTGGAATATCCTGCATGGCTGGTATCCAAGCTCTCCTTGCAGCTTTTGTACTCCTGCCCTTGGTTTCTGTGGTAGTTACAGGAAGAAGCCCTTGACCTTTGGTGGGTAGGGCATTTTTAGCATGTGTGGAATTATTTTGGAGGGGTTTTAATTTTTTTTTTTTGTCCTGAAAATGATGAAGTATGAGAGTAGTGGCTGTGGATTGCGTATTTCCCTTTATTATACAGAAGACTGACTTGCAAACTCAGAACTGAAAACATATGTAGGTATGCTTTGTCCAAAATTAAAACCATTAAACTTGTTTAAAATGCCTATTTTATGAGGCTTTATGATGTTCTTATTTATTCTTGTGCTCAACAGGTTTCAGTCTAGCATTGTGTTCAGCATACCGGTGAATCTGAGGTGAAAAGTAGATAAAAGTACCTTCTTGACAGAATGTATCCATGTCAGTGATCAGTATCTACCATGTTTTTCAATGCAAAAACTACAGTTTAGCTGATGTCTTGGTGGCATTTCTATTTTACTGTTATTTACTTAGTTTGTAATGAATAAATGAAAGCTGCTGAAACTTAAAAATAAATCTCAAAGCTGATATCTTGACAACAGTGTAAACTGAGTTTTAAAATTTGTAATTTCCTTTATTTGTTTTTGTCTTTTTTTTAATACCAGGATTCAAAATTCTAGCTTACTTGAATTTATTAAAATGTAGTTGACCAGTGTCTTGGGGCTGAACAGAATACTTTTTTTCAGATAATGTGTGAGAATGCATACATTATTTCAGGCTCAAAATATTCACTGTTTGGTCTGCTTGATGAATTGTTACCTGGGTTCATAAATATAATTCAAATTCCATGTTTTAGGTAGTTTCTCAAGTACTTAATACTGAGAAGTGACAGGCTTTGCAGAAATCCTTATTGTCTTACAAAAAATGTAAATTTGTTGGCAGTCTTTAAAAAGCACTTGTAAGGCATCAGATTAGTTCTTGAAGCTCAAGAATGTAGTACATGTGGAGTATTCTGCAAACCACTTACTAAAATATGTTAAAATATTTTATACTCCAAGCAGAACTCATAATCTCATAGCTAAAAGATGTGGACTTCGATGCAGATGACTTTCAGAACTCTGACCAAATATTTTTTTCCCATCCTTTTTATTTTAATGTGTTAAGACTGAACATAATTTTGTTTAGAAGTTGAGTATCATTTATTTATCAAACACTCATTTTATAAACAAGCAATATGTAATTGAGTGAAATGCGTATCTGCGGTATGTGGCAGATATACGTAGAAAGATGCATCAAAATAACAGAGAATATTTAGTGCACCCAGATTAGTTTAGCAAAGGAGTTCTTGTCATATTGCAAAATGGTTCCTCTTTCACATTTGGGTATACGTGAGCTGCAATTACTGGATCTTTTACATATCATTTTATTTCAGAGAACTGCTTCTGCAATAGGAATTTACATTTAAACAGTGTATCAGCTTTTTAAATTGCTTCCTATACCAACTTGAGGTCCCTTTTATTTGGATACGTTCTGCTAATAAAAGTCAGAGTGAATAATGGATAACTAATAAGCTTGTGTACATCATTGTTGGCTAAAAACTAAACAGCCAAAAAAAATTGGTAAAAATCTTAATATAAACATTATTTATGCATCTTGTTAACTCATACCTTATTTGTATTTTGTTATTTCCTACCTAGAAGTGGAAGAACTGTTAACTTCTCTTAAGCATATCCAGCACGTTTTGGTAGACCCTCAGAGCCAAGAGGATATCTCTCTCATTTTACAGCTTGTTCAAAATACTGATTTTCAGAATGCATTTAAGATACACAATGCTGTTACAGTGCACATGAACAAAGCCAGCCCTCCTTATCCTGTCATCTCCAACGCACAAGAACTAGCACAAGAGGTACGTACAGTATGCATCTCTGATATATATGAAACCTATAATCATAGCTGTTGATGAAATACATACTTGTCAAGCTTGTCTGTGTTATTGAATGTTGAATATGGAAGGGATTATAATAGTCACTGATTGCTGTATCTGGTTTTTCCAGGTTTCCAGACAGTAACTAGAAAAATGTTTCAGGGATAAGAACTCCTTTTTTACCATGGACAGATATGTAACAAAAAAGGTTTGAACATAGGAAAAGGGAGTGGTTATGAAAATCTAGCTCTTTCTACCTTCACTATTTATTTTATTCTGAGCACTCAGGAACTGAATTACATAGAGCTTGGACCCTCTGAGGGGTCGCTCAATAACTTTATCTTCATTTTCCATGGCCTGGTTCTTGTATGTATTGCAGTGAAGTGTGGCTACGGATCTACATTTGTTAACTTGAACTAGCTAGCTTGAATACCAGTGTCAGTGCAAGTGTAGCACTGTTCAGCAAAATGCTCCAGCAGTTAGCACCCAGTGAACCAAACTTACCTGTTCAAAACTGGCTCAGGTACACCAGTTGGAGTACCTGAGCCAGTATGTAGCCATTCTGCACTTGCTCAAAGGCACACCAATTTCAGTACGGCAGCAAGCTTTGTTTGGCTTGGTTCTTTTTTAGTATCTGGTTTTCCTTCTGCCTGAAGCTTTTTTTTTTTTCAAAAAGCTCTTTCCACTCTCCTTCCCTTTTCTAGACTTCAACCTTGTAGGTCAAGGAAAATAGAATTGTAGCAAACTTGAGGTTCTTTTGCAGAAGAAACTACTGATTCTTGAGGGACATCATTTAAACGTTATCTAAAGGTGCAGTGTGATAATTAAACTGCAGCTCAAGATTTTCAGGTTTAAGTTTGTTTGAGCCAAAACCAAGTGGGAGTGTTTTACATATGAGCTTCCCTCTGGCCTGTTCATCAGCCTGCAGGCTGCTATAGGATCCTCCCTAGGCTTCTTTGATGTCTGTGAGCCTGAAGGAACCTTTTCAGTTAACTCCTGTTTGTAAACTACTTCCCCGAACACCCACTTTACGCAGCCCTAGTTTGGGATTTCATTCACATACAAGCCAGGGTTTTTGAATCTTAATTTATAATATGGGTTGTTAGAGATTTATCTCTGAAGAGAGCTGGTTTTTTCACCTTCATGGATACAATATCCTTTTATTTGCTACTTAGCAGAAGTTTCCAAGATTAAGTTGTGCCTAGGAAAACTGTCTGTTTTCAGACTTTCATATTCCTCCCCATTTTTTCTACCCCTCATCTTCCCAACACATTCCTTTTTTTTGTTCAGGTGATTTGGTAAATCCTAAAATCAGAAGGTGATGCAAAGCCAGTTTTGTGTCTCTTGATCATCCATTACGAGGTTAAGCATAAAGAAAATACTTATTTAATCTAAAAGTTTTAAACCAATGGAATTTTGTCATCATCCAGGAGACTTACATAAAAGGCAGACATATTCCTGTACTCACTGCGATACTTCGTCTCCCGTACCTCTCTTGTCCAGCCTTGAAATTCCTGAAAAGTCAATATACTGCATATATCTGCTCCCATTTCCAAATGTAATCTAATTTCTCAGTGATTCAGCCTCTGGTGTATTTGAGTCACTTGTATTTTGCAATATGTTAAATAGCATCCTGAAATGTTTGAGACAGAAACTCAGGACAGATATTTCTGTGACTGACAGAAGTGTCTCAAGAGGAACACCTTGAGGCCTCCATTCGCATCATTCTGTACTTCCTCGTCTTACCTGAAGAGAAGATCTTATGCTCATTTTTCAGGTTCTTGATTCCTTTTGGAAAGGCTTCTGGCTTTTGTTTGTTTGTTTTTCCCTGACAGAATGTCTATCTTGCATGCCTAAGTTTTTCTTGTACTGTCATTTTTAGTTGTCTTTTGCATTTTCCATCCCTAAACATAGGCATGGGAAGCTCCCCCAGAAATCAATTCATTTACTTACTTCAGGAAGTTTTGGAAAAGACATTTGCAAAAGCCGGATTTACAATGCTGATAATATCTTGGGGATAAAAGCCACAAGACATTACAGGAGGGAAAAATAGCAGATACGTGCATAACATTAATTTTAAATGGCAAGTAATGCTAATGTGCATATTTTAGTGCACAGGTCATCAACAAGTATATAACTCTGAAACTGGTTTAGAGTGCATGTCTGAATTTAAAGCTACAGACTTGGAGTTTTTGAGGCTTTATGGTCTGGAAGAGAACTTGTTCTAGAGCTCATGCTTCTGTACCTCTAAAGACCATTTGCAACACAATTTCATATTGTAATATGAAACATCCTCCCTTTAAAAAATAGTTTAAAAATATATTAAATTTATTAAACTATACCTTCAGAAGTAAGTTGGCGGGGAATTATCATTTGCTACACTGAACTTAATTTAAAAATCTGGTTTTATTTACTCTTTGATTATTTGCTTGTATAAAACAATGTGTATGAACAGTGTGTTGTGAAAACTGTTTTGAATTTTATAGCCACTGACAATACATGAGAGTGGAATGGTACATTTTTATTTTCTATTCCTCTTCAGGAAATTCTTATAATTAGTAGTACATATGTACTGTTAACATTTCCCACCACTTCTGATAACCAGGAACCAACAACTCAAGATCTTTCCGTTTTGTGCAAAAAAAACCAAAACAACCAACCAAACTTTAATTGAATTTAAAAGGTGGAATGAAGCACTTGAGCTTAAGGAATTTATTTTGGAGAGCTAATCTTCATGTAATGTAATGTACTCCAAGTCTTAAATAAAAATAGCCAGTAAACATCAAGTGTAATTAAATTGATTTTTAAATCCATTTAAACTTGACCGAAGTGGGGGCAAGGATTATGGGAACATGGTCTGAATCTTGACCTTGTAAGAATATTTGATGCAGCGTTCAAGACAGTTTGTAAATTTTGGCCTGTAACAGCACTTACCAAATACCTTGAAGATGTTTTTGAATATACTTAATAGGCTCAATTTATATAGGCCATGATTCTAAAGGTTTTGGTCTTGCTACTGTGCACTTCAGCAAGTGCAGACTATTAAACTAGGTCAGTGCTTTTGAGAGGATGTGCTGGAAGCTTCTAACTTCTGATATAAGGGCATTACAATATGTATGCATATCCCCCTGACAGTCATACTCACTTGAGAGTAAACAACATTTTGCAGGTGTGCTTAAATTCTGAACGCTTAATATCACTCTAACATCTGCCTCCACAGTACATACCTCCAGACTGTGGTGTGTATATTGAAACCAAATTCATAGCTTTTTGGGGGGCTGCTTGGGCTAAGGTTGATGTAACTAAGAATAAAAACTAGAAGAGTTGTTAAAATACTGTTATTGCCACATATTTAGTGTGGATTGCCTATGCTCTCTGTAGCATGTCACCTCTGGAACGACAGGCTACATTCAGATTTCTTCATCTGATAAAGCTGTGTGATTCAGTACCATGAGTAAGAAAGACATCTGATGTGTGGAAATACTGGTGTAGGAAGTGGTGTACATGGCAGCCTAAAGCTTTCCTAGCACTTCATTAAATAAGCAAATAATAAATGTGTCTTTCTCTTAAAAGGGGGAGGGAAGAGCTATTAAATTTTTGAATAATTATTCAAAGCAGTAGTTCAACTCGAATAAAGGATATTTACCACACACAGAATGACTAGTGGGGCCTGGTTACTTTCTTTTTCCTAGTCAAATCCCAGCCTCTGACCTTGCATTCAAAAGGTGGTCTTGCTTGCAGGACTTCTAAGTTGCTTTCTGAGTAGGTTTTCCTGTAAAAGGTTTGTAAAGATTGGATAAATAAGGCTTTAAAGTGTCCAGCAGCTTCTTCAATAAAGGAATTGAAAGTCTGTTGAAAGTTAGAGACCTTAAATAAACCCCTATGAGAAAATCTTTTGTATGAAGGACTCATTTCAAACAGGGGAAAATTTGTTAGTGAGATTTATCCTTTGCAGTGCTGTCTGCAATATGGCGTCCCAAAATTCATGGTTAAGCTGGGAATAATAGCCTCCTGGCCAATTTAGAGGTATGGCTGAGGTCAGCCCTCTATGAAGCTGAATTCTTTCTGTTCTCTAGGTTTTTAAAGGAGTCAACTAAATGTGAATTTTCTACTAGGTTTGCTTGCCATGAGGAATGTTCTAGGGATTTCAGAAGAAAGGTTTTTGGAGGTTGTGCCAGGGTTATTGCTAAGCACAGAAACTTGTTCCATGTAACAGTGTTTTGTTGGCAATGTAAGGATCGTGCTCCATGAGAAAGGTGGCTTCTGCTAGAATTTAAAATTATCTCTGCTGTATTCAGTACTGTCATCTGGTAGCATCCAAAAAGAGTTGTCAGCAATACGTAATTGCTCCTAGGGTAGAGGCTCTTCAGACCTTTAGATATTGTTAGATCACTGAGAAAGCGTAATTATTTTCACTTCGGAACTTGTGGTTTCTTGATTCTGTTATGTCACGTGACCTCTTAGTTAAGAGTAAAAATATTTTTTAAAAAAATAATCTTTTCTAACCCATGGAAAGCTGCTGCTCTGGTATGTATTATCTACTCTTGATGTCTGTAGATTCATTTGCTTTTGGACTTAAGTGCCTTTGGTCAGATTAGTTGAAAAGATGGCTATGGAAAGTACCATCTTCAGCCTCACCTTTTGGATAAGAGGGACTTCCCTGCTCCTGGCTTACTCTATAACCATACCAGGTTTTTCTTTTATCTGCAAGAGATGATGGCAAAGCATATTTGGTAACTGTATGAGAAGGCAAACATCTTTAGGCAACTGAAGCTGCTTGAGCAAAAACTGTCCTTTTATTAACGTAGATTATTTTGGAACCAGCCAAAGCAACCTGGATTCCTGGGACCTTTAAGTTTTGACTCATACACTTTGAGACACGTGCTCCAGGATGTGTTGCAAAACTTGTCTTGGAATCTTTGATCTTGCTGTTGGTGGAAATAGTTTGGGTGAAAATAAGCTTTTAAAGACAAGGGAGGCTAGTCCCTAATCCATTTTAAAAGACCCAGCATATTTGCATGGTAAACTTCATTGTGACTGATTTCACTATCATGTTTCTTTCTAGAGTTGAATATTTTTGAGTGCATCTTTTGTGGTAGGAGAGCTCATTGCCAGTCTCTGGTATTGACAGATCTGTGATGCGCTGGACACCAGCTTAGATTTGATAGATAATCACTGAGCCAGGATACGCTGGGGCAGTCCTGTGTTCTCATTGCGTGTTTTCCTAACGCGTGCCAGATCAAGTGCAGTCAGCTGGTATAACAATTACGTGGATATACTTTACTTTCAGTAAAAGGACTAATTGCAGATAGGGTTTTGTGCTTGAGTGGCGGAGGGAGGATTGATAAATCACTAGGTGGATTAAGAGTTTTACTGTTTCATTTCTTTTTAGGTGCAGAGTGTTTTGAAACCCAGTCACCATAAGGATGGGCAGGAGCTCAATGCTTTGCTGAATGCCCCTCACATGCAGGTAGAACAAAATGGAACTTCTAATGGATGTATTCCTTGATGCTGTTTTTAGTATAACTTATTTTTTGGGCTTACTGGGCAAGGATGGACTGTGTTCTTCAACTCTGCAGATCTTTTAATATTTTTCTAGAATGAGGAGTTTCCAATTTCCAGTAACAAATGGAAACTTCTAATCAAGTGTAGCATGTTTGTTTTCGGCCCTTGCTACATTCTGCCTGTGTTACAGGGTAATCTGCACATAAAACAGGGTAGTCATCAGTAGGGTCAGGGCTACACAGAAGCTGCTTTGCTTATCTGTGCTTTCTTTTTTTCTTTAACAGCTGTTTCATGCTTACGGTAGGGTGCAGAAAGGGAATTTTATCCTGTGGTGATGTTGTAAATCCATGAGTAGTTTTCAGTGCAGTAACTTGGTATGTCTGTATCCCCGGCCATAGACATAGTAAACCCATGTCCAGTTTTTTAGGAAAGAGGAGCTGTAAGTATAATCACAGTGCTGTGTTCAAAATTTGCTTTTTAAATTTTCCAATCTGAAAGGAAAGTTTTGGAAAGTATGTAGCGGCAGGTGCTACATAACTGTGATTTTTTTTCTTTTTTTTTTTTTTTTCTGGAGTCAGTTTGCAATATCCTGTAACCTGCAAAGACTGTTCAAATTGTAGAATTTTATTGACCTCAGCTATTTTGTATACATACAAAATGTGAAATTTTCTGTAATTGAGCAGATTTTCTTTATCACTAGGCACTTTTACTGGCTCATGATAAGGTTGCAGAACAAGAAATGCAACCAGAGCCTGTGACAGATGAAAAGATTTATGAGAATGTTGGTGTGTACGGAGGGGAGACGGTTAAAATAGTTCGCATTGAGAAAGCTCGGGATATTCCGTTGGTAAGTACTGGTACTCACTCATACGTAAAGGAGGTAAGCTGTTTTGTCCGTTGCAGGTTGCTATGAAAGTTTGAGAGATAGAATGCAGAGGTGACATTTAACTTGTAAATGCTCTCCCTCCCTCCAGAATGAGAAATAGTCATAGACAGTAAACTTGTGCGTATCTTCATGGGGCAGTAGCTGTAATACCATTTAGAATCTGTACAGCTTCTGTCAGCTTCGATTTGGACAGGACTTCGTGACAGAAGTCACTATCCCAAGCTTTGCTGCAGGGGAGCTTGTAGCCTTGTGCCAACCACTTTTTTTATTTAGCAACTCTCATCTTCTATTTTGCATCTTTCAAATAAGTGTTCCCTTAGGAATACATGTTCTAAAAAATAACAAATCTTACACTGTGGAGCAATTTCATTCTTCAGTCTTTAATGCAGCTTGAAGAAATTAAGCTGCTTTTAAAAATTTTTTTTTAAACTGGAGTATTGCAACTGAGTTGTTACTTGAAATCTCTTTCAACATAGTTTCTCCCCTGGCTTGGCATATACACAACAGATGGCTTTGAGTTTCATACACATCATAAATTCAGAATGTGTTCCACTACACAGGGTGCTACTGTTCGCAATGAGATGGATTCTGTTATCATTAGTCGAATAGTGAAAGGAGGTGCCGCAGAGAAGAGTGGGCTGTTACATGAAGGGGACGAAGTTCTGGAGATTAACGGCATTGAGATTCGTGGAAAAGATGTTAATGAAGTTTTTGACTTGTTGGTGAGTAGGACAGTCCTTGTTTTCCCTGCAAAAAATACTCATAAGCCTTTTGGTTCTGCTTGTCATTTGTACTCATAGTCAGCATTAGTTTAAAAGTATTTTCATTCTGATAGCTAGTGTTTATTTGTGGAGGGCTGTTTTGAGTTTTCTTTCTGATGCATAGTATGATATTAACAAGTATAATGGCAGTTAACTGCAAAGGTGAAGCCTACAAATATGGAAGAGCCAAGCTATCGTCTTGAGACTTGCTTTTAATGATTTCTAAGAAAAACTTTAACTCTGAAAAGCCATGATTTTTCGTCTTTATCTCGTGTTGAGTCAGCAACTAATAAATGTGTGGCTGTGTGATTGTGGTAGTGTCTGGCTGGGATGGAGGTAGTTTTCTTCATAGCAGCTTATATGATGCTATGTTTTAGGCCGGTTTTAAACTGAAACAGTGTCGATAACACACCAGTATTTTAGCTATTGCTGAAGAGTGCTTGCACTGTCAAGGCCTTCTCTGTTCCTCACTTTGTCGCCCACTCGCAAGTCAGCTGTGGGTGCACCAGAGGTTGAGAGGGGACACAGCTGGAACAGCTGCCCTGAACTGACCACAGTGATACATCATGCCATATAATACGCTGAGCAATAAAAATTGGGTGCTGAGTGATCGTCTTTGCATCACTTGTTGGGTTGGGTTTTTTTCCCCTTCACTTATTAAACTGTTTACTTCAACCTGTGAGTTTTTTGTGCTTTTGGTCTTTCCATTCTCTCCGTGCCCTGCCAGGGAAGCGGAGTATGTGAGGAGCTGGTGGATGTCTAGTTGTTGGCCAGGCTTAACCCACCACAGATTATATCACACAGGACCTTTACATGACTAGATCTTTTACTCTATCCCTCCTGATAAAAACTCTTTTGTCTAGTGGTTTACCAGCATAGACATTGTTTCTGTTTATTACACTTCTACTGTTCATGACAAAATTTCACATCAGTTCAAAAGCAGCTAGTCAAAACAACAGGCAAGAAATCCATCAGGAACGAGGGAATGCAGAGGTACTCTCTCTCAGAGACCCAGTAGTTTCTGTTGTCCAATATTGCTCTTTTCTCATGCTTTTCCCTGGCACCTGCTGTTGATCAGTGTCCAAGATGAGACACCTGGAACCTGACTGTACATCTTGGGTCAGATGGCAGTGGGCAAGACAGTTCTGTAAAGAGAAATATAATTAGGGTGTTTTGTTTTGTTTTTTTTTTAAATTAAAAAAAAATTCAAATTATTTTAGTAGATCTGTGCTTCATAGACAGATTGGTCGGGACAAAGACCTGGGTTCTACTGTAGGTTGCGTTATTGTAGGAAGAATTGGCAGCAATATCCGTAGATGTCTCATTCTACAGTAAAACTGTAGTTTTTAATAGATAATTTCTACCTTTAGTTGGATTCTTTTTTTTTTTTCCCTTGACATTTACTGCTGAAATTTTTCAGCTAATACATGGAATGAGGTCAAGTGGAAGGAAGTAGAGGCAGAAATGTGTGGGGGTTGGGGTTTTTGAAGCTATTTTAAAAGATGCTTATAGTTATTTGAAAAGCCTTCAATCTTCCTGTGCTTTTTTGGATCAGAGATACCTGAGATTCTTCATGCACTGTAATTGTCTCCATTGCCATCTGTATTTTTTTTATAAAAGCCATATTTAGCTAAGTCCTATGCTTCTGAAAAGAGCATTTTGTAGATGCTTAACAGAAAATTCAACTCCTGCAGTTTAGTTCTCTGCAGAGAGCTTGTTCTGCTTTTGAACAGCTCCTGCAACCAGCATCCTGCGAATCAGTTACAAAATAAAATCTTTAAAACAACATCATAACATAAGAGCAAATTACTTGCTGAAAATAAAAAAAAAAACCCTCACTGTGCTTTTTTAATGTATTTTTTAAATCATTAATTTGAAATAATATTTTTTATCCTTTATGTTGTAAAACTTAACTTCCACATTACTAAAGACAGTGCTTCAGTTCCCAAAAAGTACTTAAGCACAGGAGAAAGAAAATACTCTCCTTTTAAAATTTGCCTCACCACTTGCTACTCAAACGATAATAACCTGTGCATGATTTTAGACAAGAATATTCACAGGATCAGTGCGAAATTCTGTGCGTTCCTTGTGGAGCTATGCATGCTGACTGAAAGTCAAGGATTTTCTTTCCCTGTAGCCTGATCATGTTATGCTCAGTCATGTTTACCTCAAGTCTTAGGTTTGAATTTTTTGAGATATGTCCTTTGCTTTGGTTTTATACAACATCCATTGTTGTGCTACAGTTCATGGAAAGATGTATAGGAAGTAGACCTTGTCACTGGTTGGCACTTGCATTTTTCTAGATATTTTTTGTGTGCAAACAGCCGAGAACTACTACGTTCTACTCTCTTAGTAGAAGTGATTGCAGTATCGATATTAAGTACCTTACAGATGCAGGATTTGTGTGTTAAGTTTTAAAACAGAGTTTCATATACATTAATAATGGTAACAGCATAAAATCATAGTAGAAATGTTTAGATTTGAAAACACTGTTCCACTTAAGCAATTTTTAAAAAAAAATCTTTTATGTCTTTTTTTCTTTCCAGCATAGATCCCCTTGTTGGTATTTTTGAACAGAACAAGAGAGTTTTATTCTCCATTTTTCCTAAGTTGCTGCTTGACCGAATTGCAGCTGCTCCATTTCAAATAGAAATAGTTTATGTACAGTCAGGAATGCCAGGTTTTAAAAATGCGAATATCAACATTTGGCTTTGTAGCCTGTCAATGAATCACTGTATCTGTACAGGGGTTAAGGGATAGGTGATGTGCTGTGTAGGAATTGCCTTTTATGGGAATTTTGGAAGCATTTTCTGAAATACGTTATTTATTTAAATTGCTAACCTTAAGCCATATTTTGATACTGTATGTGAAGAGTCTGTTTTTCGTCTCAGGCTGACATGCATGGTACTCTGACCTTTGTATTGATTCCCAGTCAGCAGAGCAAGCCACCTCCTGCGAAGGAGACAGTTGTGAGTAGCTCTTCATAAGTTCTTGAGCTTGATGATACATACCTTGTTTTAGGAGTAATGCATAGGTACTTCCGTAGATCATTTACACTGTGGAACAAATTGTTTAATTTGGTTTAACTGTTGCCAGACTAACACCTGAATTAACTGTTGAAAATGACTGATGGTGTTAAGCTGAAACTTAGCATGATTTTAACTGAGTTTCTAAAATAGTAAGAAATTATAAGAGTAGCAGTGCCTGTGCTTCTGAAATTCTCTTTTGAAATTGCCAATTTCTCTCTTTCTATACATATATATGTATGTACATTGGATTGATGGGACTTGAAAATATGCTTTGGGAGGAAAAGTTTGTATACTGGAAACTTTGTTCATTATCTTTTGAGCTAGCATACTTTTCTTGAGACAGCTTTAACAGTGTCAGGAAAGAATTCACTGATTCATATCATAGCCAAACAAATCTAGGAATGGGTGGTGAAAAAGTAAAATACTTTTACAAGTGAAACTTCACCTAAAGCCAGCAAATGGGTTTCAATCTGTGTATTAGGTGTTTTAAACAAATCAGAATATCTCTGATGCTTTCTGAATGCAAAGAACTTAAATCTTTAGCTCAGGGGGTTTTGCCCCCTAAAATGGGGAGGAAGTTGCATAAACTTTATAATTAACAAGAGTTAAATTCAGGCCTCATCTCCAACCTCGCACAACTGTGTCTTTTCCCTTGCTAATGATTCCATTCCAGTATCTCCTATATACCCCAGATAAAGTTTCCATTTTATAGAATCTTGGGAGTTTTTATATATCGGAGCCCCACTGCGGTCACGGGAAGGTGAGGTGTAATTCTTCAGAAGTCGCTGTTTTGTTTTTTTTTTCTTCTGTTTTTACATTTGATCTCCCACAGATCCATGTGAAAGCACATTTTGACTATGATCCCTCTGATGACCCTTACGTCCCCTGCCGAGAGTTAGGCCTGTCTTTTCAAAAAGGAGATATACTCCATGTGATCAGCCAAGAAGATCCAAACTGGTGGCAGGCTTACAGAGATGGTGACGAAGATAATCAGCCATTGGCAGGCCTTATCCCTGGTAAATAAAACTCTAGAAAAAGCTTGACATCCAGTTGTTCCTGTAGCCACAGGAGCAATATTCTGGTTTTCAAAGACTCATATACCCTTAAGTATCCATTGCCTTAAATATCTGTGACTTTGAACCTTTTGCAACAAAGCCTTCCGTTGGTTATGTAATTCACTTACTTAAAAGGTTGACCTTTTAGAGGCATCTCCATGTATAGATGTGAAATGCAGGGTAAAGCTACTGCCTCCACTGCAGTTCACCTCTCAAGAGCTACTTCTCTTCCTTTACTCATCCACACTGGGGACTCTGGATTGAGAGTTCCCTCTGCTGGCCGCGGCAGAAATGTAGGACTTCAGCCTGCTTGTTCTCTGGAGATGAGAGCAGCACTTTGGTTTTTTTAGTGTATCAAGTATTGTATTTGAAAAATGTATCTTGTCCATAGCAACCTTTCCGCATATTTTCACTTAGCAAAGAGCTTCAGTTACTTCTAAGTCATGATTCTTTTCTAATTGTTGGGAGCCTTTGAATAATAGGGTTTTCAGACATTGAAGTCAGTATATAATTTTTGTATTGAAATATGTACTGCACTCTAGTCCATCAGAAATCTGCCGATCTGCTAAACATTGTGAACAAAAGACTTTTTTCAAATTCTGTAGGTTGTCGCACTGTTAGTTTATGACATTTGAGTAAATTGAGAGGAGCACTGATTTAAATACAAGCTCATCTTTTCAAGCTGAAGTTCAAAAGATTTTGTATAAATAGAACACATTTAACATATAAAAATAATTGGAAAACCATATCAGCATACTGGGGAAATGTAGTCTTTTCAAGAGTTGCAATTTTCCAGTCAAAACTATCCAGAATAGTACAAGTGCTGTGCAAGTCTTTCTTGATGAATATGTTTTCAAAGCAATAAACAAGCTTCTCAGCAATTTTAATTTATCTTTTAAAATGTCTCTTACGTGTCATATTCTACTAGAAGCTTCAGAGATTTAAAACATTAGGAAAAAGTAAAATGAGCAAGTCATTACAAAAAAAAAGTATGGAAATGATTTCTAAATGTTAACTGCTTGGTACTTTTTTTTTTTTAATGCATTAAGGAAAAAGCTTTCAGCAACAAAGAGAAGCCATGAAGCAAACCATAGAGGAAGACAAGGAGCCAGAAAAATCAGGTTGGGTATCTGCTTCACAGGGAAAAAAAATTCTGACTTTTATAGAGGTGCTAATTAGTGATATCTGGAACCTTGTAATTGTACAGTTGCAGAAAATCTTTTTTTACAGTACAAGCGGGATGATTCTTTGAAATTCTTGATGTAAATACAGGCCTGAATTTAGCACTTCACTGTGTAATAACTTATGTGCAGTGTAATTAGGAAGAAGAATTTGGAAAGCCCCTTCTGAAATAATTTTATCTGCCATGACTCCGTCGAAGTCCTTGGCACGCAACATTTGCTTAATACACTGAGTGGTTGTAGTGAGCTGGAGAATATTACGACTTTTCAAAACTGCAGAATAAATTTCCCACTTTAAAGATCCAGATAGGTGGGATGGGAAGCTTTTTACTGTATGGGAATTTGATTTTTATTTTTATTCTGTTTAGGAAAACTCTGGTGCGCAAAGAAAAACAAAAAGAAACGGAAAAAGGTTTTATACAATGCAAATAAAAATGATGGTAAGCAAGATCTTTTGCATAGTGTGTGTGCCTTCAAGCACCTGTAAGATATTCTGCAAACAGCCTCGTGAAAAGAATGCTGAAACTCAGGATATGATGCTAGAAATACCTCCTGATGATGTTCTGTGTGAGGAGTAGTGTGGTTTGTAATAGTATTTAGTGAAAGATGTAGAAGAGGTGGCAGGATTTGTAGGGTGATTTGGTATCTCTAATAAAGACCAGAAGAAATGGGTAAAAAAACAGATAGATAGCTTTTTAGGCATGGAAGCACTCATAATTCTGCAACGCTGAAACAATTTATTATGGTTTTGTAGCAGTATCATTCTCCAAGTTTCCACTTACTAAACTTTATCCCCGGAGAGTTTGTAGGCTATTTATGCTGTATTCTTACAGGAGTACTTTGGGACTGGGATGATGATGTTTGTTGTTGTTGGGCATCAAGTATTATTCCTGTACTAGAAACTTGTTCCTTGGCAAGAAAGTTGTTTCCTGAGTGTATGCTACTACCTATATCAGTAGTAAGTGGAAACACATGTTCCTTCTGCAGAAGGGGGAAAAAAATCCCCTCATGTTACTGGGCAAGTGATGATCTTTGGGGTTGCTTTGGTGACTTGCAGTTAGATGCTGGGTGGAGAGTCAGGAGCTGCCTGAAACTCGATACTGCGTGACAGGCAATACGTGCAACTAGGACTAAAAGTATGTTGTGACTATTTTACTGTTTCTCTCTCAAGATTATGACAATGAGGAAATTTTGACCTACGAGGAAATGTCACTGTATCATCAACCAGCAAACAGAAAACGGCCTATTGTTCTGATCGGCCCACAGAACTGCGGCCAAAATGAACTGCGGCAGCGACTGATGAATAATGAAGTGGAACGCTTTGCCACTGCGGTTCCCCGTAAGTTTGACGGGCAGATACGATTGCTTATTCTAAACATTGGCTGCTGACAAATCCTCTTGTGTTGAAAACAGCAATTAGTACTTTGGGGTTTTGAGCAGGATGTAGTCAGCGCTTGGAAAAAGGACAAAGAAAGGTACATCATTTTTAGCAAAAAGTAGCTTTGGTAAGTCCATGCAAATCCCGTGTCCTGATAGTGTTACAGAGGCATTATAGGACATGCATATATTTCAGCTTGAGTAAAATTGGAGTAAGTTACGGAAGTTTAAAAAAGAAACCAGTACGTCGGTCAAATAATTTTTACATATCCTGCATAAATTTAAATTTAGGTGGCTTTTTTGCCTTCCCAAGCCACTTACATTTCAGTGAATTTTATATTTTTAATGTCAGTTGTACCCTGAATTAGGTTTACAAACAGCTTAACAATGTAACTTGTTATAAACAACTAACAGCTGTGTCCACATGCAGAATGCAGCTGCGCAGGTGAAACTGTTCCTTTCCTTGTTGGCTTTTTTTTTTTCCTCTAGATCATGGAAACAAGACCTCTAAATGTAGGCTCAGCCTTTGGCAACTTAATTGTCCAGGGATACTTATTGTTGGAAATAAAATACTTGCCTTTCTTGGATATTTCAAATACCTTTTTAGCTTGGTTAGCAATGTTTCTCCTAAGAGAAATACTATTTCTCATATAGTTCTACAGGTTTATCACTATCTGAGGTTTTTTTTTTGTCACTCTCATTTGTAGATACTACTCGGAGCAGGCGAGAGACTGAAGTAGCTGGCAGGGATTACCATTTCATTTCCCGACAGGCATTTGAGACTGACATAGCCGCAGGGAAATTCATTGAGTATGGAGAGTTTGAAAAGAACCTCTATGGTACTAGCATAGACTCTGTGCGGCAAGTGATCAACTCTGGCAAGATATGCCTTTTAAATCTTCATACCCAGGTATGGCGAAGCTGTTGCCTGTTGTATTTCAATTGTAGAAGCTACTGTGAACATCTAAAGAGCTCTGGTTGGTTTATATAAAATGTCTGTTTCCAAGTCTATTCCAAGTTTTCTTTCAGCAGTGTTCAGTTAACTGTATTTAGTGTGTTCCGTGTTTGGCAACGTACACATCTTTATCTGTGCTAAAGGTAATAGAGACCTTGGTTTCCACATATTTAAAGCTGGTGATAACATCTGAATTGAAAAATAAATTAAAATAAGATTTGTGCCTCTGTCTTCCAATTACTGTGAGCTCTAAGGTTTTTGAAGATGGAGAGGAAGTTTGTGATTAGACTTGGAAACTGCATTTTGGGAGTGTTTATGTAGTTCCATAACAGACAGGATTAAAGTACCTCACATCAACAATATTGAAAAGCTCTTTAGCTATGACATTTTGATTATGGAGAGAGAAGAGATAAACTGTGCATACAGACCTCAACTTGGAGATTTAGTTAAATGTAGGAAGAGACAGAGTCCTGGAACAGCCCATTTCTAATACATACAATACGCATGAGGTCTGCTGCTGTTACAGATGCTGCAAAAAGAAGCCCTTAAACTCATATGCATCAGTAAAGTCTGGTAGTATTGAAGCTCTAATTAACCATCACCAGTTGGGAGCATGTGATACTTTACTAGAATAGCTCATGGGTGTTGCAAAGCATATAATAACTTGCAAATTCACAACCCTTTGAAAATTAATCTATTTCCGTGGTTATAAAAATGTACCTCAGAGACAACTTGTTTGTCCTGAGATACAGAGGAGGAACCTTTTGGAAAAAATCAAACTTACAGTTTGGTTCTTTTTATTTCTAATCTCTTAATATAACTGTAACCTGCCAAAAAAATTATGCCAAGCATACAGTAGTAGTGCATCTGATACTTTGTATTTTAATCTTCAAAACAGAAAAGGCTGGACTGTATTGTTTAAAGTAAACTGTAAAAGACTCTCCTCTCTGTTAAAAGCTGAAAACATTCCTTAGCATTGTAAGGAAACTTACTGCAATGTAGATGATGATTTCTTTTGTTTTGCTTTTGGATACAGAAAGATATATTCCTTCAGTATGGTTATGAAGAATATTCTTGAGCAACAGTAAATGTTTGGGTTCAGTGAAGCTGAAAAATGTTAGAATATCAGTTTTATAGGAAATGGTGTCTGAACTCCTGAGTGGTGATAATACTGTTATGGTTAATTATACAGCTGTTAATATATTGTACAATTGTTTGAAGAGTATATTACCAATTATAGCATGTGAATTATGCATTATTAAATGCCCTTTTCATGTGTGGAACCGTTAAATATTTAATAAATCCTATTTCTGCAGTCACTGAAGACACTACGAAATTCTGACTTGAAGCCATATATTATTTTTGTTGCACCGCCGTCACAAGAGAGATTACGCGCTTTACTGGCCAAAGAAGGGAAAAACCCAAAGGTAATGTGTCTAACACTTCTGAAACCATGCTGCTTTTTATTTGCAAATCTGGAATGCTTTTGCTAAACAAACTCGTATACTCTGTTTGGAACTGGGAGATGGCAACGGTACTGACAGAATCTGTGTGCTCTACGTTACTAGGCAGACCATAGTAAGGGAAGGGCTCAGGACGCTTCTGCCAGACAGAATGTGAGAGTATGAGGCAAGGGAATCCACTGCTGATTTAATAAGCCTGGGACACGGTGTCTCTGTTGTGGTCCCTGCATGCGGGTATAAAAATATGACCCTTTATTTTAAACCCAACTTTGTGTTCACGTAAACCTGAGAGTAATTCTAGGGAGAAAATTACTATTGTTTTTCTTTGGAGAAATTATCTGCCCTTGGAAAAGCATTTATTTAAAAAGGTATTACAAATCTCTTCAGATAAAGTTACTTTAAGCTTGATCGTGTAGGGTCACTTTTAATGTTTCAGCCAGAGTCATGTCAAGATCTCAGCTTATTTAGTTCAGATCGTTTGGTTAATGAGAAGTTAGTTCTGCAGAATGGAATCGAAACCCACGGATTAAACCAGGATGTCTGAAAGCTCAGAAAAGGTCCTTATCAGCCTGTGAGATACAAAGTGCTTATTGCTAGGATAATGAAATACATTGATCTTCAGCTTCTTAACTGAAATCTACCCTACAGTGGTTGGTGGGAGCACTTTGCCACCATAGTACCTTCAGAGTACTAATTGAGTATAATGCAGTTGATACTGAGGAAGAACAGTCTTTCCAGAATAACTCAGAGGGACTCCTGATAGGGCTCTTGGTCAGGTGTACCTCACTGTGTTCTACAGCCGTGTTGTTTTGCTCTCCTTGTTTGGTGTAAAGGTGATGTATTGCCTGGATGCAAAATCTAAAAGGATATCTACGAGTCCATTAGAGTTCAAGTCTTAACACAGAGGGATTTTTCTTTTTCCCTTTTTTTATATTTGCCCAAGTCAAATATAATCATAGAACTTACAGTCTTTAAGTGGGCATGTTTTCTCCTTTGTGGTTATGCAGTGAATGAAGTTTCATTTTACGTAAATACATCATTTTATGTATGTCCTACTTTTTTCATTGCAGTAATCAAGGAGTCCATTTGCAATAAGAATTTAATATATTGTTACTCATGTTAAACCACGCCTGTTTTTTTAATTAATTGCATTGGAATTGGGTGAATGCTGCTATGTTACACCCTTTCCCTCATAAAGAAAAGGGTATTTTGTGCATGGATGTGGCTTTAAGTGTGTACAATACCTAGAAAAAAAAAAATCTTGAAGGCCTGAAATTCCTTTTGAAAATATCCTCCTTAGAAAATTAACTCAAAACCTGCATTTAATATTCCTTTATGTAACACCAAAATAAGCTGCAGAAGAGAAAAACAAGCATACTTTTAGAATCCCAAGTGGGGGGAAAAAAAAAATCTGAGGTAAAGCAAACTTTCTGCTTCTCCCTTTGCATCATTTATCTGCATTTGAAATATTCTTGCTTTTGACGTACTCCTTTCCAGCTCTCAAATAATGTTTTCCATTTTTCTGCACCGTCATTTACCTGATGCTATGGTAATTCAATCAACTTAAACGTGTAGCTCTTACTGTCATGCTCATTGCTGTTTATTGGTGAAAATATTTCAGTGATCGCTGTTGCCTTTGACTGTTCGGTGTTTATAGTGCTACATCTTCAGAGGAATGTTGTCATGTTCTACACTATTCATACTTATCCTCGCATTACCTCTGCCACCTCCAGTCTTTTTCAGAAGGATAATGGGACTAGCAACCTAACGTAGTTTTCAGAAAGATGATTTAAGAGCCTCAGTTAAGATGAATGTCATAAAATGAGCAGTGCTAGATCTTCATTTACTTCAGCCTGGGACAGTTATTGAGCAGTTTGTCACTTACCGGCCAGTCAGGATCGTCTTGAGTGCCATTAGCTTTCAAATATGTATGGAGGTTCAATGTTACTGTAAACTTTTCAACAGCTGGTAGCCATACCAGGAAAACTTTCAGCGTCGAGTTGTTACCTTTCCCTGCTCTTACACTAACTCTGTTTTCCATTGCAGCCGGAAGAGCTGAGAGAAATCATAGAAAAGACAAGGGAGATGGAACAGAACAACGGCCACTACTTCGATACAGCAATTGTGAATTCTGATCTTGATAAGGCATATCAAGAGTTACTTCGGTTGATAAACAAACTTGACACAGAACCCCAGTGGGTGCCCTCTACCTGGCTACGATGAGAGAGCAATCCCAAGGAACAAATGGACTTCCCTCTAGTAATCTTTCCAAGGAGATCGTGCGTAGGTCTGCCCAATTCTAGCATGAATGTGTGTGAGCTCTAGACCTCAGTGGCTGCATCCTTTGCCAGTGAAATTGCGTATTATTGAAAAAAATACGCTAATCAGCTTGTCAGCCGACTTAACTGACCTAAAGATTGTCCAAGTTCTCTTTCTCTGTGGTCTAGAAATGGAGACCTTGTCAGTACTAAATTCTAAAGCTTTAGATAGTTTTATTTTTTTCTAGCAACTACTTTTATACGTAAATCCACCTTTTTTTACCTAGAATCACCCTTATGAAATCAAGGATTTTAAGTGTGTGTGTGTGTGTGTGTATATACTGTCCATGCTGTCACATAGTTATAAATATGAATGTTATTTAACACTTAACTTAATGACTTTGTGGGACATGGTGGTAGTTCAGGAGCATAATTCTACAGATCATTGGGCAGAGAAAGAATCGATGTTATTATTAATAAATTAATATTAATGAGAAATCTCTCCTGTTCAAGAAATACACAGAATGAAGATGCTTCTCTGGTCTGGAGCTGCCCTGTGAGGCTTGGGTTAATATTTTAATTCTCAAACATTCCACTTTCTAATAGCACTGTAATTGAAAAATGTGTATAATGTAAATATTTCAATCCTTGTGTCTTTTTAGTCAGACTCTTTAAATTGGATTTGACTGCGCATTAATTTTAGGTTCAGTCAAAGATGAATATTATATTGATCTTTTAGATGTGATATTTTTATGGAATTTTCTTTAAAACATATTGACTGATTGGAGCCGCTGTTTTCCACAGATCTGTAGAGGTATTTAGAAAGACAAGAGGTTATATTTTTGTGAAAAATATATAGTTATAAGACATGCTGCTTAAAAGTCAACTTAAGTTCTCATGTTTTATAACAGAATACTGACTAAAGTAGACTGACGTGCTGAACATTGGAAGATAGTGGGGTTTTTAATCTCTGAAAATTGGTTCTTCTTGTGGCTATTGCTCTAATGGATAACTAACTGGAGGTAAAATAGCTGAATGTAGCTACTGTGTTATAAACGAGTATTGTAATTCACTAGCCAACATGTTCTGCGTTTGCCCAGTGCTGCAGTGGAAGTAGGTGTGTACAACACTGGTAACTGACTGAGGAGTCACAAGAAAAGGGGAATATTTGTAACGGTGAAAACCAACCAAAAAAAACTTGAAACAGGTGAACAAAAGGCAGGGTCTGTCTGTATCCAGCTGTGTTCTGCAAAGCAGATCAGAACATCTCTGAGTCCTCAAGTGATTCTGAGCTGTGAAGGTTTAACTACTAAGGCTGTGCGTCTGCAGCAGGGCTGTTCTGTCGCTGAAGCTAACGGAATATTAGCATCTTGGCTGTTCTGGTTTTGCGTAGGACAGAGAACCTCAACTGTGAATATCTTTTCATTTTAGTCATAGCGTTTGTTCCTACAGGTGAAACACTGGAGTTACATCAATGTGTAGTTCACTCTCCTCTAATGTTGAAGGATGAAAGAATAGTGATTTTTTTTTTTTTTTTTCCTGCTCTGTCTTGCATATATTCTTTCTTCAAATGTTAATGGAACAAATTCACACCCAGTTAAATAGAGCTCAAAGTGTACAGCAGATAGAAGGAAATTGTCCGGTAACTATCCTAGTTACTGAACTAACATTCAGTACGTTTTTGTATTTAAAAATGGAAGTATAGAGTGCATTCCTGCCTTGTTAGAAAGCAAAATTATTTGCTGGTTTAGTTAGTATTTAGGCCTGAAAAACAATTGAGCAATTAGTGGGGATAAGTAATGACCCTTCAGAAAGAAAAGGGGCTGGAAACTTTAAGAATCTTCAGTTCAATTCAGTGTGAGAAATAATAATGTGCTAGCTGTTGGCCTGAGGGCTGGATATTCAAAATAATGGCTTTTTGCCTCACATTGCAGGCACGTTCTCAGTTTAATCCATAGTTTGACAACAGCAATGTTCAGGTATATTGGATGGTCAGTGCTTCGTAGATGACAAAATACTGTATTGATTCTACCCTTTTTTTTACGAAAGATGATTGTAGATGTATTAGGCTTTTTGGTATTGATGATTTCGTAGCTGGACAAGAAGGTGGAACGCAGTAAAACCTGTTTGTGAACGGTAATCTAGCTCGGCTGCGTAGGTACTGTCTGAATTCTTGTATCGCAATCAGCTCAAGGTGGTTGCTGAACACCCTCTAGGTATTCAGTGGTCGTAGGCAGCGTCAGTCGCAGTAAATCACGCTGTTAATGTGTGTCTCCCCGGTTCTTCTGAAGTGATGTACAGAAACTGTTTTATACAAATAAGCTTTTGAATGTAGACTTAAAGAATGTTGCTTGAAGTTCAGCTCTACTCTCGTAACTCCCAAGGCACAGAGTTCTCACTGACATCCATGTCAAGAGGTGCTAAGATAGTTTATAACCAATGTTGTTAGCTTTGTCTCCTGCTGAAAGGAAAGGTGTGAGCAGCACTGAGACATGTTCCTGGCTGTCCATCTGCTGCCAGCTTGGACTACCTAAGAAATTATTCTGCTTTCTTTAATGAAGAATGTGTTAATTCCCTGGAGGCTAAAAGAGAATAAACAGACTTCACTGGTGAAACTCTTCAACCTTATCGTGGGCTTTGTAGTGAGCTGTATCAGACTGAAATGAGGGTATCCATTTTTACCAGTCCAGATTTAATTAAAAATAAAGGTTAGCCGAATTGCATAAAAGAATTTTTGAATGTAATTACATGTGACTTTTTAAAATCTAAGATGGGGGGTTTAATGCCTTAAATAATTAAGGTAACTTTACTGAGACCTGTGGTTAGCCCCACGTTACTTTTATACATGTATCTGCACTCTGTATTTTGAGACATCATGAACTGCACACTAATGTAAAAATGTAAAATATTTCTAGATTTAAAATAAATCACTGTACAATTTTACTTCTTGTAGTGGATCTTGGGAGTCTTCTTTCTGCCATCTTGCCTCGTGTGAAAGATGCTGTGAGCCATCAGTGCCCTAGAGGATGGTCTCTGTTCCTCCTGCCACCATGCATCCAGTGGGAGAGGTGACAGCATGTCCTCAGACCTAGTTTTGCTCTCCAGCTGGACCCGTATCTTAGAGTACGGACTTACACTCGGCTGCGCTGCCTTCAGCTTCAAAAGAGAAAAGAAATGGCCTTGTGCTTCATACAGTTATAAAATGACTTTTTAAAGGTGTTAAGAGAAATTAATTTCCTTGCACTTACCCTGCATCTGCAGTTAAGTGCTGGATAATGTTTAAAACAAGATGCTTACCTTGAATTGTACCTGTACTACTGCTATGGCAGGTGTCTGCTGATTGCAAACCGGTGTCTCTAGGAAAAGAGCCCTTCCAACTGAGCTGCGTTCAGTGACAGGCTGCTTATCAGCTGCTCTCCTAGACTCCCTCATCAGTCTACGACATGAAGAATCAGAGCAATGGATGGACTACTCTACATTCAACCCTGCTCTGCTTGCCAGTGTACTGGCTGCAGTGAAGATCTGGAGCAACACGCAGCCAGATAGTTGAGAAGAGCTTCTGTGTGTGTGGAAGTGACCCATTTCTCCTTGGTTACTTACCTAAAGCAGTAAAGGAAAAGTGAACATGGGCACAGGCTGAAGAGAGATGTGCCCCGTGTGGATTCTAAATAGAGGACGGGGGATGAAGCAAAGGTTTTATTTCGAAATCAACATAAGCTTTTAAGACCACCATCTTCTAGCAACTTGAGCCAGATACCAGATATTTAACACTTAAAATTTTTACTTCTTTCTAGCGCAGACAGTACACAAGTTGGCAGAACCTCTAATTAAAACCATAGATGTTTTAGGCCAATGGTAACAATCATGCAACAAAAATAAATCACAGAAGACTGTGGATTTCATCAACAGGTTAGAAAACTAGAGTTGCCTTTGCTGACACTTGACTTCAGCTGTGCCAGTACTTGCTTGAACAGTATTTCAGCAGTAAAGAACATTACATGCATCGCCCTCCCTAAATAACATTTTCCTCTGCTTGCATTAGGAAGGGGAGCAATTAAAGAGGAATCTGATTAGGCAAATCCAGAGCCATCCTGCAAAAAAACACAGCTATGGACAGTCATTCCCACTCAGTGAAGGAACAGGCTGAACATGCAGTAGTTCTTCCTGACAGTAGAGCACCTGGCTCATTTCTGCTTTTCCTCCTATGCTGCAGTCAAGTTCCCAGGTTTCTAATCTCCCAGGAGAAATCCACAATCCATTCAACTCAAGACTTACACACCAACTGAGAAGCCACGTTAAGTATCATTGAGGCAACAGGTCCTGAATTATATTGCAACTGGACATTCTGTATTCTGGGTCCCCTGCTCCATGTACAACTGTGCTGGGTTACTCAAAGAGAAGGTCTTCATCCTTCTCTTCTGCTAAGAGATTGGCTGGTTCATGTTCACCACCAGCAGCCCTCCGCAGCTCCCGTTCTTTCTCAGATTTTTCTTTCAATACCTTTTTCTTTTCCTGGATCTTCTTTAACCTGTGAAGAGAAAAGTGTTTTGTCTGTGAAACAAGTATGTCTTATGAAAACAGGCTACCAGCAGAGATGCCATACAACTTGGATATGATAAAGCTGCCTGAAAAATTGCCTGTAACAAATGGCAGAAGGCTTTTATTGCTAGGTGCTGCCATTGAAAAACTGTCTCTGTAGATTAACTCATTTATTCAAATTATAAATGATATTCTTGACCTTAAACACTGCATTATGCTACTCTGCTTGTCTTTAAGAAAGTTAATCCTCCTCTAATTAATTTCAGGTTTGACATTTTTGCTTCAGGTAGCCTGGAGGTGTCCTTAAAGCAGAACACCTCTGTGTACTGTATCACAGCATTCCCTCTGGAAGAATGGTGATGACAGCTACGTGCAACCTTATGGCAGAGATTCACTTGTAACTTTCAGCCAAGTAACCGCAGACGTCCAGGTGCCCAGTTCTGGAAACAGTGTACAGTAAGAACCAGGTCACATTTAACAGCGTTTGGTGAATAGTTCTCCTCAGTCCCTTCTAAGGAATGGTCTATTTGAGAAAGAGACCAGTCTAGTCTTGTTTTAGATACTTACCTGTAGAATTCCTCTCGTTCTCGTTCATCCAGTTCTGTGATGATATAAGAAAGAGTACGCTCGATCCTGGGAATAATCACTAAAAAAATATAAATAAGGGAGTTGTTGGACTGCTGTTACATTAGTCAGGAAGTTACCTAATGCAGTGGATGGATGGTGGTTTCAAGTCAATCTAATCTAGTAATTATTTTGTCTAGGGGACATTACATGTCGTTCATGGAAGATCATACTATTTCAGTACAGACAAGTACACTAAATGGTTTTCTTCAGTAAGTACAGAACTAAATGAAGACTCTGAACATCACAGAATCTCTAAATTGTTTAGAGAGATGCAATGGAATTGGTAAGTACCGATCCCTGATTGTAAGGTCCTTTTTTCCTTATTGAAGTGGTTAAAGAAAGTCCTGCAAGAGGCGGGTTTGAATTGAATCAAAACTGTTCTGTCACATTCTTTCAGGAATTCCGGTTCAGTACCATAGCACTTTTACTCAGAGAAATATGATCTCAGTTTGAAAAAAGCCATCATGAAAGCAAATATTCAAATATAACACCGTCACAAGGGAAGAGATAAAACATCAAACAAAGCTTTAACACCCGACTGGGCAAGCTATGTGTCAGAATAATTTTTTGAAAGGAGAAAGCTGTTATCAGCACTACCAAAGTTATTTGGAAGGCTGCAGAGGAAACCTTTCCTAAAGTCCAATTTGCAGAGTGATAACCTGCACATTCAAAGGAATGAGACGATGAAAAACAGCACTGAAAAGAATGGGTTAGAATCACATATTGAAATAAATTATTGCATATGTGCAAAGATTATTAAATCCAAGCTATCAACAGCCCCAAAAGGATCTTGAAATAATCAAAGCTCCTTGGATACTGCAGCAAAAGGAATCGCAGCAATATTGTGCCTAGGTAGTACTTAAGAAGTTGCAAGAAACAAATTTATGAACAAGAATGTGAAGGAAAGGAATTCAGATGGAAGAAAAATACCAAAGTATTGACAATAGGACTGTTCCATTTCTGGTAACACAAACCTGAGCAGGTTACCAGGATTTCTCTGTGGATGCCTATTCTGCAATCCCATCCAAAACCAGCAAAAAAAGTCACCAGCTCTCCACGGGACACCACCATTAGTTTTCAAAGCTATTAGACCATATTAACACACAGAAACATCCTGTCTTTTGCTTCTAGTCAACAGACTTGGGCAAATAAGTCGAAGTCAACAGCTGAGACTCCAGAATGTTTGTGAAATCTTTGTTCTATAGGTTCTCAATACAACTTCTTGATTACTCTTTCATGTTTGCATATTCATTTCTCTGTGTACTCCAAGTCAATTCCACTGGGCATTTTAATTTTCGTACTTACTTGCAGTATGCTTTATTGTAATGCTTTCTGAAGGGTTCTTGAACTGGTTAGAAATCCAGCTAACAAGAATGCAGTCAAAAGACGAGTGGCATCCCTGACCCTGCTCCTTATCTTGCATGGAGACAGAAAAATATTATGTATCAAAAATGGAAAAATACTCACCATGTTCAATTGCATTCACACGTCTGTTTGTTATTTTAATGGCTTCATCCAAAGTAACGAAGGAAGTCTGATGGAATGGGATTAAATAATTAATACCTAACAAGACACATTCAGCATTTCCATCAATTCTATACGCAAAAGCAAATAGCATGTGAAAGCCAAAGCCAAGTCTGTAACGAAGCTTTACAGACTACATTTTTGACAAAAGCAGAATTTTTTCTAGTAATGATGTCACTAGCATCATTAGCAGCAGCACGTTAGCAGTTACAAATACCAACTCCCCAAAGACAGTTTCTTCTTAGTGTTAAGGAATAAGGACTTCTGTGAAGCAGGAACATAAGTCTTAGTTTATGGCGGGAAAAGGGTCGCAACTTTGTACAGCGCTGGGACTAAAGGAGTATAGCACAGCTCAAAATATTAAGCTACAATCACTGAGGCTACATTACTTTCAGAACAGTGTGAAACCAATGATGACCACCCTTTTTTTTTTTTTTTTTTTTTTTTTCTCCTTCTTCCTACCAACCTGTAAGGAGGCTAGTTCCACAAGCAGCTCCACAGCTTTGGCATAGTTCCTCTTCAGCTTAGCCAGCTGTTCTCCACCTCTGGCCAAGCCAGTCAGCTCATAGCCTGAAATAAAAATAAATCATCAAATAATACTTGTTACTATTGCTACTATGGTGTGGTTTTGCTAGCTAAAAACTAGTACTTTAACTACAGGAATACAGACAGCTCAGCAAGTGACAAGCTAAAGCCTTTTCCCATGAACAAATTGTCTTTATACTGGTTTATGCTACTACAGATCGCTGTTGTGCTTGTCCACAGTAAGACCTACCAGTTTCAAAACCTGGTAATTCAAGACAAGCCTTCTCCTCATCTGAAAAACTCACTGATTTAGAAAATCAAAATCCTAAAATCCCCTATAGTCCCTAAGAGTCCTTCCATGTCACAGGAACAGGGCAAAGCATCGTAGAGGAAGTAAGTACACCTTTGTCTATGATGTAAACTGACTTATCAGCGAGATATGATGTGATGAGTATTTTTTTATTAGCATAAGGCAGCCATAAGTGCATGTAAGATAGAAAACACTTGTTTTGTACTTACTGTCCCCTCCTTCCTGGTAATGCTCAAAAACTGGCAAGGTTACACCTGACAGAAGTGAAGAAGAACGTGTGTAAGAAACATAAAGGGTTATAGATTTATTAAATACAATCACTTTTACCACATTTGCTTCTAATAACCTCAGAAGCTTTGTTTCCAGAATCTTCCTATATAGCTTGGAACAAGTAAGTCATGCTGGTTTTGACATCTTAGTGTGGAACTTCAGAATTGTATTGAGATCACAGAGATCGAAACACATGAAAAATTCAGGGAAATATTCTGGTCTCATTATGTTTCTGTTTAGTAATGTATTCCCTGTGCTTAAAGAGTATTTTAAGTATTCAACCTGATTTTATCTTTGTTTTCTTAATAAACAATTGGTATTTAATTTCCTGAAACTTATTTAATTTTTGATACTTAATTTCCTGAAACTTACTTAATTTTTGATACTTAATTTCCTGATCTATTTTTCAGTAAATTGCTGTGGAAGTTACACTTTGTCCGAAGATGTAGAAACCGGACTGCAGTTAACGCACACTCTGATTTTATGAGAGGTAAATAACTAAAAATTCTAAGTTGTATGTGGAAAGAACAGCAAATTACAAAGTGTTCCTGCTGTTAGATGAGTAAGAGAAATAAAGAAGAGGAGACAGTGTTTGGATACATTCCTGCATATTTCAGAGTCTCCTCCCACAGTTTCCTTAAGAGTTGAAATAGTCTGGAAAAGAGTCAGTCACCTGCTACATTGTCTTTTTTAGCTCTGATCTTGACTTGCGCTTTGTTCACGTTCTGGATCACAGTGGTACTGTACGGAAGAAAACATGCATCTTAATTAGGAAAGCTGAAGTGGTTCATTAAGTCATTGTTATATACAAGATGAAGTCATTATCAAATAGCTGTTAAGATTAGGAAATTGTTTTCAGCTCTGTTCTAATGCAATTCACTGCACAGGCTTCAAAGCTAACATGGAAGCTTTGAAAGAAACAGGTTTCCAGCAATGTTTGGAAATGTAAAAGACAAAGAGTCTGTGAAATGTAACTTTAGAAATGTCTTCGACCAAGGATACAAAGCGGACCTAAAAACTAGCCAGTTATCTGGCAAATTACTTCAAAATAGTCTAGTAATACTGAGTCTAATCAACCTATGAGACTTTTTTCCTAATGGAAGTGAAGGAATCTCAAGGCTTCAATGCAGACCAAGGCCACAATGCTTTGTTCATCTGAGTTGGTATGTATTTGCTCTTTCAGAACATTTATGAGTTTGTTTACCACTAACTCTATCGTATTAACAAACTTAAGTTTGTATACTTCAGCCTGAAGAATTCTAATGTGTCTTAAGGTCCGCCAGGAACAGGTCACTACAGCTAACTCTGCTACTGAAGTACAGTTTGCTTACAGGGTGGAATTTAACTATTGTTTATGGCTAAACACTGCAACCAGTTAGGACAGGAAACAGCACCATATCCAAAGGGAAGGGCAAAAAGACTTTTCTAGAGCAGCACCCAGATTACTGCTGTGTCTGATCACTTAGTTCTTCCCCATTAACTGGTAGTGCTATCAGCTGAATCATTAACACTTCCCCAGCTTTATTCCACAAGATCTAGACATACATGAGTGAATTCCTAGTTAGAACTGTAGTTTATTAAAATCCAATTTTAAAATATCCTACTGGAGGAAAAATATTTGTTACCCCCTCACATACAGCCCTCACTAGCCCTAGTGAGACGAGATCAATAAGATAAGAGGTTAGAACATTTAGTAAAATTACTGTGTGACTTACTGGAGGAAGTAACATGCATTACATCCAGCCCTCAAACTCACAAGAAAGATCAAAATAATAAATAGTCCAATACTCTGCTATAAATTCTTGTTGCCCTATATTTTAAATCCCAAGCTGCAAAAAGCAACACCTTCTCAAATCAAGGACTTGTACATAAAGTAAATTCTGTTAATCTTTCTGCTTTGTTTAGCCTCCAGTGGAGTACACCTTTTTATCATGCAAATTACCCCTCTCCCACAGTGATGTCTCTCACCTTCAGCTAGTGGAAATCAGTTCATCCTGTCCTACCTTGGCCACTGTCTTTTTTGTTGTTCTTCTTCTTCTTAAAGCGCATCTAAGAATTTTACTTTTTTTTTTTTCCAAAAGCAAAATCAACAATTTGTTGATTGCTGTTTCCTATGGGTAGGACAACCACAAGATCTGCAATGCTCACCTGAAATCTCCTGCTGTAAACTTTGCCTCAGCAAGTGAAAAGGCAGCTTCTCTCATCACCTCACCCATCAGCATCTTAGTCTGTTTAAAAAAAAAAAAGAGGCAGCAAATACAAGGCACGTCATTACTATTTTTCTAGGATAAATAACTAACAGCATAAAGAGAAGGAGAAATTTAAGAGTGAAGAAGTCCCATATGTCTAGCTTACTGTCAAACCACAAATCATTAATTCCCAGGTGACTGGCAAGGAAAAAAAAGTATTTCAGCTGTTTCACTGACCCAGTGTAGAACTCACAGAAATGGCAAAAGACTTGTCTATCCTAATTATCATAAAATTCTACATGGGGGATAAATCACAACAGTAAAATGGCTCAGGAGGAAAACACTCTTACTCCATGTTGTACTGAATACTCTGGGAGCGATGAAGTTGTTTTTCAACATACAGATGTATGCAGCTTTGTGAAGCTGCGCTCTCCTCCTACTCTTTTTTTTTTTTTCCCGATTTTTACACAATTGAAGCACTTGCAGCTAACAAACATGCTATTGAGAAGTGAGCGCCTTTGTGTATTAGACAGTCTGTAGGAAACAAGATACAGAGTGCCAAGAGCTTGTCCACAGCACAGCAACGAAGCACTACTGCTAGCTGTGGATATCGTAGCAGCTGCAGCCAAAACAGTACAACTAAAACCCATCTAGAAGAAAACAAGCCATATTAGGCTATACTGAGTATCCTAGATTTGTGAGTCATGTTGTAAAGGAAGAAGCAGGACTTGGTGTTCCTTCATGAAGGAACAAGTTCCATCTGCACCAAACTTCTGCTTTGTAGTGTACCTAGTTGTGCAAAAAACCTGAGAGATCTGCAGTATCCTCGCAAGCCAGATAAAGCAACAAAAACAGAGCTACAGAAATGTTAAATCCACTCCTGAAGTACGTGGCAGCATCAGAGCAAACTCCCTGTAGTGTAGAAGAGATGATAGGGAACTCGGGATGCAAAAGAAAGCAGAGCCTAGGACTGGTTGGAAAGAGGGCAAGAATATTAACTCTGAAAAAATTTCTGTATCATTGTAGCCAGAACACCATAACTCTGCTCATCTGTCCTCAGTAGCCTCACTTACAAAAAACAGGTTATCCGCAAAGTTGTCCTACATTCCAGCCTGCCTAATGAAGTTACCAGCACTGGAACGCACAACTGACAGAACAGACTGGTCTGAAATCAAGTGAGCCAAGTGGACAAAGATTCTCATTTACCTACCTCAATAATTTTCTTCAGGATCTGCCTGAATCGAAGTGTCAAAGCATCAGATTTTTTCTTCAAGAGGTTACGACCTGTCTGGGCTCCTTTCAAACGAGCCTTCATGATGGTCTGAGCCCTGTTAAACAGAGGAATAAATAAAAATGTCCTGCGTCATCTGAAGGGGTTAGGAAAAACTTATGCAAAGTTTTCTGACATGAACATGACTGAAATTATGAAGCAACCAAGAAACATTGAAACAGGTTGGACGCTTCGGGACAGAATTCTTTATTTCCATTTAAAATCAAGGGAATTTATTATATTCACCATCTCAGTCTCTCTGGAGATATTTATCTCCAAAGAGAATTACAAGGTTATTATCTGCAAAGTGAAAGATCATGGAAAATTGACAAGTCATTTTTCAGCACTTCTATAATAGGAAATAAGAGTTTTCACTTTTCTTGATGATTTACAAGTAGCAGAACTGGAACCACCCCAAAAGCCCGCTGTCAGTGTGACACTGGTATTGCTTTCAAGCTCCTTTACTGCTATGTCATCTTCTCAAAATCAGACAACACAGCACATTCTTCACATGACCATCACTGTTGATGCTGTGTTCTGGTTTTACACGGCAGCAGGACACCGCAGTCATCTATTCTGGCTTAAAGTAAGTCAGAAAGTACAATGATTCCATATCTTCATACGCTGCACAGGAGATTTATAAGCTACTCAAGACAATCAGAAGTAGTGTCAGTTTAAAAGGGATACTAGTGAACCTGCTGTGGCAGCGTATATCCTTTACTTCCAGTTGCACACTTACAGGTTTCTGTACAGCATTAGGAACTGAAGAAGGATCCAAACCTTGCTTCCCTCTCTGCTGTGGAGGATAGTTAAATTTGAAGAATCTTTTTTATTTAACTAGAATAGCAGGAGCTATATTACAAAAACCGCAAGCCGTGCTGACTTAAGCTACCACTTTGTACACTCAGCCACTACACAAAAAGGACAATATTCAAGTCAATTCCATCTGAAGAGAAGCCTTATGCGCTTCCTCTCTGACCCTGGAAAAAGTAAGTACAATTAAGATTCTGCCTACACAGTGGAATCCATTACTTTCCACATCTACTGGCATGTGATGGTAATAGCTCCATTAATAGCTACCGAATACAACTGAAAAGCAGAGATACTTTCTGAATGTTTATGATTTTAATAAAACCCAAAGTCAAAGAGTGAAAAGGCAGCTTTACTTCCAAAACAAGCAGGTTTCTGTCACCACCTTGAACTGACGTGTTCGGTCTGTTCACCAACCCACCAGAGACTGCCTGACCTTCTAGTCCCAGCAAGATTTCACAGGCTCTAAGTGCATTAAACAAAGTCTTGTTTACTGTGAAGGAGACTGAGCAGCTTCTGTAATTGTTGATATCCAACAGAGAAGCTGGATTTTTATATATATATATATGTACACTAAGAAGCCACTTCACAAAGATAAAAAACTGGAACAAAAAACCCCAAACCTTGTGAAATTCTGGTAACAAAAATAATTGCTGCAGGGACAGGTCATCTTTATTTTATCATCCTACTCATGTTCCAATCAAAACATCAGCCACACCATTGGTCTGTGACCTCACTTGAAACAGGGCTTGTGAACATTAAGCCTTTGTACATCGCCACCTTCTTGCCACAATGAAATGTCTGCCCACAAAACCAGACACGCTTTTAAAAGTGACTGAAGTGCCTTCTCCTTGGACACCAACTGAAGGAAACGAGCGCTATCGAACAGGAGGAGTGAGAGCGGGTGACTGAGTACGTGCACTTATTTCTTCCTGAACTAAGTTTCAAAACAGAACCTTTACCATGCAATGTCTAAATCTCTCCATATAAACTGTTATTTCGTATGTCCTGAGCTGTCCTGAGGGGAATAATTATTATTTTACATTTGAGGTTTTATGTCCTGCAAGGCACCCTTTTATAAAGGCTGCACGCAGGCATCACCCCGATTTTATGCAAGATTTGAAACAGCCTTTCACTGTGAGGCCAAGTCCTTCTGTCCCGGAGGGTTCTGAACAGAAACTTGGACGGCATTATTAAAACTGCAGTTTTATTAGCGGATCAGTTTCAATTGTTTGTGTTCATTCCAACGCTGGCAGCTTTCTAAGCCTTGTCAGGACACATCTGATTTCATGACAAACAGTTCGCTGTCAGGATCTGGAAAATTACCTGACTGTCCCACTGCACTTCATGCCTTTTACTTCCTCCTCCTTTTTTAACACTTTATGGCCAACCTCTGGTGCAGCAGCATCGTCTGTTAAAAAGTCAAGGGAAGCTGCGGCTCCATTTGTGCATGATACATTCTACAAACTCTTCTTTTTAAAATAAAGGTCTGCGTAATATCACGATGTTAAACAGCCCCCCCTCCCCACACACCCCCCCGCTGGAAGGCGGCTGCGCCCGGGCCGTGTGGCGGCGGACAGCGCTGACTCCCGGCCTGCAAAGGGAACCTGCCGAGAAGGCCCGACCGCGGCCGG
>VZZY01004288.1:81280-112753 GCA_013400335.1 Eurystomus gularis
TGGGGCCGGGTCGCCTCTGGCCCTCGCTGTGCTGGAGACGGGCCCTTGGCGGCGCGGCCGCGGCTCTCCGGGACCGCTTCCCTTCCCCGGTGCCGGCGCTGCAGTCGTGCGCTGCCGGTGTGAGCCACGCTCCAGCGGCAGGAGGAGCCGCGGGTCAGAAGTGACTCCATTTTCGCCAGCTTCCGCAGAGACTTTGGCGGCCCTGGGACCTAAACCTTTGCCGAGGCGTTCCTAGTGTCCTGGAGAGATGATTTCCAGCATTGGCGCCGTGGGCACGGTGTTGCTCCTCGCAGCCTTCCACGGAAGCTGTGGGGAGAGGAGTAGAGCGTTCTGCGTGCAGGGCAGTGTTTGTCCGTTCTTCCTTGCTGTGGTTGGTTTGCTGCCTTGCAATGCCTGTTTGTTGTGTATGTCGCAAGTAGGCACGTAGGCTTGAGCTGAGCTGCGTTAAGTGGACTAGAAAAGCAAACTGTGAAGCTTTTTTTTAAAATGTTTGAGTTCTTTCTTCAGCTCCAAATTATATGAAGTTATGGGAAGCCTTTAGAGGAGCGGGTTTTATAATCCTTTACTAGTCTATACTTCCCGTTTCTAAAAGTTAAGAATGGAAATCAAGGGGGATGCAGTCTTCTGAGTTGTATGGCCATGTGTACGTAGCACTTGGCATTACCGTCTTAATCCCTCTTTAAATTATAGCTAGAAAGCATTAGCACTGCTGCACAGATCAAAGTAAAACCTCAAAATGGTGAATACAACAAACCTTCTGAACGAGTGATGCATTTGACTCGGCATCTTAGGCTTCTACTTCTGTAGGACAATTTCTGGATGAAACTTCTAGGCATAGACAAAAGGAATTGAACCAGCGTGGTTAGCAGTGATGAGTATGTGGATTCATCATCAGGAAAATGAAGCGGCTTAAGCATTCTGTCTTATCGCTACCTGTTTATGAAGTATTAATTTTCTACTTTTTTTGAACGTATAATTAAAGAATCCTGGTTTGTTTTTCAGAGGTTTTCTTCTGATATTTTTTTAGTGCTTCATTCATGGCATGAATGAAGGCTCATTCTGTCTTCCGTTCTGATTGTTGCCTTTGCTTTCTTTGCTGACAGGTGGCCTCTGGAGCAGGTCTTGCAGGATTATTCCAAACATCTTGTGCTGAGTTTAGAAACTCGTCTTCTGGAGTGTAGAGTCTGCTCCTTCTTAGTACTACTGAAGCTTCTCTCTACCTCTTATTCTCTCAGCCCCTCACGTGCTCTCTTATTATGTTCATACAAATACCTCTGTGAGCACTGCAGGCTTCTTCTCTCCCATGTCCTCCTATTGTTAAAATCTGATTTAAAATTTTACATAGCCACATGATTTTAGATGACTGCGAGGTCTGCAGTGCCACCTTTTCACCACTTGAAGTCTCTTAGCTACAGCGTGCTCTGTACAGGTAGTATGACAGTTGAAGTGGATAATAAAGTCTGGGTAGCAAGCTTTTTCTACTTTAATGCAAAAAATTAGCATCTTAGCAAATGTTTGCGGTAACACTAAAATACAAGTTAATTTATTGTTTAATTTCTATTAAAACCGGAGTATGAATTGCACAAACCTTACCCTAATATGCTATTTTTTGTAGCAGTCTTCCTCTTTATCCTCACTAGTCCTTGCTGACTTTTTGCCATGTTTGTAGGAGAAGACAGTGATGTACTGTGAAGTAAAATCTTTATTTCTTTCTGCCAAATTCCAGAATGCCGGGACTAAGCTGTAGATTCTACCAGCATAAATTTCCAGAGGTGGAAGATGTAGTGATGGTCAATGTTCGGTCCATTGCTGAAATGGGAGCCTACGTCAGCCTGCTGGAGTACAACAACATTGAAGGCATGATCCTTCTCAGTGAGCTATCCAGAAGACGTATTCGTTCCATAAACAAACTCATCCGCATCGGGAGGAATGAGTGCGTCGTGGTCATAAGAGTTGACAAAGAGAAAGGTATTTGGGGATCGTGGGGCCTACGTCAAGATTGAATTCATTGAGAGAAACACAGATAAACTGATCAGCTTAGGTATTCACTGGGTTTGTTGAGGGTTCTTTTTTTTTAAGGCACTTAAGGAAAAGAGACCATCATCATGCCATCTGATACTTATGATCATTCTTCCATTCCTCTGGGTCCTTTGGGAGTTGGGTTAAGGAAGGTCAATCACATCAGTAACTATTTGCTTAAGTGGATCCTCACCGGTTCAATATTTGGTCAACAAACCATAGGGAAGTGGAATTTTCTTTTAATATCTGTATAGATTTTCTAAGTCTTAACTGAAGAGAAGGTTCATCTGATGTAGAGATAAGAATCTAAATGGTGAGCATTTAATGCTCACAGTCCATCCTGTTCATTAACAAGTCTTGGCTATGAAATAGGTGGCGTGTATGTAATTATTGTACCACATTAATTCTGTAGGTTACAGGTTGAGATTGTACAGGCAACTTTGTCTCTTCTTGTCTTCTGAATGTTTGACTTTTATTCTAAAGGTTTTCTTAATGTATTTTCTATTTAGAACATGTCAGACTTTGATAACACTGTTCCTTGCAGTCTTTAAAAATCTATATCCAGATATAAGGAAATTATGAAAATAACCACTGAGCACATCTCCTAGAAACCTGACTGCTGGTGTGTTTCTAAAGTACACTTTTCTAGAATACTTCTGAGACTGCCGGTAACTCTGAGGTTAAGCAATGAATGACAGGATAAGAAAAAGCAGAAAGGAAAGACCAGGAGAAATTTGTTTCAGATTGTTCTGAAGTGAAATAAGTTTCCTAGCATCTCTAATGAGAGAATGCTTCCTCTCACAAATTCATTTTCTAACAGAGAAACACATCTGAAATTCACATAGTGGCCTTTTAATGAATCCTTTTGGGGAGCCTATAGTTTGTGAGAAGTAGGCAGAGGCCTTTTCAAATGCACTAAGAGATCATTCCAAAGATTTATTTTTTTTCCAGAGACAGGTCTCCCAAAAGGGTAGCCAAGGAGTTAAGAGTTGGAATTTGAGGCCAGGCCTACTTCATTAGGAAACCGTGCAGAGCTAAAGTGATGGAATGCCATCCTTGAATGAAATTGAGTTGAGCACTACAAAAATATGCCTCAAACTTGCTTCTTTGTATGCTGTTATGATTTTTGCCAAAACTGTGTATGGCAACACAAAGATGGATCCCTGGTGGCTGAAATACTATGAAAATTTCTTACAAGTTTGCAGAGAGGATGTATTTTTAAAGAAATGCTATACAAAAGATTTGCTATTGTAAATATTTACAGTTGAAAGAATAATTTAATATCCAAAGTTGGATCATAATTTGATCAAATTCATTAAGTTTTGGTTTTGTTACTTTCTGTAGCAACATACAGAGATAGTGTAGGCAAGGGGCAAATCCCGAGCCAGCGTTGGTTCTTTGAGTTTCTCTTGAAGCAGTTAGACTTAGTTTGCACAATGCCTGACACTTTCAAAATGGTTTTACCCAACAGGTTATATTGACTTGTCAAAAAGAAGAGTTTCTCCAGAGGAGGCGATTAAATGTGAAGACAAATTCACAAAATCGAAGACTGTAAGTTGCTTTGCTATATTCCGGAACTGTGTATTTCCAGCTGCTTTCCTGAGCAACTAAAATGCACAGAGATAAGATGGTATGAAAAGAAAGCATTGTTCTCATTTATTAGACGTACTCTGATTCTCATTTATCCCTGCAAATTAATATAACCAGTTCCTCTGTCTGTGAGTGCTCTGGTAAGCTGCTTCTTAATTAACGAATAAATCAGGTAATATCTATCAAGTTGAAAATTTGTGATGTAAAGGAGTATATTTAAATAATCAGAAATCCAAGAGTAAATGCTGGCTTAGCACACTATGGACAATTCATTGAAAAGGCATGTGGGTAGTTTAACGCGTTGACTCCCACCCTTACTACTTTGTGGTCTTACACCTCTGAGTAGAAGGCTCACTGTTAAAAGTTACTTTTGATTCTGAATTTTTGTTTGGTTTGTTGGGGTGTTTTTTTTGATAACTCCTTTTATGTTCCAGGTTTACAGCATCCTTCGTCACGTTGCTGAAGTCTTGGAGTACACTAAGGATGAGCAGCTTGAGAGTCTGTTCCAGAGAACTGCCTGGGTATTTGATGACAAGTACAAAAGACCAGGATATGGCGCTTATGATGCGTTCAAGCACGCAGTCTCGTAAGGACATCTTTTCTCCTTCTAGGGGCTTATTTCAAATTGCGGAGAAGTATTTCCTGGAATAGATCCATCATAACGTTATTTTCTCTTGGTGGGGTATTTGTTTGTTTGTTTTTCCAGAGTCCCTATGTAGAATGTACTGGTCAAGTAAACCCAGCAAATTTTGACGTCAGTCTTCCAGTTGCTTATTGTAGGTTTCTCTGTCTTACTTTCTTCAAGTTCCTAGTGCTCTTGAGAAAGAATACTCAGAGCTGACTTGTTTTTACCCATCTTTGAGTCTACTGTTCTATGTAAGGATTTTAAAAGCAGTAAGTGAATTTGACGAGGAGAGGTACTGAGTCATTGGTGAATAGTATGTTTTAAGTATGAAAGAAACATGCTTACGAACAGTGGAGAGATTTCTGTTGCTACAGATGAGCCTGTGACATGTCTAACAGAAGAAGCAGCGCTGGTTCTGGTTTGTCTGTCGGAATTTGTCTGTTCTTAGAACCAAGCAGATGTTAAAAAATATCTAGCTCTGTGTCTGAAGATACTTCTACTCATAACTAACTGTCACTTTTCCACTGCACAGGCAGAGGTTTTCTTTTCTAAATGCAATAAGCTGGCTTGCTACTTCTCTACACTTCCAGACTTAAAGAATGGGAACGAGATCATGACCTTAGAAATGGAATTATGAACAGAAAGAGATGGAAATTGTGATGCTAAGGGAATATGCACTGAGGTTGCTCTTGATATTTTATGGAGTCTGAGATTCTCATTTGCTTTCAGAATTAACCTGTTTGGTTTCCCTCTAAAGATTCTATCGTGAAATTTGCAATCCAAAAGTGGATTTCTCAATAAACATTTCCAATATTCATCTTTTATAGCACATAAACCTGTGAGTGATGAACTTGAGTTGAACACTGGATGGCAGTAATAGAATTATAGAAATTGTGTTGACTTAAGAAGCAGTGCACTTAGCAACATTTTGGTTAGCTTAAAACCATCTCTGTGTTTTGGGGGAAAACTTGCGTTCTCATTTAGACCAAATGTGTTCTGTTTCATAGAGTAATAATTATTTTCTAATGATAGCAAATTTACTGGTAAAGGGTGAATGTGGGTACATTGCAACAGAAAGAATTCCAGATAATTCTATCATTCAGATAATAACTGATAGACATCTGTATAATAGAAGAACAAAAAGCTGTTGTTATGCTGGCTGTTTAAGCTTCTCCTAACTAAGAAAAATTCCTGAACACATGCCATTTGTTTCTCATCTGCTATTCAGGTTGGAGCACAATCATCTGAAGCTCTCGGTTCAAAAAACACATTTCCATCAGTAATATCTTAAGATTTATGACAATGGATTGCAACTTTTATTTGTTCCTGTTGTGCCCTCTAAGAGTTTGACTTAGTGTTCCTTTCTTACTACTGAGAATTAGTGTTCTGGCGTTTACACAGCATGATACCTGTGGCAAATTTTTAAAAGTATATTTACCCTTTGGTCAGTACAATTTAACATCAAGGCCCTATTTGTTGAATGCCTGCCAAATACTCATGGGAGTCACCTGAAGATTTAACAGGATCGATTGTAAATGAAAAAGCAGAATTTGCATGTCCAGTAAATTTCTTCTGCCATACAGGTCCATATTTTGATGTGTAAAACCTGTCATATTTCTGGGTTCTGTCTGTTTAAGGTTTGGCCCTTGTACTGTCTATTCTCAGTATATAAAATTATGAAAGATGACATTTTATTAGCAGCAGAGACCAATCTCCAATATTGTCTCTAGTTTTGGGGTCGTTTTAGTTCATGTTTGCCTGCTAAGCAGTATTGTAGGGGATCTGCTATTATTTTTTAGAGAACTGCAACTATTGTTCCCAAAGAACAGAAACGCTTTCTGTGAGGAGCTTTTCAGATATGTTCTGTTTCAGATACATTTTGGATAAAATTAATACAGCAATATAGAATTGACACCTCTTCTTCAAGCTGCTTATTTATTTTGGTAAATAGCAGAGGAGTTTGCCTCTCTGATACCTGGATTTTGAACTTTCAGGTTGTGATTTTAAAAATCTTTATCCTTTCTTTAGCCAAGGATGTAGCCAGCAGATAATATCTGTCTGTGATCCAGTTACTGTTGAAAAGGAATACAGGGTAACATGAAATGAGCATGGGTTACTTTGTAAAATGACAAGAATCTTGCCTTTGAATGAAATGCTAAAATTCAAAAGAAGCCTCAAATTCATCACGGATTCTCTTACATGCAGTATGGGCTTATCTTTACATTGGAGGGAACATAAATACCAAGCAACTAGATATTTGTCTCATTCTGTGTATTATGTACAAATGAAGCTGGGAAGAAGTCATTCCTTTGCTTTTTAAAAAAATAAAAATATTCAGACCTTTCCTTCTAGGAGCTGATTGAGTAAACTACCTGTCTGCTTTATTGTTAAATGCTTCCAACAGAAAATATTTAGAAAATAGATACGTTAATTTTCTTCCAGCCTTTCAAGGGACTTGTAAGAAATTTCCCTGTTTTCTTTGCCTAGTAGATCTCTAGGATTACGTGTAAGAATACTGAAATAGTACCAGAAGTTAATGTTGTGTCGTGTTGCACTTGAGTATAACTTCTGTAACATTGCTTTGCTTGGCTCAGAGACCCTGCAATCCTGGATAGCCTCGATCTGACAGAGGAAGAGCGGCGTGTATTGATTGACAATATCAACAGACGCCTGACACCACAAGCAGTCAAAATCCGAGCTGGTGAGTTCTTTCCAGATGTTTTTTGAACATGTCTTGACACTTAAGTGAAGTTAGTATATCTTGTAAACTCTAAACTGATTTAAAACCATTGGTTTGTAGTGTGGGTATTTGAAAGGAACTGTTCAGAAGGATTGTCTGCAAAATGCCTCTGTGTGTTCTGTCCCGAAGTTCAAGATTGTTTGGCTTTTACCATTTCCTGCAAAATGCAGATACCTTGGGACACAAAGTAGTTGTCCTGATGCGGTCCATCATACTGCACTAGCACACAATGAATTTGGATATCTTATAGTTATTACTGCATCCACAATATTCTTTATTCAAAGTGTTAAATTCATTGATTCCCTAACAGGGTGATTGATCTCTGCCAGCACAGCTACAGCACGTGTCTTAGCCACTTGTCCCTGAACGTGCAAAAATAGTCTGACTTTGCTTTGGTGTATTTCTAACTGGTTGGTTGCAAACCATCCAGCAGGCTGTATTAGCTGAAGCCTGACACATCTCAAATGTGTTTGTCAAGTGTATGAGCTTGTTTGCCTCTTACTAAATCAGTGCAGGCAGAAAAAGCACACGACTGCACTGTGTAAGAAGGCCTACTTTAAAACTGTAGGTCTGGTTGTACAGCTAACCCAGCAGCCTAAAAGCACCCTTGCCACTAAAAAGAGAGTCAGTGTAGCAGAGTCACACTTCTAACTAGATTGAGGTATTGCTTCTGCTCTGCAAGAATATTTTGAAGAGTATTAGCTCTTGTTGATTACTGTGGAGAGGAAAAAAGATAAGCTATATCCACATGACAGTAAAGTCAAGGAGAGAGTGCCAAAAGTAAGGTAGTAAAAACTTCCTTTACCTATTAGATCACCGTGAGTTAACGTAGACTTAAATGTAAGCAGGATGTGATTGACATGAAAAATGAAACTGCTAACATGAATAGCACTTAATTAGTTTTGAAAATAGTTACTTGCTGAGCATGCTCTCTTACTTTCTTCATCTTGCCTGTTTTGTTCTGATGTTATTTTTACTTTCGTCTTCAAAGCAAGCATAGAAACTTGCCATTTGCCCGTAGCCTCATCCTGAGGCTGACTGGGTTGCTTTTCTGTGAGTTTGTTTCTGGTAATTAGCAGGTTGTTGTAAGTCACCTGGAAGTGAGACTAACTTCTCTGTGTAGCTTAGTCTTGCACCATTGCTACACAGGTAAAGAAATCTTTGTCTTCAGACTAGTCAGGGTATTACAGATACGACCAGCATTAGTCTGTGCCTTAATTTCCAAACGTCTATAAAAAGCTAGAGTTAACTTAATATTTTTACTGTATGTTAATATAACTTACCTTGAAAAGCAAATAAATTCTGCTGCTCCTCAAGTGATGCCTCTATGCCTCCATTGTAATTGCTGACAGAATTCCATCCGTTTGTGGATGTGCCTGATAGACCTTTCATTTTCTCTGGTATTTATTGCTTTTACATCTTCATCGCTTCGTGTGAAACACATAATTGTTCCTGTTAAATTTATTGGGTGAGAGGTAAGTGAATGTGGGTGTATAATTTCATATCTTGGCTTTTCAAAGCACAGTGTAAAATGTTGTATGTCTAAAGAGTTTATGAAGACTTTACCTCAAGTCTTACAGTTTACAAGTCAAGAAAGTGGAATACCTTCCTTAGCTTTGGGAGCTATTGAGGGTCTCATTGTGGATAAATATTAATAAAGCTTTTTAGCATCCAAAGCTTAAATTAAAAAACTTTAAAGATTCTATAGCTTTTGGTAACTTTAGAATTCTACCATTTGTATTCCTCTGTCCTAGATATTGAGGTGGCCTGCTATGGTTACGAAGGCATAGATGCAGTAAAAGAAGCTTTGAGAGCAGGCTTGAACTGTTCCACGGAGAACATGCCCATTAAAGTAAGTGCCTGTCTAAATAGTGAAATCAAAGTTTTCTGATGTCCTTGGCAATTGTCACAGTCACGTAGCTGAGGCTGGGAAGCCGTGTACGTGATTTCTGATTCTTCTCTAGAGAGTCTGTAACACGGTTCCTTTCAGCTGTGTGCTGACCATTGTTCCTAGAACTGTGCTGCGGCTTCCCAAATTCGAGAAGCTGTGCTTATTCCGTTCAATTTATTAAAGTCTAGTATTGGCACACTACATCCTACTGTGCCTTTACGCAGCCTTAGGTGGGGAGCAATAAATTTTAACAAGTTCCTCTTGTTACAAAAGGAAAAGTTTTACTTAGTCATCTTTAAAAAAAGTACTGGTTGTAACACTTTTTAGTTGTCTGAAGCATGATGGGATAGGCTGTTTTACTGATCTGCAAAGTGCGTATTGTCTCTGCTTAACAGCGTTTGTCAAAATAAACATAGCCTGTAGAAATAACTGCTGCTGTCACTGGAAATCAGAGAGGCTGTGCACTTGTCTACACTTGTTGTTTGTGCTTCTAGAAAGGGTTTTTCTAAATGGGAAAATGTTCTTCTGTGAATTGTGCATTCAGGCTGTGTTACTTTGCTTTCGATATTTTTCTTTCTTTGATTTTGTTACTGAGTTTGGTTTTTTTGTTCTTCTCCCCCCATCCCAACGTGATAGATTAATCTGATAGCCCCTCCTCGTTATGTGATGACTACTACAACACTGGAGAGGACCGAAGGACTGTCTGTTCTGAATCAAGCCATGGCTGTAATTAAAGAAAAAATTGAAGAGAAGAGAGGAGTCTTTAATGTGCAGATGGAGGTAAGAACACAGTACATTCTGAAATGTAATCATTTATTTTTCCTTGTGACATTTTTAAAGTAGAGCAAGATCAGTAGTGCTTGGAGAAATGTTAACAAAAAGGTGTTTACACTGAAAAAAAAACCAAACCCTGAACTTCTGCGTTCCTTAAATTAATGGCAAAAAATTCTAATTTTCCTGGGTTTTATTGTGACTCCAGGATGCATTCTATCTCTTGCCCTTTACATAGGTTCAGAGTCTACAAATATATATGGTGTTTCTTTATGACAGTTTACCATGTGTTCTGTTTGGGTTTTTTTTTTCAGCCTAAGGTGGTTACTGACACAGATGAGACTGAGCTTGCAAGGCAGTTGGAAAGACTGGAGAGGGAAAATGCTGAAGTGGATGGGGATGATGATGCTGAGGAAATGGAAGCCAAAACAGAAGACTAAATGTTCTGGGATGTTTAGAAGAGAGACCACGTGAAAAATTAGAGATCCCATTGCAAACACTCTGGACTAAAAGTTTCCAGTATTGAAATCTTGAAATGCAAATACTTGAAGTGTTTACTGTTTTAAAAAGACCAAAATGTAAAAGGCTCTTCTAAATAACGTTTGATGCAGCAGCTTACACAGGTTGAATCCTTTGAAAGGCAGGTGCCTAGTCAAATTCAAGACACAGATCTGGCCAGGAGGAGGTTGCAACCCCGTGCTTAACATTTTCATACATAACGATTCCTAATTGGTGATTACAGCTCAGTGCATCTGTTAATGATCTTTCCTGGGAGCACCAAAACTAAGCAAGCTGAACAGTTCTATACAGAATGTATTTGAGCAAATATTCAATAAATTTCTGGGCTGTGTAATGCCAAGATTTTTCTTCTTCTTTTGTCACGTGGCCTAGAGAGGAGTGAGTATAAAACCTGGAAGGGTATGATCAGTGGGTGACTCCCCTTTGACACTGAAAGGGTTTTCTTTTGTTTGCTTTAAGTCAAGCCAAGAATGAGTGGAACAGAACATTTTTCTTGCAAATTGCTTGATGCAGACTTGTTGAAAAGAGCATTTCCTGTGTTTAGGGACCGAGAACTTGAAAATTTTGAAAAAGCTAGTTAGCATTCCAATAAACATGACTGGTAAGTGAAAAGTTATGTATAGTTGCACTTTGCTCCTATAGCTGAATATAGCAGGAGTTTTAATGAATTTACTCATACTTCAGAAGAGGCAGTACTGTCTTGTGAGCTCGTTGCTGCATCACCTTCAATTCTGTCTGCCCTAAATCTGGTTTACACTGGACTGAGCTATTCAATCTAGAAACAACCTGTTTATCTTCTCTGGAGAAAAGCACAATGTGCTTTCCATGACAGAGTATTTAAAAAAAAAAAAAATTCCTGTTTTCCTTGCCTGTAGGAATTGGAGAGGGAGGAGTTGTTTTTAAGTAACCTTTCCAAATAGCTGAATTTTTAAATGCATCTGTATCTTTTTTATTATGTCCCGTATTGCCCATCGTCTTTTTTCATATATTTTGTGCTGCTAGAGGAAAAATGCATGAAAAACAAGGCTTAACTAGGAATTCTTAATGCTGCCACAGTACAAGCAATATCGTTGCTAGGTGGTGTTGCCACAAGGCATTCACCAAGGGCATTCATCTTGCAATCCATGCTTGATTATCAGAGAAGTGCACATGTACCCGATGGTAATGCAGAGCCAAAGAAGTTAAGTAACTTCTAGTCTTTGCAGAATGTTGGAAAATACCTGAATGTGTCATCACAAAATGAAGAAACTTTAATGGTTTTGTCAAATTGTTTTTTCAGAAGCTGCGTATGACAGCCTGGTCACGGCTTTAAGTTGTGGCCATGCCAGTTTCCTGTTTGAACAGCTGTAGCTTTGCCCACTCACTAAAACAGTGATTTGTCTTCCATTAAACACAATGTGTGGGTACTGGGACTAAAGAGCAAAGTGTTTAAAACCTTAGTCACCATGTGATCTGTATGCCAAAATAACGCTGTTGGGGAGAGCACTGGAAAATGAGCTGTGCACACTCTTTCCTTGGAGTACCATCAATGGGTTACAACTAGTATTATCTCCAGAGCTGTTCTAGTGTGTTAGTAGGTAAGCATTGTTTCTATCATAATTTAGGCAAAAGTTTGCTAAACTTGTTCAGTAGCTGCAGGAGCTTTTCTGATTAGAGCCTCACTGTGCTTTGCTGACGGTGACTTCAGGATCTTTAGAAGTTCCTGACATGATACCTTCTATTTGAGCCTGTCTGTTTTGTGTGCGTGGAACTGTCGGCTTATCAAGAGCTTGAAGTAAGGGTCGTGGGTTTCGTGTGAATGTCTTTGAGTTGCTAAAGTGAGGTAGTGTATTCCCGCTGTTCGTTAGAAACTGTGCTGTTCACCCAGCTGTAATTGCAAGGCCAAAACCTCCACATGCCTCCCGTGGCCAGCTGAGGGGAAAAGCACAGGTAGACTATGGACAGGGCTTGGCCTGATGTGTTAACTGCAAGGATCTCAGCCTGACTTTCTGTAGCGGTTTAGTAAAGTTGTGGTGATTCAGTCCCAGCAGCCGCTGCCCCCCCACCGCAAACAAAAGAGTTTTAAAATGCCTTTTAAAGTTGAGATAAGGAGAGTTTAATACAGTGACACATAAGAAACAATCGTGGCAACAACAGCAATAGCAACAGTGAGAACTGCAGTGTACAAAAATAAGCAATACCGTATGAACAAACAGACAGAGCCCAGGGAGCTGCCCGAGGAACTGGCCCCAGGGCAGGATGTCAGCATGGTATAGAATAGCCTGGCTGCACCAAATGAACCCTGTCCTGGCCCAACCAGGACAAGTTACTATCCCGGACTGATTTTGTAAGATAGGCAGCTTGGGACTAGTTTTACTTAGGACCCCAGAGAGGGGTACCGGCTCAGGTCAGGCACACAGCCCAGTATCCTGTTCCTGCTGAGGGGAAACAGGGGCTGCCAAGGAAGGGGTGCCCTGCCCTGCTTCCTTGGGGCTGTTGCGGTTTGTCTGGTTTTTGTAGTGATGATAATTCCTTGCTGTTTGCTCTCTGATTCTGGCCCTCGGGGGTTTTTAGATGCGGTGGAGCTGGCGTGTTGCTCTTTATAGCAGAATCTGCACCTTGGTATTTAATTCTGGTAGTTTTTTGTTCCAGAGCCTAGACAATGAAGCAACTGTTTTCAAACACTGCCGCCTTTCTACGGTTAACTTTAAAAAAGCAGTTACATCAGAACACTTTTGAACACTTGTCATCTTTCACTTTTATCTAGAAATGCTTCATCGTTCTTTATTTTGATGTGGTTTGTTTTCATCTTTTTCACCCCTAATCCACTAAAGGAACTAAACATTTAATGGTGTCCTACACCGGAGGGCAAAGTCCTGGCATCTTCAGAAGCAGCTTTGAAAAAGTTGGGTGTATGTAATCCTCTGTATGATGCCACGATACTTGATGGGCATTGCGGAGCACGTGACAGGGCTTGTCCTTGGGGCAGGTTCTCCTAATCAGCTGCTCGTGGCTTCTTGAGGGCATGACCTGGAGGTACCAGCAATGTGTGTCAGGTTGGCCACCTGAAATAGCACAGCTTGCACCTCAGAGCTGGCTACTCCTGCCTGTCCCTTTAACCCTGAGTAGTGGCCTGCAGCTGGCTCTTCCTGGCCATCCCAACGCACATTCTGTAGCATATGAAGTATTTGGGGGTCACCTTGAATGGAAGAAAATGTCAAGCACTCAGCTGTGCTTTTTTGTTAAAATAGTACACTGACATGTGGAAAATATTCTAAAATGGATCTGAGGAAAGAGCTAGTCCTCTATTCAGTGAGTTGCAGGTCCCACAGAAGGCTTGGTATAGAGCTCACTGGGTTTATACAGATTGAAGCATGTCCTTTTCCACCGGGAGACTTCAGCGCCAGGATTTGCCTTCCCAGCGCATGCGTGAATATGACAGCCCAGATCTACTGACTTATTTTATGCTGTATGACCCTGAGAGATGTGAGTCTGAAAGATGCAGCCTCAGGGAGCAATACTGGGGCAGTTTGTTAGCCTCGATTAACTGCAGAATGAGATGGGGGAGAAGGGGGCGTGTGTATGATAAATATCCAAAGTATTGAAGGAATACTTTGAAGTATTGAAGAAAGTGAAGGCTCTAGATTATAAAAAGTTGCTGATACAAAACCTGTTGTTTAATGACCAGCTACAGCAACGTTTGCTTCACTGTTCACCAGCAGTTTGACAATAAAATTCTTTGTTCCTAGTTGGTAACTTTGCCGAGATCTGTCTGAAAGGTTGTGGGTGGTCTGCATGCTGGAGAAAAAGAGCTCGCTCAGACCTTTGGTGAGGATTGGTGATGGTGCAATTCTGAGATCACTGTCTGAGCGAGAGCCCCCTGCAAGCTTCTACCTGTCTTCACTAGCATGGAATTATCTCACCCACCTTGTTATAAATTGCCTGCAGTAACAAGCTGAACAACATGAAGTCAAACCTCAAATACCAAACGGTGGAACACTGTATTCCTGGGGATGGTTATTTAAAGAGTGCATGTCCAGTAATGTCTCTTGTGTACCTAGACTTGTTTTCTTCTTTGTTTTTTTTTCCCCTCAGGTTTAATTCTGATGTACAGAACACTGTGAGCTGAGATTTTTTTTTGGTTGTTTTTTTTTTCCTGCTGGCTGCATCAGGGGTTTGTTCTCAAGATTCTGCTTCTGAGTACAGTTTCTAATTTTATATATATATATATGTATATAAGCAGAGATGGCAATTATTTTTTAAATTCAAAGAAACACAGTTAATTTCTGCTTTAAGTCCACAATAATATAAAAATAATAACAAAAATTTCCACTGATGTCTTTGAAAATACTTCATACTTACAGCAAAAAAATACTCTTCTAGGAATTTGTTAAACTTCCTTCCAGTGGCCTGAAGAACAGACATAACTGGGATACGACTTATTCAGCCGGGTGCATCGTGGCTGCCTGCAAAGGGAGTTCCGCGGAGTTACGAGGGTAATGTCCACACGGGCTGGGGGCTTCTGAAATCTCAGCCAGCATGCTTTCTCTTCATACAGCCATCGATTCTTCTGACTTCAAGTAGTGTTCAGTCACCCGCTGTGTTTCTCCTGATCTCTGCAGGACTGTTCTTTGAGTTGTCTCCAGTACATTGTCAGGTTTTAATTCTTCCATGTCTTCCCCTTCTTCGCTAGAAGTTATAAAAAGAAATAGTATCAAGATAAAGAAAGTACTTGTCTGTTCCTTTTCCTGTAGATGAAAGCGTGACCAGTAATCTGATTGATGTGCAAAGACTGAGAAAAACTTGAGTCACTTTGTCTTACTGAACTTTGGACTCTCCTTTTACATAGCAACGAGTACTTTTGTTTATTTGTTATGCTCTACCTGGCGTTTCTTATCACAGCCCCCAGCTCTGCCCATCTCTACCACCTTAATTTTGTACAAGTCAGGGAATGCCAACAGTACAGCAAGGACTATTACTTCTGAACAGCAAGCTGTCTGAAATACTAATACTGGTTTATTTCATCAGAACAAGATTTACTAAATATATCAAACAGATTTATTACGGCCAAGTCTTCAAACATGCAATAAGTATCTAAGTTTTTGTTCAGACACCAAAAAGGCAGTCTGTAACTCCCACGCACCCCTGTAACAGGAGGTCACTGCATGGTGTTCATTGATACGGCTGCTTTAATAAATCCCAAATACTTGCTTCTGTAGAGATTTAAGATATTGAGAATCTTGGTGTATATGCCCAGGGGTCACTGAAAGTAGAGTGGGCTTTTAGGTGCTTAGGGCCTTCTTCAGTAAAATACATTTCTAGCAAAATTATTTTAATGTTTATAAAAGTTTCCTTTTAATCATAGTATTCTATATGCTCTGCTTAAGGTGTTCTGATCTGTAGAACCCTTACGAGATGTGTTTATTAGGTGACTCATTTTAAGCAGTAGAGTTGATTAAAGTTTTGAGGGAAGCGATTTTAGAATTCTGCTTCTCCCTCCCATGCAATACCTGATTTGTCATCATGTGGCTGCTTATACTGGCCAGCTCACTCCGTGGTGGTTTTTTGCTGTACTAAATTCTGTGACAGTCTTCTGAGATCCTTTTCAAACTTCCTTTTGTTTTACTTCCCAGAGGGCAGGTAATGTATCAGAGCCAGCTCACTGTTTAACTAATGTCTCATAGGTAGGAAGAGGGAGGAAAAAAACAGGGACGGGAGGGTGCGTCACGTTGGAGGAGGAGGGCAGCAAAGAAAAATGAGCTTTCTTGAGCAAACCGTGTGCAGAAGACCAGGCTGCCAGGGCTCGGGCACTTCGAGGCAGGAGCTCAGCTCTCTTCCCTGCTGGCCACGATGCAGGAAGCAACTGGAGTCCTCAAGGAGGGTTTCCTCGTCAAACGGGTAAGTGCTCCGGTTCCCCTTCGTGCCGCTCTGCTCGAATGTGGAAGCGGCCCCTGAGCAGGGACCGAATGAGCCAGGGCTTGTGGCAAGGCAGCTTGTTGGGTGCCGGGTTTGAGGGGCTCCTGCCTGCTCCTGGGAAAGGAGGTTCCCCAGGTCTGTGCAGATGCCTGCCGAAGGAGCTGCATGAACTGCAGGTGTTCACTATGCTCCCTTGAGTTTTCCTGCGTTGGTATTTACCCAGAGGAAAGTGAATTAGCTATCAGGATTACTCACGTATCTGAAAGCCAGTATGTCGGCGCTTAGGGCACACCTCTGCAAAGAGCACATGAAATACTACCTGGCAAATGGCTGCGTGGCAGCAGGGGAAGTGGCTCTGGAAGGATGGAGAGAGGGAAGATGTTTTCATAGTCTCTTAAGATAGTTTGTGCCTTCTTTAGAGACCCCGCTGAGCAGCGCTTCACATTTAATGTGAGAGGATGGAGAATGGACTATCATTTTTGAAGCAGGTCAGAGCAATGCAATTGTAGAAAGGTGTTTGAAATAACTTCTTTCTTTCCACTCAAGCTGCATCATAAGAAAATTTCAGCCAAAAATGTGGATAAAAGAGCTGAAAAATGGTGTCACAGATTTCTGCCTTTCCAATACTTCTCCTATAGGACCAAGTCAGTCATAGCTGGAACACAAGAGGGCAACTTAGCAAGGGACATCAGCTGCTTTTAGTACAAGATCCTGTCTCAGTGATTAGTGTGGCTCTTGATTGCACACAAAAAATGTGATTCAAAGGTTTGTTCAAAGCTTTGCCACGCCTTGGGAAATGCTTTTCTACAGTATGTGGCAGTGCTTCTGGTGCTAACACGAAGGTAATCCTGGTCAGGAGCTCTCCTGGCAGGGCTCCTAGCCAACTTCTGGCCACGTGGAAAAGGGCTGAACGGGCTGCGCTGTTCCTCATCCTTCCTTCTGCAGTGAAGGCAGAGTCGTCCCAGCTCCTGCTGGGCTCTCTGAGCTCCTGCCCAGCTCTCTGGGCTACAGTTGTATTTTGAGGCTCTTGAGTGACTACTGAATTCCAGATGCAAAGTCAAGGCACCAAGTGTATGAGAGGACTAGGTCATCGGCAGCACATGGAGCTGTGACTGCCAGCAGTCTGAACAACGTCACCGAGATACACAGTTGGATAGGAAGGAGACCACAAAGAAGATGACTAAAGGAAACAAAGGAAGAAGGGAACAAGGGAGCCAGAGAAAAAAATGAGGAAGGAGCAGAATCGGGTAAAGAAAACAGAGCTTTCTTAAGAAGAGAGAAGCAGCAAGGAGATTATCTAAATGCGTTGTAAGTGACTGAATTATGTATTGTAATGTATTATAAATATAAGGTAAAAGTGTGGAAGTCAGTTAAAGATAAAGAAGATAAAGAAGGCAGCCTCCTGAAAAAAAAAAAGGAAATCTCCAAGAAAGAAATAAGAACCATAGCAAAGAATATACTCTCAGGAAAAAATGGCCAAGGGACTTCACAACAGGTGAAAAAAAAACACTGAATAAGGCAAAGCAAAGGAGAGAACAAACACAAGTTAGATAAATTTTGTCTATCCGGTGTCCTGGATTTTAGAGACTCATTACCCCACCTCTTCTTGGCAATTGCTGGTTTTCCCCTTTACTCATAGAAAATTAATGAGCTTTAATTCCTGCCACAACTGGACCTTGCATGTTCCTTTCCGCAAGCTATGCCCACCATCTCCCAGGTGTCAGAGCTTCCCCTACCCAGTGCTTTGCCTGCTGGCTGTAATCCTCCATCACCTGTAGAAATGCAAGTCAGCTCCTCCCATTGCAAAGCTGGACCTGACACCATCAGGCAGGACCAAGCCTGTCCGTGCCAGCCCTCGCTGGGTTTGCTCTCCAGTACAGCCAGACTGAAGAGAGCTGGGGGCTATTTACAGAGGGGAAAGAAGAGGTTTTGTCTGTACTCTGGTATGACCTAGGAGGCATTTGACAGCAGCCTTCATTCAGTCTTTTGCCATTTAAAAGCCTGTTTCCTTGGCAGGAAGCAGTAGGACAGGGCATGTTTTATCCCAGGAGATTGGAGGCAGGTAGGTTAGAAATAAAGCGCTCATTAGCAGTATGAGTGGATGTGAGGAAAAGCCACTTCGCCCAGCAAAACGCTTTCAGAACCACTCTGCACCTACAGCCACATCAAAATGACAAGGAATGAAACACATCGAACACCACCCAGGGTCACTGGTGAGGAGGAGCTCATCTCCGAGAGCCTTCACACCTGTGGGACTTAGCCCTGGTCCTGCCTCGTGCTGTCAGCGGGCAGATGTGCACTTGCATGACAGCTCTTCAAGATCATTCATGTGAGCTTTTGCAGGAAACAGTTCTTGCCAGCAAAGAAGTTGTCTTTGGTGGAGAAAGAGCAAAGCACTTTCCTATTGCTCGATGATTTTAGTGATGGAGCTGTGCTATTTTGTTACTAAAAATGCATATTTCAGGGAGAACAGGACTCATGATGACTTCTTATGTTTCTTTTCATACAGTTTCCTATTTGTTTATGGTATTTTCACAAAACAAGACAAAAACCACAGTAATTTCTCAGTGCTGTGTTAAAGTTAGCTGTGTGGATTTCTTCCCCTCTAGGGACATATTGTTCGTAACTGGAAAGTGAGATGGTTCGTTCTGCTTCAGGATAAGCTGCTGTACTACAAAATCGAAGGAGGCAAGAAGGAGCCTTCTCCAAAGGGCAGGATCCTTTTGGATGGCTGCACTATTACTTGTCCATGCCTGGAATATGAGAACAGACCGGTAGGACTGGAAAAATGTGTCCCTTCTCAATGACACTCACTTTCTAACTTCTCTCTAGTCTTTCTCTCTTCTCCTGACTTCTTTGATGACTGCAACTGTATGCTGGGGTGTTTCCAGAATTAGGCCCAGCCAAAACCAAGCTTCCCTTAGCAGCGTAACCAGGACAAGTAAAGAACTCCCTGGTTGTGTCTTTGCTGTTCCCAAATCTGAGCCACAGCCGTTAGCAAAAAAAAACAAAAAACAAAAAACAACCTCCCTCCCCTCACACACAGTAGGAAGAATAAATGCAAATGCATCCCAACAGTGTGTGGAGAGAGGACATGGACAGCTCAATAAAATCCTAGGAGGATGGGGGGAAAAAGGGAAATATATCTATGGGTGTTGCCTTAAACTCTGGGCAGCCAGCTCAGATTCCCTTTTTGTCAAAGGGACATTGCTGGTGGGGAAAGTTTCCAGCAAGAGGGCTCTGGAAGGGAAAGTGCCTCCTGAACTTCTCTACTCACCCATGGGTAATGGCAATGTAGACTTCCTCTGAGTGAGGCTGGAAAGGAAATTACTCTGTAAGTTACTATTTCAGTCCCTCTCATGGCACAAAGAGCCTAGTGAAAGTTTGTAGTTGTTGAGGAACTAGAGATTTGGATGTCCAGAGCTCCATATTCAGAAGCATGCTCCTATGTAATCCAGTATTTGGGAGGTCTGCTCTCCTTTAAGTACCAGAAGCTCCAGGTATGCAAATTGTGCTTGGAAATTAAAACCCAGGGATTGAGGAGGGGAGGGGTGGGGGAGTGGGCAGTGTGCAGAAAAAGCCAGAGTTGTGCTCACTGTCCTTCTGGCCAATCATTGCTCTGTATTGCTCAGGTGGAATGCCACATCAGACTTATTTATGTCGCTTGGGCTAGTGATAAAAGAAACAAAACACAAGCGGAAGCTAAATGATGTCATTGCTTTGCTCTTCTTCCTCCACAGCTACTCATCAAACTGAAGACAAAGACCAATACAGACTATTTCCTTGAATGTTGCTCCAGGGAGGAGCGAGACTCTTGGGCTTTGGACATCACTGGAGCTATTCATGCCGGTCACCCAGTACAGGTACAAGAGCTTCACAGAATGAAGAACTCTTTCAAACTGCTAGAGAATATCAGCCTTCAGTAAGTGTATATGGTTTCTCCTTCTACTATTGCTGTACTCTGCAAAGCACCTCAGCTGGTAGATGGGGAGGGTCAGGGGAAGCTCCTCTCTGCAGAGATCTGCTCCTGTGTGGCCAGGAGCCTCTAGACTGGCTAGAGGCACTATAATGTGCTTAGGATAAAACTTCTAGGGGAGTATCTAGGCTGTTTCCCATCTTTTTATAGGTAATCCTAAGGACATCCCAGGCACTGACAGAAGTATCTGGCAATTTCTGCCTTCTTATTCTAGTTTCTGTCTTTCTATTTGAATAACATTGCCCTGTTCTCTCTTTTACAGCCACATAGTGGAGAGAATGTTTGACAGCAGTACTGGAATTAAGCTGACTCGCAACCTGGAGCAAGGCAACAGATACAAAGAGACCTTCACAGGTACACCTACTGCAGGCAAAGAGCCTCCTCACACCTGACATGCCACATTGTAAATACAAAAGAGCTACTGCAGTGGTGCAGCCAAGCCCTCCAGTGCCTTTCTCGCTTGCTCTTTGGATATATGGAAGCATACATAGGACTTCTGGTCTTTTAAAATGTTTTTTGTACTTCACTGACAGTCTTTATGACAGTGCCAAAAGGTTTCAGAAAATGAAGACCTCTGTGGCAGTAGACCACCTATCTCACCTTGGAAGAGCATGTTGTCTTGGTATGAGAGCTGCTTTTCTCCATGCAGGTTCTGCCCTGGTGGACTGGCTCATCTCCAATAGTTTTGCAGTGTCACGGTTTGAGGCCATCACCTTGGCATCCATGCTGATGGAAGAGAACTTCATCAGGCCCGTGGGAGCTCGTAGCACTGAGGCCACGCGCTACAGTGACCTCTCTGAGCAGTTCCTCGATGACTCCACTGCACTGTACATGTTTGTAAGTGATGCAGCTGCCAACAGAGGCACCTCCTCTGCCCTTCATCACACATTTGATTTGGGGCAGTGGTAAAGGGGGCATGGACAGTGTGCAACCAAAGGCAAAATCTGCACGCTATGCGAGCAAAGCTCTAGGAGCAGCTCTAGACTTTTAGTAGTACCAACACTTGAACTTTTGCTGGAGACAAATAGCTATATGGATATGGAGGGATCTACAAATTACATAATTGGGCACTAAAGGGGGTGTGCTGTGCTGTGCTTTGTCTGCATTTAACAGAGGCTGTGCTCTAGCTGTGCTGAACCTCAAGGCCACAGTGCATGTGTAGGCTCTACAGCTGTAATTTGTTGCTTGTAAGCCTTGGACCTACAATGCTGAGCAACAGGGCTACAGAATAGAATGTACTCAGGAGCAGAATTTAGCTCAGGAAAAATAAAATGCAGAACTTTGTACTTAAAAGTGTGTTAAGATTAAAAAGAAAAGTGGAACCATCTTTTCCCTCTTTGCAGGCTGAGAGCAGCAACAAAAATATCAGTTCCAAGGAACAGCTGCAATTTAACATCTCTGAATTAAGCGGCACAATTGTGAAGCAAGGATTCTTAGTGAAACAGGTAAATGCAGCCTTTGAACCTTCACTTGGAAACAAGAAAAAAGACAGCTCTTGGGGCTTCCTAGAGAATAAATGTGATTTATGCAAGCATCTCTGGAGAGCTGAGGTCAGCAGAGCTAATTTGCCTGTGAGTACTACTATCAGACATCATGTGGTGAAGAGTATCTGGTTATGAAGAAACTAGCTATGGAGCTTGCTGCTCAGGCAAGTTTAATTGGATATTCTGTATTCTACGTGGGCAGGACAGCCCCCTCATCACCCCAGGAGATGAGAGCTGCCCAGACGCCTCTCCCCATGGTCAGCAGCAGCAAGGGTTAGCCCCCAGAAGCCCCAGCCCTCGGCTGACACTGAGACCCAGCTCCAAACCTCCAGGAGCGGGGATGCTCTCAGGGCCTGGCACAGGTTTGCAGTGCTGTCCTGCACTGTCAGCAGCGGAGAGGGCTGGGAGAGAAAGAGTGAAGAGCTGCAAAGGGACCTGACATTATCCCCTCAGAGCACACATACACCATGGATTTTTAACAGAAGACCCGTATCTAATCCAAAATTAAGAGCAAGAATGAGGGATATAATAACTTGGTCCTGTCACTTTGCTTTCTTTGTTCTCAGCACAAAGAAGGGGGAGAGGAAGGAATTATCAATGTATAAAGGAGGATGTTAAGTAGAAAATCCTGGGAGTTACTAAGATGTCAGAGAATATTTTTCTCTGTTGGCTCCAAAAACTTATTTTTTTCAGATCTATTTAGGTCCCCCTACAGCCTGCAGGAAAATGGCCATTTCAGGAGGTATTTACTGGTGGTAAGCTTAATTCTATTGTTTTGCAGGGGCACAAGAGGAAAAACTGGAAGGTGAGGAAATTTGTTTTGAGAGCTGATCCTGCTTTTTTGCACTACTATGACCCCACTAAGGTATGTGAGTGGGGACTTAGTACCCCCAGAAACCCTCTTAGAGATCTAAACATTATAATGAAAATAACAATTATGCTGTAACTGTTTCTCTCACCCAAATCTCCTTCTAAGTTACTCTATCCATTTCCTGGGGAATAAGACCTCTCTGGCCTTACTCTGGGAGGTTGTCCTTGTAGGATTTTCTATCCTTGCATCTTCCCTCCTGTCTTCTCCCCAGTGAAATTTCTTTTCCCTAGCTGAGGGGCAGCAGCTTTCTTGGGACTCATCCTCTGCCACACCCATATACTCTTGGACCACGCACATGTAGGGATGCTTCCTGGGCTGACATCCCACCACTTGAGGGTCATACTGCTACTGGGACTTTTTACGTTCTTATTCCAGCATTGAACAGGGTCTCCTTGATGCCAAAGTATTTATAGGAATTTCTGCTACTCAGTTTTAAACTTGACCAGGGAATAGTAGAATTCATCTTCACGGATATAATAATCAGCGTGAGCAATGCAGAAGGCCATGTGGACCCCTCAGCCCCAAATGCACAGGGTACCACAAAGCCCAACAAGATGCTAAAAGAACATGCATAGAAATGCCTTATGTGACTTTTAAAGAAAACAAAACTAACAACATAACAATGAAAAGAGCTTTATGGAGCACTAAAAAACTTGCAGAGGTATATGTATTTGAAAACTTGCAGAAATATATATTTAGGTTTTAATACGGGTTATCGATAAGGCTGTACGTAAGTTTCAAATATAATTATTAGCCTACCCTTGTAGCTGGGAATGGTGGAGATCAAGCAAAAGCACATTAGAGAAGCATCTGAGACTGACACAACATAGCAACGCATTTCATTATGTCCTAATTGACTTCTCTTGTGACGTGGATGTTTTATATCTGGAAAGACTGACATTACATCTCCACCTTCATAAAAATAATTGATGCGCTCTGGGAAATTATTCTAATGATATTATCCACATAAGCTTCATTTCCTTTTTCTTTGCAGGAAGAAAACAGACCAGTAGGTGGATTTTCCCTTCGTGGCTGTCTTGTCTCAGCTCTAGAGGACAACGGAGTCCCAGCAGGTAAGCACGAGCCTCTAAACTTTCATACGTACATATTGATGCCACAGCAATACAGTCTCTGGGTGTGGGTTTGTGTGTACAGCTCTCTGTGTGCACAGGTGGGCTGACTTTTCCTCTCCTCTTGCAAGCAAAGGAAGAGGTGTACCCTAAAAAATCCCCATACTGCTGCGTTGTCCATACCAGAGGGGATTTTTTTTTTAGTGTTATTTCCACTTATCTTGGGTGTTCCCCGTTTTCTACCTTTTCTCAGTCAGATGACCTCTGAGACAGTCCAAAAACACTGATTAATACTCCAGAGTTAACAGACAAAGAGGAAATGCCTTCTTTTTGGATGTTGCTTAACTCAAAGTCTTGAAGCATCCCCTGATGCCATCCCTTTCCTGTGTGTCCTCTCTACTTATGCAATTACCTTTTCATTCTTATCTGCTAGAACTCAAATGTAGGGGATACATAAAGACAGCAACACACAAAACCGGTTCTGCTAGTGAATATGCTTAGCTTAGGCATTTGACTGGAACCTCAGCCTCCAGAAAGTGTTTTTGCTGTTAAAGCAATTTATTTTATGACTGTACGCACAATGTGTGGATCTCGAATAGGGAGCATTTTTCTAAAGACAAAGGACAGGGTCTGAAATAAATATAGTCTAGGGTGGAAGGGCATGATGAACAATAGAGCTCCTTGCTAAAAGGAGCCCAAAGATGGGCAGGAGCAAATCTAATCTACTGCACAAACTGGTAGGGAGTTAATCCCTCCACTGTATAACTCAAGTAAGTTTCTCCATATAAACAGTGGCTCACTTACATATGAAGCATAGTACGCAGTCATTCATACAGTCTAGGTGAGGGGTATCTGTATTGTATCTTTATTTTGCAGAAGGGAAATCCAAGACAGGAGTGCTTTAGATGTCTTATCCATAATGAAATTGAAAGGTCTGTTACCCCAATTCACTAAATTAAAATTCTTCCCTATGAAGCTTCATATCCACCACAAAACATTTCTCTGTGGACCTTCCTGATCTGTGCATTTTTTGCCTCTGCAGGAGTGAAAGGCAATGTGCAAGGCAACCTCTTCAAAATCATCACCAAAAATGACATTCATTACTACATCCAGGCCAGCTCCAAGGCAGAGCGAACACAGTGGATTGAGGCAATCAAACCACTGACATGAGTAAGGTGGACTCCATGCCAAATGACAAGTCACATTTGTGGCCAAGTTTCCTGCTCTCATTTTCTGGGAGTGTTGGTTTTTTTAATCTTACATTGTCCATTTTTTGTTATTTGTGTCACAATAGCACCTAGCAAGTCCCAGCAAACCAGCATCTTAGGTGCCTAGGAGTCAAGTAGATTCAGAATGATTCCCCACCAAGAACCTACCATCTAACCAAAAGACATAAGAAAACAGGTAGGTGCAGACAAACAGGACTTTACAAGGAAACAATGAAATATAATATTCCAAGATGGAAGAACTTTTTTTTTTTTTGTACAAGTATTCAGTCTATATACAGATCCAGGTTGTGCTTTATCCTAAAGCAGAAATGTCTTGCTTCTTTCCCCTTTATAAAGGGGCTCATAAACTTAATTAGTTAAGACTGTCTGAATCAAAGTCATGAAAGGTCCTGGTGTCTGAGGCTACCTTCCTTGGTATACCACAAGAGTCTTGTGCTAAGCCACAATCCAGCTGCCAGGATAATCCCTATTGTGAGACAAACCAGGTCTGCCTATCCATCTGTTTGCTCTACCATTTGCATCCCTGTTAGGCTGTAAAAGACAGAAGGATCCTCTTCTCCAGTATCTAGATTATTCTTGTGCTGGTAATGGCCCGTAGCAGCACAGAATCCAATGCATCAAATCAGACCAGTGGCAGTTATTCCAGGCAATTGCTGGTGCTGAATATATCAGAAGAAGTCACTCAGCCATAAAAGCAAGACTTTTCCTCCCAATTATCACTGTAAGTTCATTTACGTGGAGCATCACTGGGACTGAGCATTCTAATAGCAGTTCTGACTATTGCTTTTTCTATTTTAAGCCATTAATTTTTTGATTATTTGTCTAGTAAACTTGACTTTGATATCATTATATATAAAAAGTTCAATGCATTTTAATTTCCTGTGCTCTTTAGACATGATTTTTCTCAGAGGGCAGTTTGAGTATACCAAAGCAATGGTATCATACATTGTAAATTTAGATTTATATAGAAACTAAGACATTCTTCACGACACAAGAGAGTAGAACGGAATGTATGAGCTGATTAAAACACCCACCCAGCCTGCTGATAAACTATTTTCATAAAATTCCTTGTGGTATCTGAGTACCTGTATCCGACAGCCAGATCCTGCAGAGCCTCCAAAAGTCCTGTGAACACAGCATGCTATATATCTCCCCTGATGTCACAGAGGAATTGGACAGCCTTCTATCCACAAAACCGCCTCTTTATAGATTTTTTTTTTGTTTTTGTTGTTCTCCAAGTTATGTAGTGAAAAAAAAGGGTCTTCATCTAGAGAGTTTGCCTGTACCCTGTGTTATAACCAACAAAGCCAAGGGCAGCAGCGATGATATATGCTTATACGTGTATTAGAATAGCCATGTATTTAGGACTTTTTTCCTAAATCTACAGCAATGAAATAACAGCACAACGCTTGCACTCAAATATTCAACAGAGCTGGTAAAGGAGTTTGCTGGAAAATATGCATTTTTAATTAGATACAAAATTCAGCAATGCACTTTCAGCTACAGATACCATTTCCTAGGGCTGGTCCAGAGAAGACTGTGGAATCCACAGCTGTCGAAACCTTTGAATGCACGAGAACACTACCTGCAAGAGACAGGAATGCTGGTAAGGCATTTATTGCCCTGTACTGGGGAGCACAAATAGCTTTGTGCTGACTAAGCAGAGCTTCCAGGAAAAGCAGTTCCCTCCTGATAACATGAGCCTTGCTGGGGCCCACCAGCCTCCCTTATTCACTTGTAAGGAAATCTGCTTCTCTTTTCTCAGTCCCACCACCTGCATACTGCCCAGTTCTTGTCACAAAGGTAACAGCCACCCCACCGCAGAAGGCTGAGCTCCACTAGCCGGCGTGCCTGCATTTAGGGAACCTTGAAGATGTGAGATACTGCATAGCATCATAAATTTTGCAACTTGGGAGGCCAAGAGAGTATCTCAGCAAAGGGTCTCTGATTTCCTGGACCAGACATAGCTCTGCAATTGCTGAGTGTGTAGGAGAAAAAAATGTGTATGTTTCAAACACATCAGAAAATGAGAAAGGTACAGTTCCCACTCTCCAGAATCAGGCAGGGGAAAAAGACAAAACATTTCTTAGAGAAGAGAAAGTACATTTGCCTCTGTCCTCTGGTGATATGGTGATCTCCTTTTTTTCAAGCCACTTTGGTAAGCTTGATGTCCCCTGTGATCTGCAAAGCTTTAACTAAGTTCAAGGGCTGAATGCGGTGAGTGAAGGCACAGAGCTGCCGTCCATCAAGCAGAACTCTTATTTGCTGGTGTTCGCATAAGAGCTCCATCTAAAATGGAAAAGGACAAGGAAGGGTGTTACAGATCAGCAGCACAGTTCATTTCCCAAGCATGGACTTAGAACCCTATGTGATGGGGATAGTGCAGCACAAAGTCTACTGGTTCTTCTGAAATGCCACTAATAAATAACCTACCCTCTGCTGAGATGATACTGTAAAGCTCCTTACAGTGAGTTCTCTCACTAAGACTAGAGAAAGGAACAGTTCTCTTCCATCAGGGCTTGAACTGTTGTTTTCTGTGCCATCTAGACTAGTTAAGCTGGCAATGTCAGGAGTTAGCTATTTGTGGTCATATACGCAGCCTTCAGGCTTTCTCCCCTCCTTTTCTCCACCCTATTCATAGTACCCCAAAAATTACCTTAAATGTGTCGCCTGCTGTAAATGGGAAGTAGGGAATAGTCTTCTCCTCTCTTCCCCATTTCCCAGCAATTCGTGCATTTCGGGTGATGGATTTGTCACTAAAGTTAACTGTAAATAACAGCCCAACATCTTTGTTTCCATCCACTGGATCACAGAGCAGAGTCACTGAAAAGCTGAAAAAAACAATTAAATGACTGGGACTTTCAGGAATTTGAAAGGATACAGTGAACACAGCAGATGCCTCTAAAGACTAGAGACAGATGTTGATTTCTTGTCAGACTGAAACATGGGACTTCTACAGGCTTACAAGCTGTAGAAAGGGATGCTAACAGGCTGGTCTTTGTTTCTTCTTCAGTTTCCAGTAGGATGCTAGTGACTTCTGATGTTGCTTTCCTTCTCCTGCTCCTGAATCCAAACCACGGACGAGCCATGGTTTGGATTGCCATGTGCCACTTCTAATCTGTGTCCTAAAAGAGGTTATGGCTAACTATTCAGTGGAAGCACTGGAGCTGGTTGCTGTAGGTGCAAAAAAAGTGTCATGGTAAGCATAGTTGCTGTCATTAAACACAGCAATGAACCTGCACCTCCTGTGCCAAGACCAGTGGTTTTTGAATGGTGTTGATTCCAGCTCCCAGCAGACAACCAAGATGCAGGTTCAGATTTGCACGTTTTCCCGGAGAAGTGCCACTTGTATGTCACCTCCAGTTCACATTAGAGAAGGGCAAGGAGTAGAAAATCCTGAGAGAGTAGTCAGAAAGGCTGAACAGTGAATTCCTTCTTGCCCTTTTCATTTTAGTCTAAGAGCAGGAAAATTAAATAAAGCCATAAGTTATGAATCTGTTTTAATTTCTTCCTCCAAAGAGAAAAGAGCATGCAGGATGGGATGAAGCCCCCACCAGCCTCTTCACCTACCTCTTGGGGTTGGAGTGTATCATTCCTATGACTGTGAGTTTCATGGCTGGTCTCAGGCCACCTTTAATTTCACCAACATACTGCTCCACCTGCAGGGAACAGTGAAAATGTGCTGTGGGTGTGTCATGCCGTGGCCAAAACCAGCTTTAACAGCTTTGGTCACATCACATAACTTGATTTTATTTTTGCATGTAGAAAAGAACTTCAAAATATTTCTGTCCTAAAGTCCTTCTTGCACTTTTGGTATAAATTCTGCTAGTTCTGGTATCCAAGGTGAGCAAGAGGGCTGCTGTAACCAAACAACCGGTAACGAAGCATTGGCTGCTTGATGGGACTGCTGGCTCCAGTGGGCAGTTTCTGACCAGAACTACTGTCAGTAAGATGAGTGGCCACCATATCAGTCGGTGCTCCACCTGCCTGATATGTGTGACTGACACCACTGCTGGCATTCCTCAGGTGGCTCTGGAACAGCCACCACAGACTTTAGGTGACTGATGCCACTCCCCAAGACCAGAGCAGATGCTGCAAGTGCTGCGGAGACCCACATATCTCAGGAGCGGTCTATGGTCTAACGACACAGTAAATCTGGTTGCAGCAGATCAAAAACTTTGTGGCAGCACGACACAAGACTCTGTGTCAACTTACTCTGCCAGCTCAAATTCATTAACAGATTTCAGCAGGCTAACCTGATGCCAGCAGGATTTACGCCAGCCCAGGCAGCCTCTGTCATAAGAGCAGAAAGCCAGCATAGATGCTGCCCTGCTGCTGCATGTTGAGAGAAACACAACTGTGTCCTCATAGCTGGTCCCATTCACATCTGTTTCCATCACTTTTTCAAAGCCAAAAAATGGCTTCTCCATAGATCTACTTCGTCCCATCAACAGAGACCTGTAGTTACAAACTCAGCCCAAAGATCAGAGCAATGTTTACTTCCTCCAAGTAATTCTCTAACAGCTTTGACAGTCTGTGGAGAAGCTAGTACAGGCAATGGTTGACACAGAAAAATAATGGAGAGAGCTTGGAAACAAGTGATAAGGACGTTTTGAGACCAGTTTCAGAAATGGCTTTAAAATGCACATGCCAGAGTCCTATGCTGTAGCATGTAATCGCTCCCTGTGCAGATTCACTTAGAAAGAAGCTGCTATAAAACACTGAGCATTATTAGCAATTTGTGTAACACTGATAATATTCCAAGGCATTGCACAGCAGACCCTATTTTAGATAAGTGCCTTATCATTCCACTGTTCCAATGCAACTATTTCAGATGGTTTTTGCTAGAAGCCCTGCACAATACATGCATGGTTTACTATTTTGACTATGAGAAGCACTACATCAACATGGAAAACCTCAGACTTCTGTCCACAGCTAAGGGGCTTCCATTCAAGTGTAAGTTGCCATGGGCATTTCATACATAGTTTTAAATTTTGGAAAATACAACCAACGTTCGATTTTTAAATTGTTGAATGCCAGCTTGCTTAATGGAAACACAAATACAAGATGAACAGTGTTTTTGCCTATATTCCATTTCCTAATTTCAATATGCTAAATATATCTTCTGCTAAGATGACCTTAAACGATTTATTTTCCCACCTTGATGTTTGCACCCAGTCATCTTTACAGCTTCACAGATGTATTAATAAACCTCTAATTCTCAACAAGGCCAATATTGGAAGAAACTAATTTAAAAGTATCATAAAAAATAACAGCACTATTGATGACTGTTAATAACTTACATTTACCCTTGCAAAAATGGGCAGGTGACTCCAGCAGGTACATTTTGAACTTTGTAACAAAAGAAAAGTGTCAGCCACCTGAGATGTTTTACGTGAGGAAGCACGCAAGGAAGGCTCTGAGCAACCTGACCTAGGTAGATGTCCCTACTGTGTAGGGAGGTTGGACTAGATGACCTCTAGACGTCCCTTCCAGCCTAAAACATTCTATGATTCTAAGCAGATCCTCAAGTAAGGAGTCTGATGATAAGGAGATACTTTAAACTGGATAAAGCAATTAAAGAGTCGGTAATAAGCCTAAAAGATCCCAAGCTAAATGAACTTCATCCTCACACAGGTCCTGTATCCCACTAAAGCTTATTCCTTGCCTGATACAAAATAATAACCCAAACTGAAAGTGCATGTTCAGAAATGGTTTGTGCAGGGCTGTACCACAGTAAGAACCTCGTTAAAGGCTAAATCAGAACTGAGCAGGTCAAACAACGACCACATGGTTTCAACACTTCAGCTTGTCCACCATGGTTAAAGTTAAGTTCAGAGGCATGCCTAGCCACGTACCATTTATCTGCCAACATCGAGCTGACAGTACAGGTGAAAACCACTCAGGATGCCGTAGAAGGTAATGGTACAAACTCCTGCAGCATCTTACACGGTTTATTGGTGGGTCCCAGCACATGCACATGGACATAGCCCCCTTCCCCTATTTTCCATTCAGGAGCCCTGGGGACTCACTTGGTCACTTACTTTGGGACACCTCTCCTCTGTCATCACCGCTCTGCCTCTCGCGCTTGCCTCGACTGCAGCAGTCCCCGGAGGAGTTTTTGTTTTGTGTGTGTCAGGACAAAAAACAAACAAAAAGCCCAGAATAAAGGGAGGATGTTGGCGGCCGGGGGGTGTGTGGGGGTGCTTATCTCTGCCAAACACTGGCCAGACACCACCCAGCCACCCAGCTGAGTCACGGCCCCCATGGCTCTCCGCGCCTGGTCCCGCCATGGACCACGCATGAGGCGGGTGGGAGGGCGAGGGGGCTGCCAGAGTGGGCAGCTGGCACAGGGGTGCTGCACCTGCCTCCGTACCTGCACCTTTTTAGGTTAACTCTTTAAAATTATGTGTGCGTGTGTGTGCGTGCGCATAGCATATTGTATTTGCATTTTTTAATCATTCATTTATTTATTTATCATTTATTTGTCTTTGTCTTTTTTAAAAAAATCGTTTATTTATCTTTATACCACCTCTGTCCTCTCTCAAAGGGGTAAATATGTATATAACTTGTAACCCTATACAGACCTGGAGAGAGAGAGGTATAGGTACAGGGTTATACACGTGTACAAGGGGGATATATATGTACAGGTAGGCACACGTAGGTCCACACCCCCAGCCGCAGAGCCCTCTCTCTGTGTCTGTGGGGGTGCGGACCCGCCGGGGGCTCCGCCCCGCCCTCACACCCCTCACACCCCGCGCCGCGCCCACCGGGCGTCAGGGGGCGGAGCCTC
>VZZY01004288.1:112977-168959 GCA_013400335.1 Eurystomus gularis
CCCGGGGCTCCTGCGGAGGGGGTGGGCGGGACGGGGCGGCGGGAGCGTTCTTCCGCCCCCCGGGACGGTGCAGCCGCGATGCTGCCGGGCCCCCTCTGCTCCTCTGGGAAGAAGCCCCCTGAAGCCCGGCCTCGGCTCCCGCGCGGCCCTGCCCTGCCCTGGGCGCGCTGTCGGGGCGAAGAAGAAATCAGGGGGGGTGCCCCGGCTTCTGCCCTCGCGTGTGTCGTCCTGCCCCAGGTCCCCTGCGCGTCCTGGGAAGATGCACGCGTTTGGAAATGAAGAAGCGGTCTCTCTGGAGCAGCTCTTCGGGTTTTTCTGCGAGTGCGTACGGCATGGAGACTGGGAGCTTGCGCAGGCCTGTGTGCCCCAGCTGAGCCGGTGGCACGGGGATGGCCGTGAGAAGGTGGAGGCAATTCTTCACGCTCTGGTAGCTTGTCCCGTGGGGGTAAGGTAAGTAAGGTGCGGTTTTGGTTCGGTAGGCTTGAGTGTGGAATGAGGAGGAGCCATTAGTTTAGTGGTGACTGTGGGACAAAGGTGGAATCTGGGAAATAGCACTTGCTTCAGTGTTGAGGTGCCATGGATGTGTCTAGATGGGCTGTTATCTAACGCTGACATCTTATCGCTGACCAGCCCACGGGGATAACAAGCTGTATTCATTTATGCAGTTGATGTGGTGATTGATACGAGCTTAAAACTATTTGGAAGCATTTCAGAACTGACTTTGTTAGATCTTACTGAAGGATAAGAAGGAGAAGGAACATCTTCTGAAATTACATTCCTTTGACGCTGAGCTTTGCTTAATTCACAAACTGAACCACCAAGATCAGCACTGTACTTATTGTAAATGTTCTCTTGTTTCCAGCTCTTAAAAGACCTTCCAGTTTGTAAAAATTAAAACATTTCAAATTATTGTATTGATTTCTTTTCTCACACTGAATTTTGAAATGGCATTGGTTTTACTCAATCCTAGTTAATTTTGATCTCCGCTGTTCAGGTGGGTGCATATGAAGGGTGACTTTCTGGCACTTCAGGGACATTGGTGTTCCTCCTCCCCAAGCAGATGATAGTACTTCTTCACATTAAAATTTGTGTAACATTTTGGGAACGGTTCTAAGAAGCAGGTTACACTGACAGCAGTTAAAGGAGTCGGGAGAAAGATGTGCACATGGTTAGATGAATATTGCTAATGGCCATGTGAGACAAAAATTTTTGATCTTTTTATCTTTGATAGTTGGGCTATCACATCTAAAAGCATTAGTTAGCAGTGCTGAGATTTTTAAAGGCCAACCAACCATCTTGTGCTTTTTCTTTTTCCTCATCCCTTTGACAAGTACTGAATGTATTCCCTAACTGTAGGTTTTGGAGTGCCTGTAAAAGTACTGGAGCACATGAGAAGCTGATGGAAATCAGAAGTATTCTTTTGTTTAATTAGTGCGTAACTTCACTTTAGTTTGGACATAAAGCTGCACTTGTGCTGCTGTGACCTAAAGCTTAGTTTCACTTTTTGGGGGTAGAACTAGGCAGAACAGGAAATGGCAGGGTTTGGCAAGCGGTCAGATTTCAAAGAAATCTGCTGAAGTGCTCAAAGAGGGCTATACAGACTGAACTTTAGACCAGAAAAAAAAATTCATTGTTTTGAAGTAAAGAACTATGGCAGTAGTGTTGGTATTTGGCAGATCTAAAAGCAATTACTTGCACAGCAGAAATCATTGAGTTAATGTGTAAGTAGTACCAATATTCTGATTTCTCTGCATTTGCTTTGTCTGACTCATCTTCAGCTATTTAGTCATCGTTGTTTTTATCTTACACACAAAAAAAAATTACCTCTGACTGTAGTGATCCTGGATCTTGGAAATGGGAACAACCCTGTATAATCCAGTGTATGTGTTTATTGCCTTTGTAGATGTGGACCGAATTCTAGCCCGTGGAGAACTGCATGGGTTTGGCTTCTTGTGCTGGAAAAATGGCTTGCCAGGAATCAGGTACAGAAACATCTAGCAGACTTCCAAGTGCGAGATTCAGCTCTGACATCTAGCTGACTTCCAAGTGCAAAATACCTGCCTAGTTGCTTATTTAAGTTCTAGGCTTTCCCATGTTTCATGAAATTAAGTTCTCAAGGTAGCTGGAGAGTTGCATCGCTTTTGCTTTTAACAAACTTGTCAAGGGACAACTGTTGATCTTCTCCGTGCTGGAGAGAGAAATTGAGATATTTTTGTTGGTTTTTTGTTTGTTTAGGTAAGAGAAGTTGGCTTTTTAGCATTGAGCGTTTCTGTAAGCAGAAAGCGTGACTGTGTTGACTTCTGCATTTGTGTAGCACCATTCTTATATTAAAAATAAAACAGCTCAGGCATCAGACAGTTCTTTAAAAGCTTTAGATGGTGAGGGATGTGCTTGCTGTATTGTTGTTTTCAGGCAGACAGGTGTGGTATGTTTCATGAGTAAAGGAGAAACTAGTCTTCCCTCCCACCTCTTTTTTTAATTGGTACATTGGGATGTCTGATCATAATTTTTTTTTTTTTAATGAAATTGTCCTTGTCACTACTTAGACTTGCATTTTTTTGTTTACCTTCAGAGGAAAGATGTCTCCTTGATGGGATGGTAATCCCTGATAAAGTGACTCTTGTCTCTATTTACAAATGTATGGATAAATGGAAGCCACTGGTGCAGGAGCAGAACCTAACTGTGGAGTAGCCTTTAGTTGAGAATTAGGCATCTTCAGAGAGACGTTTCAGTCTGTTTAAAATGTTAATGAAATAGCTAAGATTAGGTTTGTATGGTAATGAAAAAGGTTTTATTGGCTAACATCTTTCCCATTCTCTTACGTTGTTTCAGAAAACTGTTCCAGTTTTTCTTCAGAGCATAACTGAATTTTCATTGTTCTTGGAGGAGCTGCAGAAAGATGTCTCTGAGGAAGTTCTTAAGGTGAGCTACTTAGTATGCCCTATTTCTGTTACTTATGCAGAATGTTGAACTTTATCAGGTTTTGGGATTGGAGTTAGTGCTTCTGCTAACCTGACTGCCTGAGATGTGTTATTAATCTTCCAGGCAACAGAAAGAGGCTGTAATTCAGGTCCCTTTCTGAAGTTAATCCAATGTGCCTGCAAATGATTTCTCTTGGCAGGCAAGGAGCAAGCTTTTCTCCACACTTCAGTTGACTGCAGCTACTTGCCACAGTCTTATACCTATAGACACCTTTAGCAATCATAAAGCTAGAATCTGCTGTGAGCCAAAATAAACCATGTGCCCCCTTCCTGGAATTTTTTGGGTAGAATACAGTCACGATTCAGTCATCCCATAGGAGCTGCCTGTGAACTAAGGTAACTTATGAGCACATGGCCTCTATGATATAGTTACGTGTTATAGGATTCTCTATATTTTGTTACATATTCAGGCATATCCACTCTTCTAGGAAGGTTATTAGACAAGGTGGATCATTATTAATGGATTCCCCAGATAGTATAATGTTTATAAGTTGATTTGTCTTCTTGTTTTCAGGTTTCTCCTGTTTTTTTTAATAATTTAATTCATAGTTTTAATGGAGTCTGAAAGGCTTACTTTTTTATTATTTCCTTGCTAGGAACTGTTTGAAGCATTTGAGTGCACCCAGAATAAGCACGTCACAGATGGGAAAAGAAGGGATGGCTGTTCTCACAGATTCAGTTTGGACGCTGTTTCAGCTCTACGGAAGCTTTTGCTGCGGGCTCCCCAGAAGGCAAAAGCCTTGCTGGAGTTCTTCCAGGAGGAACAAGGCACACACAGCTCCTCGCTCCAGCAATATTGTTCTCTACAAAACATCTTTGTTGAATTTCTTCGTGACTCCTTGAAATCTCTACAGGGGCTTCAGTGCAGTTCTGAGATTTCAAAAGAAGTAGATCAAAGAGAACTAGTAGATACAATTTATGCTGCTCTTAGTATAGTGACTTTTGAGGTGGAGCATCAGGCAGATGAAGTGCGGCACCTATTCAGGGAGCTCTTGGATGTATGCTGGGCTGAGGGAAGCCCACTGAGGGAGGAGAAGTTACTAAACTGCATGCTGAGGAAACAGAGCCATGGCCTGTTAAACCTGTACAGCAGTGTTCTCATAGAAAGGACAAGAGAAAGATTTCTGGTGTCAAAATCAATACAAAGAGGTTTGTTTCATTTTTTACTTTGTTTTCATTTCTTGTTTAACCAGCCATTGAGGAATTAAACATGCAAGTTGTCAAGAAGTTGGGTGATGTTCTTGCTAAGGTGCTTTAACAGCCATGGAGTCTTGTAAAAGCTGATGCTAAAATGACTAAAAGCAAGGAATTATCATAGGAACCCCAGGGCTCTCTCTGCATTTCTGCAATCTGTGCTGCCTTTTGAGCACTTTCTTTACCACCCCTTGTTGTGCTCTATTTTAATCTCCTCAGCATTTCCCTTGCTGAAGGTCTTGCTTGTAACTAGAAAATTGACTCTCTATATGTACATAAAGTTTTTATTGGTTCAGCGCCAGCTCATCTGTGTTAGAGGATTTTCTACTTCAGGACAATAACAGATCATCTACCTCCGTAATCCCAAAACGTTCAAACCCCTTTAGTATTGGAAAAGAAAGCTTCGAGAAGTGGAAGGGGATGTGGAGTGGGCCAATATCCCAGCTGGGAAGAAGATGCAGTTTGACCTACCTGCTCGTTTGCCAGAGCCCAACTGCTGGTTTTGTACCGGCTGTAACTTCACAGCTTCTGTCTCGCTCCCTATAACTGGTACATTTAGTTGAGGGTCTTGTTGAAGCTGGATGGCAAATGATGGCCATGGTCCTGTCAGGAAAGTGACAGATGAGTGCGCAAGGAGGGAAAAGCTGGAATGCCTACCCTTTTTTGCTTGCCTCTGTACACTGAGGTGTAAGTCGGTGGGGTTCTTATCCTCTCTCTTCCTCCCTTTATTCATAGGGATTGGTAAGGGGAAGTTCAGACTGGTGTGGTGTGGCGGACTGGCATTTCTGGTAGTAACTACAGTTAGTGCTTCTTCATCGGGGAGGAGAAATGGAGACACAGATACCTTTGCTCTCACTGGGAGTAGTTCAGTTTTCGCTTTGCACAGATCCAAGCAGTTCCTGTGCTGGACAGGCCTTTGCTGAGGCCCTGCAAAGCAGCACAGCGTCTCAGCACAAGTGAGAATTCATGCAACGTACAGATAAAGTGCACATGACTAGAGAACGACAGGCTGTGTGACCTGAGCTAATGCAAACAGTGTGCTCAACAGGCACTTGCTATGTTAACAACTGCCCAGACACTTTCTCAGTTTCCTATCCAACCTGCTTATTTTCTATCAAATTTCTCTGCTTGGCTTTCTTGTTGTCCAATAACAATATCTGAGAGTCTTGAGTCTTAACATGTAACAGCTGGTTAGTATTTGAGGAAATGTTTCCCAGTTTAAATAAACAGCAATTATGTTTCTTCCAAACATACTCCTCTGTACTGGGAAGTAATCTTGTGTGATGTTTTTTAGGTTCATCTGAGCAGCTGAATGCAGAGCGAACAGTGATGAGTTTGTTCTCAGATCCCAAAGAGGCTCCTTCTTGGAAGACAGCCTATTTCTACTGCTTGAGCAGCAGCAAGCACTTTCTGGAACAGATTCTGGTACGGCCATAAAATCATTAAGAAGGAAACCCAATGGTGGCTACAGTCCCTGTATTAACCGTATCTTAGTGGTGCACAGAAGCATTTTGTATTCAAATAGTGTTTACTAGAGGAGGGAACTGGGGATAACTCCCTTACTTTCACCTGTTTGATGAACTCAACACATGAATTCAACACAATCTCAAGTTCAGTGAGATTTCTGGAAAAGCTCACGTGCATGCAGACTGAAGGTTAGATCTTCAGGATTTAAGTACTCTGTTCTGCTTGTAATTGTGTTGGATATGCCACTTGATTTACACCATGGCTTTTAACTTGTTGCTTTGCTTTTCTCATGCTGGTACACTTGGGGCAGTGAGACTAGTTTGCATGATAAAATTTGTGGTTTAAAGAAGTTGAAGACCTTGTGAAAAATACTCTGGTATACATTAAATGATTTGAATGTATTTACATAGAAGAAATAGCATACAGGTAGGTGGTCACTGTCCCAGGGCGAGTTTTTAAGGTTGGAAACATTTCTGCTTCTAAATAACATGCTAATTCAAGTTTCTTAAATAGTGCCTTCAACAGAGACATAGTCAATAAAAATAACATTAAGATAATGTAGAGAGGGGATGTGAGTTGGCTCTGTAGTAAGCATTTGAAATTACAGTTTTCCTCAGGGCAGTTTTACTGAAGAGTAACCTGATGGCTTGGAAAATAAAAGTTTAGGGAAGTTCCAGATCACTATCTTAGTGAAGCTAATATTGAAATGGCTACTTGCTAACATAACCTGCCAGGCACTATGGATCTGCATTTTGGAAAGATAACTACTTCTTCCTTTTGTTTTCTAGGTGACTGCCTTAACTTTACTGAAGAGAGAAGACTACTCAGGCCTGAACAGCTTATTGAGGAGAGAATTCAACCCCCTTAGCCGCCTGTTGGTATTGCTAGGATGGACTCATTGTCAAAGCTTGGAATCAGCAAAAGCATTGCTATGGACTCTTCACAAAACTCAGGTAAATCAGCAGAAAGCAAGTGGCAGCATCCCAGTCTGCATCCAGATAATGCAATTTTTTTGCAAAGATAAAAATAAAGCCAGGTAGTTTCCAATGAGAATGTTAATCTTGCTGAAAATGGAATTAAAGGTGTTACAGTTGTGTGTGGGTGACATCATGGGACTTCTTGCTCCTCAGCTGTGAAGAAAGTGTGATTTCCCAGGAGATTCTGAAATGTAAGCTCATCAGCCTTTGCTGTTAGTGTAAGAGAGAGAAAGACAGCAACCGTTGTTGGTTAGTTTTGAAAAGAGCTGTTTGATCAGTGTCGTTTTGTCCAGTGAGTCATCCCTGGATAGTGACTAATTCTGGTCACAACTAACCTGAGTTCAGCCACAGGGTGGCTTGGAAATTTTCCACACCCGTTCTTGAAATAATAAATGACAAGAGCTGTGACTGAAAGATCCACTGTGTTTGGGGGGAGTCCTTAGCCTTGGAAAAGAGAGTGGGTTCTAACTCTGAGGGTGTAGTTGCAATTCAAGTGATGTCTGCACACAGGCAAGTGGCTTGGCCAGCAGAGGTGGGAAGACATGGAGCTTTGTGCTGCCGGATCACTGAGGCAGGTCTAGGGTGGTATTGCCTTAAAGGAGTTACCGTCTATTGGTAGCAGACCAAAGGTGTGTTCTGTAACCTCTGCAAAGTGAAACTCTTAGATCTGATTGTAGCAGGTAGGCGTCCGTCATAGAAAAGCACATGGAAAAGGACAGTAACTGTCTGCTACCTGGTGTATCATCTGTTCTAGTACATGATTAGTTAATTGGCATTTTGAAAGTTAACCTTGAAAAGGGATGCAGCCACCTTTCCCTGTAGGTGTGTCAAGTGGCAGCTGACTGATTTTGATGCTCCTTCAGAATAGCCCGTCCTTGCTGGCTTTGTAATAAAAGTGGCAATTTTCGGTACTTGCAAGTTACCATCTGGATAAAGAAGTCTTATGAACATCCCATATGTGACTCAGGCTTGGTACTGCTGTCTGACTAGAGAGCTTATTGTAAAGGGATTCCTATATTTTGTCTTTCCATTTAGGATCTGTGCAATGATTCAGTATTGAAAGATTTCTGTGATGGGCTGTGGGCTCAGGTGGAAGTCCTTGAATGGTGCATACAGCAAAACAGGTAAAATGATCAGGACTTTTTCCAAACCATGTTGCCAAATCTGCCTATGAGTCAATTTATGTATGCAGATAGAAATTGTGTTATTTTCTGTGGCTCTTGGCTAATCATCTCCTAGTGACTATGTATCGCAAGCTCTCAAAATAGCTTCAGGCGTTAGTTATGCTATCTGTTGTTCTTTTTAATTGCAGTAGTTTGGCTCAATCAGAATTAGCAATACATCTTTAAACATGGCTGAGAGACCTAAATCTGTTTGTGCCACCTTTTTCTTTCTTCTCTCATGCAGTGTTACTATCCCAAGGAAGGTTCTTTTGCAACACTTGCACAGACTGGATTGCCACACTGCAGTGTACTCTATTCACCATCTCACCAATCTTCTGGCACTGAATGAAGACGATGTTATTGAGCTTCTTCAAAAAGTTCCTGCTAGAGACCAGCAGATGCAGGGTAAATGTGTAGGGTTGTGAGAACACAGAAAAACCCCGATCCATTTAGTATGTGCTGCTCAGTATTTCTCCTAGGAAGAATCTGTTCTTTTGGCCTACTTCTGTAAAGAAGGAAGATAGAGCTTTTCAGCTCTTTGCAGAAGGAAACTAGAGAGTAGGTGAAAATTATTTTAGAATCCTTTGGGGCAGTAAATTGTCTCCCAAGAAGGAGTTGTGAGATCTTTTTAATGTCACAAAGACAAGTCTCTGAAAGAGTGTTTTCAGAATGGTAACGTAACTGTACACATGCTTATAATATATGCTACTTATTTTAACTTATATCCTGTATAGTATCCTTAGCTTGAAAATTAAGTGTATGTTTTGGATTTCAGCCATCTTTGCACTTAAGTTTAAAATCAAAGGGCAAGAGCTAGATGAAATTGGCGGTATCTCAAACTGTAACATCTTTGGCTTTGAAAGATACAAAATGGTTTTTTAAAATATTTTTTTATTAGGTCTTACCAAATCTACTTTAATATGAAAATCATAAGGTTTACGTAAAGGCTGTGTTTACATCCATCTTGTCTCACTTCTCACATTTTCCCATGTCCCAGTTGGGTGCCTAAAATACCTGCGATTACTAAACGCATTAGTTCACTTAGAAGTGACTCTCCTTGTACACACTTCTGATTGTGGCCTATGTCCAGGCTCAGCTGCTGCTATTTTCTGGTAGGACAGAAGCTCCATCTTCCTCCATGTACTGGAACGTAAGAAGCTGCAATTTTCTGTGCCTTATTCTTTCTATGAATTTGTACATGTGTCACTTCAACCAGAGTTGTTTGGAGAGCTCTGTGATGGATCTTGCACAGATTTTCCAGATTGCCTACTGGGAATCATTTTTCTTTCCTTCCAGTATTGTATTGTTAAGGCGTTGGTTTCCAGTCCTATTTTTACAGGTGTTGTTGTTAAAATTCTCATAACAGCTGTCCTGAATAATCTTAAAAGATGTAATTGTTGAGGCTCTATATAGATCTCTCATTTCAGTGTCCTGCTTTTTGAAATTAATTATTTTGTTGTTGCTGATGTCGTCTTATTTTTAATAAATTCAATATTTTAACTCCTTTCTGCCACAATTCAGTGAAAAGCTTTCAAAAACAGTAAAAGGCAGTCCCATTGTATCTTCTGGGAGCTGTGTGACTGCGGGAAAAGAACTCTACCTGTTGTTTCTGCTTGGTGGTTTTTTTTGTTGCTTTTTTTTTTTTTTAATCTCAGATCACCTTAATTTACAGAACTAATTTAGTGGAGGACTGGTCCCTCTCTCTTCAGCCCAGTGATTACTGTAAACACAGCTTATAGAATTTTAAACATTTAAAATAATCTATTTTGAAACTTAAAGGGAGGAGAGAGGTCATGAAGTTTTGATTTGGCTGACTTGGTCGAGTTACCAGGCCTTTTTCTCCCCTCACCACATGCAGTTCTCCTTGCCCTCCTTCCTGACACACATCTGTCAGCTGCAGTAGTGAAACTGAGGTCGGGGTACGGATAGTTGTGTTCAGTCACCCTTCAGCTCAGTGTGTGACGTTAGCTTTGATTAGTCACATTAATGAAACAAATGATGGGCAGAAATTTCCTCATGAGTTCCAGAATTCAAGAATAACGTGTTAATATTTCTGGCATGAGAAAAACAAGTGCTAATAGTTAAAGGGTAGTTCTTTGGTACTGGTACAAGGAAAAGGGTTGATTTAGATGCAGATACTGACAAAGACTCACTGCATCCAGGTCTTACCACATGGGAGGGAAAAGTGTATTAAACTTGTGTTTGATTACCAGTGTGTATCTTGTAATATTTCCAGCTAGCTATTTCTCTTTTTCAGAGGATTGTATTTATCAGGTCTCTGGCTTCACCTGCTTGAAGTCCTCTTAAGACAGTGGTATTGAGAGCTTTTTGGGTGCCACGTGTTAGCGTAGAGCTGCTGGTGGATTACAGCATTCCTGTGGCCACACAGGTTCTGCAAAGGATTCGTACATGGCCGTTTCCTCAGTTCTGTCTGCAGTCTGCATTACAGTTTCCACCATTGTTGATGTTTAGAATTACAGTTACAGGGAATAATTGGTTTTGAACTGTTTGTGCTGTAAGGGCTTTTGTCTTGGCTCCTTTGTAGTTTTCAGGAGAGTTCAGGCTGGCGCTTTTCTTTGAAAACATGCTCAAGCCCTGTGGAGGACAGTGCTGAAACACTTTCTAGGTTGTGCTAGTCAGCCCCAGAGTTTGGATGGCAACATTACTGGTAGCTCAAACTGGTGCTTTGTTTAAAAAACCACTTGGCTGATGCATCCCCTGCATGCCAATAGGCAGAGGGACAATCTACCCCTTGTAAAAGAATATATAGGATAGTGGATTCAAGCACTCATTTAACACTGGGATTTTTGTTGTTGTTTTTTGTTTGTTTGCTTTTTTAACCTTTGTACAGTAGTTGAATAATCCATATAAACCCAGCATAACAGAATGTATGACTCTACATTGTGTTCCTGAGTGAAGGGGATGATGGTGTGACTTTTACATATTTGGCAGCTCTAATGTTCTATTGTACTGAGAAGGAATCATGTCTCTGGCGTATGACACCTTCTTTCCTCAAAAAAAAAACCAGAAGTGGAAGGAGTGGATGCAATACTTCTCTAAGTTGCTTTTGTCATAAATATATGAAGGAAACCGTGGGATAATTTTTTTTCTTTAATCAATTGCAGATTGTATATGATCTATGTGGCCAGCCGTTGTGGATAGAATCAGCAGTGATATTTATTTACTAGTACAGATATGTAAAGGTGGTGGTGCTCTATTCTCAGTATGGTCACAGCCAGTCGACATTATCTCCCTGCTTAGCTACTGTGTGATAACACAAGCATTCTAAGATGCTGGAATGAGGCAGGATCTGTCCCTGTGTTGTAAATGCAGCAGAGTAGCTTGACCATGTACCTCTAATGAGACCCGTCATGAGCAGATTTTGATCATTCTGTTCTGTAGCCAGGTCCTGTAACACAAATTCACAGAAAATTTCCTTTTCAGTAGGGGATCCAGACCTGACTTTTCTGTGCCCGTCCATTGTGTTTTATTGTTTGGGGTTTTTTTGGTTTGTCGTTGCTTGGTTTTTTTTTTTCCCATTTGTTTGTTTGGTTTGTGGTTTGTTTTGTTGTTTTTTTTTTTTTTTTCAAATACTGTGAAGGAACAGTGAGAGCAAAGTTGGGATGGAGGAGATGATGGGGAAGAAAGACTAGATGAACACTGCTGTGTGTGGACTGTGGGAGAAACTTAACCTGTTTCCTGTCTACCTCCTACCCCCTCACCACCCTTATTTCCCTCCACAGCAGCAACGCTCTCTAACACCCTGAGTCAGCAGCGCAATCTGGCACTCTTTCGAGCTTTTTGCGCCATGAAGTATGCTATCTACGCTCTCTGTGTGAATTCACATAAGCATTCCAAGTGCAAAGATTGCATGTGCAGCCTTCTTGGTGGTATCCATGAAGACAGAACTTCTGGAGAACCAGCAGGTGATTGGCCTCCTGTCTCAGGTTCAGTAGCTTGTACTTCTCCATTTGCTGGGCTCTGAGTTATCACGTATTATCTGGATAATACTGTACTCTGTGTTCATATGATGTTTTCATTCAGTGGGCTATGAATGCAAACAAGGATAATGGCATTTCTGAGGTGTTGTTACCTTTAATAATAATAGCTATGAATAAGTTACCTGCCTTTGTTCTAAAACATTTAAGGTATTGTATTGAAAATACAGTACAAAAAGAAAGTAATACTAGATAGAGGATGGTAGTGACAGGGATGCTTTTGGAAGAGGTTATGATCTTCCAGAACTGAAACTGATTTAATGGCTGAAATGGGTGTCATCTGAGTTTGCATGTCGTTGCGCAAGGTGATGATTGACGTTACCAAGAGGAGAGGGAGGAGGCACACTACCTTTTAAAATATCAAATATTGGATGTGTATTTACTTAATTTGTGGAGGAATGGTAGGCTCTGAGCCACTGGGACAGTTCCATCTTCTAGGATTTTCTTAAAGGGCAAAGGTTGGAGGAAGGAACTCCTGGAAGATGTTCTAAATGTTCTTTGTTTTTGTTTTTGATTATACAGATTGCTCTTCAGTATTTTCTCAATACCTTGGGAAGTGTCAGCAGTTCCTAAGGAGTGTTCCTGTTCCTCTGCGCCTGGAGGTTTTGGAGAACATCTTCTCCCTGCTTTTTGTTTCCTACAGTGACCTCCATACTGAGACTCCTCTACCTGAGGACTATGCGGAGGATGATGATCTTGACAAAAAGAGTACTACTGTGAATGTAGAAGGCAGTGCTAGTCGGCGGTCTTCCACCTCAGGAAGTCCACAGCGCCTAACAGAGGCTGAAAAGAAATTGGAGAGGAATCTGCTGGCTGCTCAGACACTTCACACAGATACCCAAGATCTTCATGACTCGATTACAGGTGGCAAAAGTTGTGAAACCTCTAGGCTGAGCTACCTGGATTTGAAACACTTCACCAGTGGTGTTACTGGCTTTTTAGTGGATGATGTGTCCATGGATGCCTTCCTCACATTGCTTCTCAGTCATCTGGAAGAAATTCAGAGTTCTCTCCCATGGGATTCTAGTAACGTGCTTCGTGAAGAGATGGAGCTCATTGAGTGCTTGAACCTTTCTGCAAGCAGGGATACTTTTGGAAGTCGTGTGTTACAGTTTTCCAAATACCTTTCTGAAGCTCACTGGCGATACAAGGTGGTGATGAGTAACAGAAATGCAGGTAGGCTTTGTATCTGGTACCTTCTGTTACATTGACACTGTTCTGTTACAGCTGTCCAGGAGGTGTTCTAAAGACTAAATTTCCTGAGCATCTTAGTGATAGAGTGCATTTTGACAGCTATTAGGAGAGTGACAAAGTTGGAGATCACCTGGTTCTTGCGCCATTCTCTAATGGGAGTGATCACTGTTCTAATCAGAAAGTTTAGGTTTTCTTTTTCTCCCCTTCCTTTTGTGGACACACTGCTTCAGTGGCCTGTCTTTCACAAGTGGCTGCCTTGTCACAAGTTACATTGGTAGGGCAGTGATATGAAGGTACATGGTGACTTGTGATCCAGTGGCAGCCAGATAGAATAATCTCATTCATGGACAGAGTGTTGATTTAGCCTTGTCTGGAAACATGTTAGGAACACGTGTGAGAGGAAGCTGGGTTAATCTGGGATGCAAACCACTCCTCAGGAGTAGCTAGAACAACACACTCGGGAACTTATTTCCTACCCTTCTCCATATCCTGTAACTTCTTAGCCCTGCTCCTATCAGATTTCTGCTTGTGTCGTAGTGTGGCTTATTGCATGGGTCAGATCATGTGGAGTCCATGTCCCAGGAAAGACTGGACAGTATGGACCTAAATGTTCCAAGTTGCCAAACTTGTGTTCAACTATTTCTCAGGTCTCCCTCTATAAAGGAGGGGATGTGATGGGACTTAGGTTTGAGTAGATGGCCCTCTGTTTCCATTGGTCATGCTGCAGCTTTCTGTGGGATTTTGTACTTCTGACAAATAATGACAATTATTTGGGGAACGTCGTTCAGGGAAAGGTGGCTGGCTTTTCGCAGCACTGCATATCTCTTGGGTTTTTTTCTTTCGAGGGCACCCCCACTACTTGCTCACTTCCAGAATTGCTGAATCAGAGTTCATACTACCCTGAATTACTGAGGAACCTGGTTGTTTCAGGAAGACCTTAACGAGAAATCAAACTCTCTTCTACTATTTTAATTCTTATTCTTTTCACCTTGTTTCTAGGTGCTTATGTACTTGGACTATGCCTTTTTTTCTCTATAGTTAGAATCAGAATCATTTAGGTTGGAAGAGACCCTTGGTACTCACCAGGGGTGTGTAGAAGGTACATTCCATCAACATTGGATGCAGATGGTGAAAAACAGTATTAGTTGAATTGCTTTGAGGTGCTTGTTTTAACTGTGCTGCAGAAGAGCTTTTAGCTGAGATAACCATGTTTCCTTTGGAGATTTGCTATCATAGCTCTACCTGTGTAGAAGTCCTGATAGATTCTTTAAGGCAGACAAATAACTGCTTATGGCCTGTCCAGCTATCTGGTAATGTTTTTGCTTAAATGTTTCACAGAACATCAGCTTGCAGCTTCCAGGAGATACTGCTCTCCAATCAGGTGCTCCAGCTTCAGGAAACGAAGTAGATCTCAAAGATACAAGACAGGTGAGTTGAAAAAGTCACTTGGAGACGATATCTCTGAAACGTGCATAATTTTGCTGAGCTAATAGCTGAATACGATTAGATTTAATGGACTAGGAGGAGAGAAAAGAATAATTCTTTTCTTTTCTTTTCTAACTGGTTTGAAGTGTCTTAGTCCAGTTTCACTTGAAGGTTGTTTTCCTAAAGCTTACTTGCACAACTAAAAGATAATTAATTTTAAATTCAGATAAGAAAAGAACTCCTTTGATATATAGTCTGATTTGGGATAGGAGTGAACTTTGCAACTACAATACCAATTCTTCCCTTTCTCCACTATATCCAGTGACTGTTTGGTATATTTTCATTCCTATTACAATAGTATTTACAATGTGAATTTACAGGAATTCGTAGCTTAAATTGGCAGCCTTAGAAAAAAGTTGGGTTCCTCGTTCTTTATCTGTTTGGCCTCTAAAAGGTACATCTGGCTTTGGAGTGGGATGTTCCAAAATAAAATGCTTTTAAATATCTGATGTGAGTCACTGATGGGCCACCCAAACGTAGTCTCCTGCCTAGTGTTTTCTTCCCAGCAATTTTTGCATTTGTCATAGATATTAGTGATGGTTTGTTTGTGAGATACTCTTAAAGATCATTTGTGGTTGCCTAATCTGTTATTTTAAGTAAGTTTTAATTACCTTGTCTAGAAAAAGTGCATTTAATGTGTGGTTTTGATTTGTTTCCATTTTAGATGGGAAAGAGGGAACTTCCAGTCCATCATTAGAAAGTACAAGCAGCGAGCTGAGCACCAGTACCTCAGGTATTAAGCCACAAAAGTAGTATTTCTTTCTTGTCAATGTGCGTGATGAAGTGTTTGCTTGACTAGTTAAGGTGAATTACTGCTACATGCAGGACAGAATTAGAACTTTTCACTTCTCAACTCCCATTTTTGGCTAGCTTTTTTTTCCAGTTAGAATAGTGTATATCTCTTCTTCTGGAATAAGAAAATTAGATTTTTCTTTATATTTTTGGCTTGCAGGAAACACTATGCAATGTAGCAATGTGCAAACCATCAAAAAAGCTAGTAGACTGGTAGTTGTGTAACCTGAAGCATGCCTAGGCGTGCTGAATTGTTTTAATAGCTCTAATACTTAAGACTTTTCCGTTTATTCATATTGAACCAGTGCCTTATCATTATGTCCATGTTATGTAGTTGCTAAGCAGTGTTACATTTTGGATGAGATCCAAACTGAAAGTTCTGACTAAATAGTGAAATATGGTGAGGATTTTTAACAAGATGTTTATGTTGACCTCTTTACCTTAAAACTTCCTTGTGATTCTGCTCCTATCTTTTTGCGTTAAATATGTGAAGTACTGTTATCTGACAGTTGAAATGTTTTTGCTGTAATAGTAGGCTGATTAATTCTGTTGTCTTGCAGAGGGAAGTACCAGTAATGTGTCTGGCTTGAGTGATTTGGAAAGCAGGGTGAGACCACATCAGCAAAACCCCCTCATTCCTATGATGCTTTCCCCACCAGAATCACTGTTAGTTTCCTGTGTTTTGAGAGGAAACTTCATAGAAGCCCATCAGGTAAATGCATTGCATGTATGTTGCGTGCAATTAAAAATCTAATTTGGTGTTGATGTTTGTGGTTGTGATAGCTGATGAAATTCCAGCTTCTGTGGTAGCAAGCATAGAACTGAAGCATCTGCATTCCAAGTGAAAGGGACACTTCAGAAGTAGAAGCAAGTGAAAGGAGCAAAGGTTTTTCCAAACCAACATAACAAGGATGCTTGGGGTTTTTTTTTTCCTTCTTATATAAAAATACTTTCTCTAAACCTGGGCTCTCAAAGCGTGAAAATGCTCGATGAGAGCTGGCCAAGCTTAGTGATTCATCTGAATGAAGAACACAAGGGTCTCATATGAAACCTCATGATGAAGCAGCATCTGAACTGCTTGCTTCAGTCAGTGAATCAAAACCATGATACTCTGCCACTTATAAACTCGGCAGGAATATGCAAATATATTCCTTACAAAGCAGAGCCCAAGTGGTGATTACATTTATTTGAAGGTGTGTTTCGAAGCTGAATTCAAGGCACTGAAAACAGGCAGAAAGACTTGAAATTGGCAGTCTGCATTTGTAGTTCTTCGCTCCCTCACGGCGGTGCATACCTTTCTCTATGTGGCTTTTGGGCTTGTGCCCTAAAAAACCATCGTGAAGGTGCATCAGTGATTGGATCCTCTGCAGAAAGCAGTGTCCTGGCTGAGTTTCGGGTAGCAATATTGGAGCAGTTAGTATAATTTAAGCGTTGCATTAGCAGAAGGTTACTGCTCAGCTCATTTGTTCTGTTTGATGTCAAGCACGCCACTTAATCTTTTCCCTACTTACAGGGCCAAAAAAGGCATTTTGTTTTGCTTTGTTACTTTGAATTTCAGTATCGCTGCTAAAGAATTCAAGCTTAGTTTGTGTTCTGTTGTTGGATTGATAATAGAAACTTGCACAGCTGTGCTTACTTACTCTGTTTAAATTTCTAGAAGGTATTCCTTGCTGAATAAGAATTTGTTTAAAGTAATTTACTTTGGAGGCCCAGCTTGATAGATTTCTCTAGCTACATAGTGTATTGAAATAATGAAGCGTCATTCTGAAAGGTGTGGTTTATGAAAATTAAACTCTTGCCTTGCAGCAAATAATAGCTCGCCTTTATAAAAATAGTTGAAAAATGTCTTTAAGGTAAATTTTCAGGCACTTAAAACCCTCCAGAAAAACCCCCACCGTTTCAGCCTGCTGTGTCTGTGGGGACCTTTTCAGTTAAAGGTTTTGTTTTATTTTTTGTTTTGGTTTATTCCCTCATCTCTAAAAAACCCTAAAGCTCTTTGACCTTTGAAAACTTCTTCTGACGTGCTCTGTAATGACACCTGTTGTTTTTGAAAGGTGGCTTTGATGTTTAATCTGGAGACTTCACCCTGCTATGGTGAATTGGTTTTTATGGAGCGCTACCAAGAAGCCGTACGAGAAATGGCAAGAGTGGAGCACAATATTGAGAATCAAGCATCAGATGGCACTGGAGGCATCAGGAAATCTGGCAGCGGCCGTTCAACACTGCAAGCTATTGGGAATGCAGCAGCAGCTGGTAAGGACTGAGTTTTTGAGTCATTCTCATAAAAGGTGAGGGAGAAGTTGAAAACAGGAGAAAGCAATTTGAATACTGTACTGAGTGCAGCAATTTTTCGGAAGAGTAAGTGATGATTCTTTGACTTAAAAGGAGACTGACATTTGCTGCTGATGCCCAGTTAGTTTTATCCATACTGCAGTTACTGGTCCATGAAGCAGGCCACGTATAGAATTATTTTCCTAAAGGATTAGAGAATAATTATCCATGACAGGATCTGAAATAAGTACGCTGTTTAATTAGTGATTGTGTGTTTTGCTGACGCATGTAGGTATGGTATTTTATTCCATCTCGGATGTTACTGATAAATTGCTTGCAACTTCTGGGAGCCTCGCCCCTACTCTGCAAGAAAACTTCTGGATCAGCAACATCCAGCTGGAGCATAGTGATCCTCTGCGGGAAGTCCTTGAGGACCTCAGTCCGTCAGCGATGGCAGCATTTGACCTAGCTTGTACTCAGTGCCGCCTTTGGAAGACATGCAAACAGCTTTTGGAAACTGCAGAAAGAAGACTGTACAACAGCCTCGAAACTCGAGGTAGGCTTTTGATTTTTGTGTTTATCAACATGGGCCTGGGAGCAGCAAATGCCTCTCTGTGCTTGTTGTTTGCGCTAACACACGAGGTCTTAATTACATCTCATTTTGTACTTTCATGTTAGTTTATCCTTTTTCCACTCCTAACTTTTTTATTTTGTCCCCTGTTGTACAATGACTTTTCCAGGCCACCGACCTGACTTTATTTTACTGCACTCTGAAGGTGTAAAGGGTTTCCCAGCAGTTCTCCATCAAATAAGTAAAATAATCAACTATTCCTGCACATCACAAGGGCAATCCAAGCCAGGTAGTATGCTTTGCTGATAATATTTTCTGTAGAAATGTGCTTAAATGAAATGCTTGCCTTCTGTTGCAATGGAAATTTTAACTTTCAATTTTTTAGCTTAATATTTAAACAAAAAAAAAAGAAGGGGAGGGGGTCAGGGACAGGGGACACAACACCCAAACTCAATTCTGAATAAATTGAAACACTTTGGATTTGGCAAACTAGCTGTATTATAACACAGCTTTGGTTCTATGATCCTTTTTCTTTGCAAAAAATATTTGTCTTTGTTATAGTTGCTGTTTCTTTCTCCCTCTTTGTAGAGGTCTCAGATGAGAAAATAGGGAGTCACTTTCGATGCAGTATTGTAGACCACCTGCAAGCTTGCTATCCTTCCTTGACTGAAGAAAGTATTACTAATGAAATTGTTTTCTCACAAAATCTGGATCAAATCCTAAAAGCACTGACACATGTTGAACGCTCTGTGGGTGAGTTATTTTTGTGATTGTGAAGACTGACAAATAGATCTAAATATTGGTTTGGGCCTGTCCAGACAGCTAAAATCCAGTAGTGATGCTCTTTGACATATGCATAAATATTTCTTATGTCATAAATGCAAAGTGTAAAATTTATTTGTAACTCTTCAATTCTGAGCATTTGTTTTCAGAGCTAAAATCGTGAACTTTATAGGGAAGGAAAATGTCAATGAGTACAGTTGAGGTTGTTATTTGTCCTATTTTTCCTTCAGTCCTAACAAGGAATTGTTTAAGTGTATTTTAACCTGACAGCTTATAGATAATCGGGTGTACCCTTACTGTTGCTTTTTTTTTAACAAAAAGGTGATAAACATAAAACTGTTGTAACATAATAATACCTTCCAATTTGCATAGGGCTATCATAAAATATCTCAGGCTTCTCTGAAGAAGTCTTCCAGAGTTGCCTTTTCTCAGAGCTCTCTTCGTTATATAGCACTGGGGTACTATATATATATTTGTATGCTTAATGAGCAAAAATTAAGGAGATATTTAAGGGCTAGATTTTATGGAGCACAAAGGCTGGTCAACACTTGTGTTTTAGAATAAGTTTGTGTTAACAACGTACAACTTGATATATTTTAGGGCTGCCTTCCTACATTTCTAACTTGTTGGAGTCATGATTACCAATTTAGATGCAGCATCGATTTATTCTGCTGTGAAAATTTATCTTCCTTTCAATAGAAGTGTAATGCTGAGCCTGAGATCTGTAGCTGCAGAGGAAAATTAGGCCAAGGCATTAATCTCTCCTGTGTTCCTCCCCACCACCTCCTTTCTTTCCCTGCTCACTCTTCCTTTTTGGCACTTAGTACTTACGTCAATCTTGGATGTATGTTTGTTCTCTTAAAGCAGACTCTAAAGGGAGCCTGCTTGGGACCTTGGTGGAGCAGGCCTCTCTCAAACCTACGGAGCTGGAGAAGCATCTGGTTCGCAATCAAACACAGCTCCTGCTGAGAACTCTTGGCCAACATGTCCAAACCATGCCAGAGAGCAAAACGCAGACAAACTTTGTGAAGGCCTTCTTTGAATACATCACTACGCTGGCTGCTGTGGTGTTACGAAGCCTGAATGCAGAGCTAGGTAAGGGGATTCTGCTGGAAAATCTGAGCCTAGGTGAAGATACCCAGTCTATGTAGTCTGACCTGATTCTGGAAAGTAATTGTGCAAAAATGGTTCCTTGCCAAATATGCCTACTGCCTGTGCATAGTCAGATCTTTTGATTTCAACTGATTATTGCACTGCTTTTAAAATTTTGTTTCTTGACACTTAGGCTACCCACAGCTAAGATAAAAATAGCTGATGGCATTAGGAAAGCTAGAACAGAAATGTTAGCTACTGACCCAGATTCTGCACTTTTTTTAGAGAAAACAAACAACCCCGGAGCTCCCAAATTCTGATCACTACCCTGTAAAGCAAGATTGATTCTTTTTTTTTTTTCTTTTTTTTTTTCTGCATCCAGTGGATCAGCATGCTGTGCACTTTTCAGCTGCCTTAGAGGCAACCAGTGCCCTGCTGCTCCACGGGGACAAGAGGAGAGTGTGTAGAAGGCTATGCAGAAGTAACCAGGCAGAATTTTTTTCATAGAATCAGCAGATGATGGTGGTCCATGAAAAGAAATGCACCATCAGCACATAAAGCTGTCAGAACAGAACAATTCACTGTGCTAGGAGAAAAAACAGTTTTCTGTGTTTTAAAGTTGACACTAATTGAGCTGCACTAATGTAAAATACCACAGTACTGATTTCAGAGAATACCTTCCCAAGAGGATAAGAAAAAAAGGGGCAGACACGCTGGTTCAGCTCAGGTCACTACCATAGCAACCATAGCTTCTGCACGGACACGATTCAGTCTTCACTGATTAACTGCCAAAGCCAAAAAAATGCATCGTGTTTAAGGGCTGATTGAGTTTTAAGGAAGTTTTATTGTGCTTGTATTGACAAAAGGAAAAGGTAAACTTAGGAGAATCTGTTCAGAGTTACTCAACATAACTCAGTAGTGGATACAAAGGCTTTTCAGCGATCCTGGGCAGGGTTTCACTCCTTTTTGTGAAAGTGGTCATATGCCTGTGGGTTCCCTCTTGCCTTTGCTCACTTTGACTTGAATGGACTAATCTACATCCAGAGACTCCTCAGAAACCAATACTGCACATTTTCTGCCTCTCACCACTAATACATATTTTCGTGAAAGTTTAAAGTAGAATTGCCAAACTGTTTGAACCTAGATCTTGCTTAAAGGCCAATGACTCTCCACTCTACCCATTTTGGTAATAAGTCCAGTAAAATGTGAGCCAGTGGCGCCAAGTTTGAGAGCCATTTCGAAGTTGAAAACGCCTTGCAGTTTAGTCTGGATTTTACCACCCTGATATCAATGTGGACTTCTGAATTTAGTCAGAGGTTTCAAACTCAGGCTCTTAAAATTTGTGTTCCTAAAATAAGACTTGGTTGGTGTATTCAGCTAATGCTTGTTTTATAATAAAGGTTCTGATTTTTAATTTTTTTTTTAAAGATATATCTGCGGAAGTGAAAGTGGGGAACCCTTTCATACTGTTACAGCAGAGTCCATCTCAGCTGCTCTCCCAGCTTGTGTTTGAGAGACAGGTTCATCCTGACAGGTTGGTGCTTTTCAGATGATACTTTTCTCTAGGTTATTTTGGTGTTGGAGACTTCAGACCTCAGCCAGGATTAAATTCTTCTCCAGCTACTTAACAGAGGTAGTACAGCCTGCTGTGTCCCTCCAGCTCATTACTTAGTGCTGCAGGGATTGGTGTGCAGAGGGGAGGTTGGTCAGTGCCTTCTTTACCAACCTGAATATTTTCATAGGGAAAGCTGTGGCTCCATTTTTTTTAACAGTTGCTGTCTCTTGTGAACAGAGAGTGCATTTATATGGATTTTTTTTTTTTTTTAACTGAATGTGTGAAGTTCAGAGAAGTGGACTTGCAGCTTAGCAACGTAATACAATAAAAGAGACCTGTAGGGCTTCTTAAGAATACAGCTGAGCGTGTCTTTTGCCCTGGTCAATAGGTAAACTGGATAATTTAAGGACCTTCCACCACAAGTTACTAAATTAGACCAACATGTGACGTGTATGATTTGACAAAGTAGTTCTTAAAGATGACCACTAATGGTGAACCATTTTAGTATGTCACACTTAGGTAGAAGTCAGTGCTTGAGGGGTAAGTTCCTTTTCTTTAAAGGAATGGCAGCATAAGCTCTGAATTATCAATGCCATGCTATATACGTGTTTTTCATACTGACTAAACATAGGATATGTACTCTTCCCCTGTATGTACCTGTGAAGAATATTAGGGCCTTGTCTTCACAAAATACTGGGAAGATTTATGAAAATAGATAATTGTAAAGTACCTTTTATATGTGCTAGGTAAGCCATGTGTTTTCAATCCTGCAGGCTTTCGTCTCTCCTGGCTAAAGAAGGCTTGAACTTGAATGTGCAGCAAGTCATCGTTAACTATTGCTGTGAACCGCTGTCCTTGTGCAGTGCAAGGCAAGCCAGCCAGGCAAAGTCTCTTCTGACAGACGTCAGCAGCTTAGCACACCAGTGTGCGTACCGCTGCCTGCCAGATGTTGAAATACCTGTTGGCAGTTCTGCAGTGACCCCTGAGGATATCTCCGCTCAGGCCCCATCCTCTGTGAATGACGTGAGCCAGCACACACTCACTGCCTCCTCCCTCGACTTCCTGAAGTCTCAGTCAAAGCTAATGGCCACGGTGGCGTGTCTAAGTGCATCTAATATACAGAAAACTGCCAAATCGAGTTTATCATGGATGGAATTTCGGGGCAAACGGGAGGTGCCCTTAAGCTTGGAACAGATTTCCAGGGAGTGTGAGACATTACTGAAGGAGTTCCCAATATTGGAGCGATTTCTTCTTGCCATGTTTGAGCCACTTCAGAATCGGCAAGAGGAAGGTAGCAGTTTGGCTACTGTCTTCTCCAGCAAGACATGCATCCCTCTGGTTCTCCTAGGATTGCATTCCACCACAGCTGTTAAGGTATTAACGGGAGTCTTTGAACAAGCTCTTGCTGCAAAGGATTGGGACAGAGCTCTGAAGGTCTTAGATCTGTACAGTCAGGATGCGGAAGAGCTGGTCAATGTGAAGGATGCTGTGCTGAGCTGTGCAGCTGTTGAAGGTAAGAAGCATTAAGTCAGGCTTTGCCCTGTACCCTTTTGCCCCACACCTTTTTGCAATGAATAATAGAGCCTGGATCAGAAGGCAGAAACTAAAGTAGTGATCCTTGGGCAAATCCAAAGATGGAAACAGATCCCTTCCTGTCCTTCATCCTAAATTTGCTTTCTCTCATGGGGTAGTTTGTTTTGCAAATGTGCAAATCCTGACCAATTTAGTTCAAGAGAACTGCAGTGCACGCCTGTGGCGGTATTTCTATGTGAAGAGCTGAATACATCAGGAGATATTAACCGTAGTACTGTTAATGGAACATCTCTTACAGCAGTACTGTTGTCATATGGGGATGATGTATCCTGTGAAAGGAGGTGCCTTTAGGAGTCTAAAGATAGTAAGTATCCTGTGCTAACTTTGCTTACCTCCTGAGAATCTGATGCTTGGGATGAGTCTCACATAGATTCTTCAGCACTGTACTGTTTGTTTTGGTGATGTGATCCAGTGCAGAGGAGGATTTTTTAAATTTTATTTTCCAAATTGTAGAAGCTGAGTTTCAAACTATTGGTTTGTTTCCTCCACAGATAAGGATGGTTGGGAATACTTGTTCGCAGTAAAAAATGCAGCAGTGAGAAGCAGTCTGGCCTTGCGCTGTCTGGACAAATGGCACCTCGATGCCTGTTTGGAAATCCTCGCTTACTGCATTTCTGATCTGGGCATAACTGATGAACTAAAAGCCAGCCTGCAGAGCAAAAAGAAAGAACTACAGGTTTATCAGAAGGTACGAAGTCATTCCTCAAGTAACCACTGAGACGAAATAGGCAGCAGGGAGCAAATGTGCTTGTGCTTTGAAAAAGTTTAGCCCTTGGTTCTTTTTTTGATCATAACAGCTTTTCAAGTCTTTCATCCAAAACAGTTTGTGTGGTTTTGGTGCTGTAGTATCCAATTAACACTCTGCTTCCACCCTTCATAACTTTCCTACTCTCCTATTAGCAGTCAGGACTGCGAACACAATTAGACAGACATTTGTGTGAGGCTGCTTTTTTTGCTAAGTATTTGGTTTTCCATTCTATACAAATGCTAGAGCCTCTGGAAGCTTCCCATGGCAGTTCATCACTTTATAAGCTTGAGAGGTGCAGGGGTACTTAGGCATGGTGTACACTTTATAGACTCATACCTTTGAGAAAATTGCATAGTCTTTTTTGGAGTGCAAGTGCATTACTGTGGTATTCTAGCCCCAGCTGGCTACTAAAAACCACAGAGCTGCTCCTTCACTCCTCCAGGCTCCCAGTGGGATGGGGAGGAGAATTGGCAAAAAACCCCTCGTGAGTTAAGAGCAGTTTAATAACTAAGCTGAAATATAATGATAACAATAATAATATAAGAATAATAATTGTAGTGAAAAGAAATATAGTAAGAAGAAATAAATAAATAAAACCCAAGAAGAAACAAGTGATGCACGAGGCAATTGCTCACTGCCCACAGCCAGTCCCTGAGCAGTGGTCTGCCTCTGCCAGCTGACTCCCCACAGCTCATATAGTGAGCATCGTTCCATGGTATGGAACATCCCTTTGGCTAGTTTGGGTCAGCTCTCCTGGCCATGCTCCCTCCCAGCTCCTTCTGCACCTGCTCGCTGGCAGAGCATGGGAAACTGAAAAATCCTTAACACAGGATAAGCGCTACTTAGCAACCACAAAAACATCAGTGTATGTTACCAATATTATTCTTCCACTAAATGCAAAACACCAGCGACCAGTACCAGCTACTAGGAAGAAAGTTAATTGTACCCCAGCCAAAACCAGGACAATTACATCATCCCAGAAAAAGGGGCTAGAGATAAATGCGAGTGTCCTTTTTGACTTTGTATGAAGCAGCTCTTGATGTGATCAGCTCAGCTGTCTTCTTAGACTTAACAATTGTTATAGATAAAGCTTTTAAATTTTGTGCTGTCCTAATGCTAACTCTTTCAGATTTTGGAAGTGCAAATTGAACCATTGTGGAATGACTGGCAGGATCTGAAAAAAGCCTGCACTGATGACCCCCAGGCCGTCATGAATATCATTCTGAAAGCAAAGGTTAGGCATCATCACGTGAATTTTGTTGAATTAGAATGCATTAAGCTTTGAATAGATAAATTCGTTGAAATAGCAACTTAAAACACTGGTAAGTGTTTTCCTTGGAAGCAACAATTCCTTTAATCAGTTCTGTGCTACAGAAACAAATGCAGATCTGTGTTTAATGTCACCATTTACATGTAGTTAATAATCTTTTAAGTTTAATTTATAACTCTTACTATGAGATATACAACCTGGTCTTTTCTCTTTGAGTTTTGAAGACATTAATAGCATGTCTTAGTAATTACATAAGTACTAATATTGTAGATCTGGTTGGCTTTAAAAGTGTCTCTAAAAAGCCAACTTGCTTACTAGGAGATGAGAAGGTATTCTCAGTGTAGGCTGTGACTCTGACAAAACTGTTACCTTCTTCCCCTTGTCAGTATAGTTACTTTTTGCATGTGGGAGAGGAGTCTGAGCTACAGAATTTTTTCAGAGGGTTATGAGAACTTTGGGAGAAACAGCTGTATTGGAGAGGGTAGAGTGTTTCCTCCCTTCATTTTTCAATTCTTGCTTTTTTTTTCTTTAGGATTATGAGTTGTGTGAGGAATGGGGACACTTGTATCCTGTCCCAAGAGAAGACTTGATCAACCTTCACCGTGAGCACCTTCTCCACTTACTGGAGATGGGAGACATGGAAAAAGCATTGCAGGTAATAGCTAGACTCTTTCAGCCTTACATACATAGGCCAAGTAAATTGAGAACTGTTTTCTTTGCCTTCTTCATGTGCATCTTCATGGCCTTTTTGGTTCCTCTCTCAAGAGATGCTATTTGCTTAGGTGTGCTTTCAGAATCCTGTTCTGCTTAAGTAAAAATCCAGCTTGGCAATCTGGTTGTTAGACCTAGTAGCTTAAATGTCACTTATATGGAAATAAAGCCCCTTTTATTTGAAATATCATAATGAAGCATTTCTGTGCTGCTTAAGCAGAAGAAACAGAAGCGAAACTAGTAACAGGAATTGAGCAGTGCTTCAGTGCCTGACTCAGTGAAGTGTGAATTGTTCTATTTTTAATAACCATGGGGCTGTTGCTAGTAACAGAGTGAGTAAAATGAAGTGCAGGCTCTTTCAGACTACATAGCTTTGAAAATACTCTGGAAGCAAATTGGAGACTTCTGATCACTAATACCTCTGTCCCATTCCTTGCTTAATTTTTTGCTTACTTTATTTCATAAAAATATTTTTATTAATAAACAGAGCAAGTGTGCAATGACTAGTCTATGAATGGATTATGTAAATCATTCTTATGTATGTAAAGCACTGGAACAGGCTGCCCAGGGAAGTGGTGGAGTCTTCATCGCTGGAGGTATTTAAGGGACGCATAGATGTGGTGCTTAAGGACATGGTTTAGTGATGACCTGGCAGTGCTCAGTTAATGGCTGGACTTGATCTTAAAAGGTCTCTTCCAGCCAGAACGATTCTATGATTCTATGTAATACACTTGTGCAAGTTAGTTTGCTTGCTGGACCGTTGTAGGGCAATAATCTGTCATGGACTGCCTGTTACAAGGGCTACTTTCCAGGAATGTAGTAGGGAATCACTGTATTTTGTTTGGTTTTGTAGCTTTTACAAAGAATTGAAGACCCTGGTGTTTGCCTTGCCATCAGTGAACAGTCCCTTGACCAGCACCCCAACTTGGCGGCCTCTCACTTCTTGGCCGATTACCTCACAGCTCACTTCTATGTGAATCTGACAACAGCACGCCGTAATGAAATCCAGGCACTCTATATGGGATCAAAGGTAAGTGAAACACCTGCATTGCGGGATTCATAGCAATATACAATTGTATAAGTAATTTTGCAATGCGTAATATGTAAAGTCTGTAGATTTTACAAGAGCATTCTCAGATCAAAGGCTGTAAGTCTCAGGATCCAAAGGAAAATTAGAGATGGCTTAAAACTCCTCTTCCCCTTCTCTATCTTTGTAGTTCCTATATTGTGAGGGGGTTGTTTAAACTGTGTGGAATGGAGGAACGCACAGACAAAGAGAGGAATAAAATAAAATGAAATTGTGGTGCTTAACAGAACCGTTCCAGTCTTTGTCCCAAGTGAAAAAGAAAGCATCTGCAACTTACTCTGCGTGTCAGTAAGACCTAGGTGTCCTACGTATGCCCACCTGTATGGTGGTCTCTGACACTTACATGGCATGTTTCTCCCAAGCACATTCCAAAGGAAGACGGTATCACTCCTCCTTTGTATGGCCTTTGCCTTTGCAGAAGTCATACAGGTTCTACGCTCAGCCTGGGAATAGGTGCATTAACCGGTAGATTACCTTGCTCCAATGCATTATATGTAAACCAAATGCAGTGCTTTTGGTAATGTCTGTTTTGTTGTAGCCCTACAAATACTAGCTTGCTATTATTCATGCTTACACTGTACTATTTATACTTAGAGTATGTGTCACAACAGTATTCTGCTGGGCTTCCTATTTCCTTACTTTTCCCTTTTGAAGACCTGATTTGATTTGGGAGGTGTCCATATTAACTGTCCATTTTTAGGAGAGTTGCTTTAATTTTTTTCCTCTCAATGTTTCCTCAAATGATGGAAGGATAATGGTTGTGCTAATATTCTTTTTATAAGCTTATTTTATAAGCGAAAGTGCTCTGCCTTGCTAAAACATATTTGTCACAGGGTCACAAAATGCTTTCCTCTTTGAAAGCAGGCAGTGTTTTATAGAATGGGAAGCTGGAAGCTGAGTAATTGCTGCAAATCCATTCAGTAATTCTGTAACAGAAGTAGGAATAGGTCTGAGAAGTCCCACCTCCACATATATGTTATTCCATTCTCTGCATAAGCTACTGTGCTACTTTCTTGTCAGAAACACAGACTTGAAGGTGTATAATCTTAACGCATGCTTTTTTCATTGTGTCTCAGGTGCTGCTGACTCTGCCTGAGCTGTCCCGTGTTAACTACTTCCACCTCTCCTCCAGGCCACTGCTCATGCTGGAACAGCTCCTCATGAATATGAAGGTGGACTGGGTAGCTGCTGCTGTGCAGACTCTGCACCAACTCTTAGCTGGGCAGGAAATTGGTTTTACTGTAGAAGACATTGACAATTTGCTCTCCAAGTATGCAGAAAAAGCTCTCAACTTCCCTTTTGCATTAAAAGAAAGGAGATCAGGTGACTGTCTGTGAGAATGCTGTTTTTGACTTGGGAAATAAGAGCCACTTTTCCCCACAATTGTTTTACCAGTTGTGCCACAACATTTTTAGATGTGTGCCTCCAGTCTCCCTCTAGCCCAGAACATGTTCTTAACATCATTGCCTTTCCTGTAAATAGATGTTCTCAAGGACCAACAGCTTCAAAAGTATCTTGGACTTTCCTCTGTTGCTCCCTTTTTTTTTTATATGATATTGTTCAACTTATTTTTGTTCCTGTTTAATGCAAAGTCACTGATGACTTAAGCATTTCTAAAACCTGCAGCCAACTGCACCTTCTCCCAAATAGAATGGAGATTTAGTCTTCTATAATCTTTCCTCCTACTGGAGTCCTGTTTCTCTTTTCATATAAAAGGCTTTAAAACTTGTAGTTCTATTTAACATTCTGAGCATGATTCTCCTGTCTGATTTGCCGGTCCCTTCTCATCCATGAGATTCTCCTGCATTTGGCTCTCTTGCAGAGTTTTAGAACTGGAACAGCAGAGGGTGCTGCAAATCAAGTCCAGTGCTTTTGTTTCACTGTGTTAAATATATGGTCCCTTGCTTTATGCCAGTTTCCAAATATTGACTTCATTTCATGATTTAAAGATGTGGCTCTTGCTAACATAAAAGCATCAGACTTAACTATCTTCTCCTGCCAAATGACCTATAACTTTGCACGTGTGCTTCTTCCACTGGTGTGTGAAGCATTTAATATTTGCCATGAGCATCTTGTATCAACTCATTGTTTTCACACCTAATAGGTACTCTCAGCTCTGCTATAGCAGTGCCTCTCAGTAGTCCATTGCTTTGATAAGGATCCCTGTCTCTCTGTTTTAGGTCACTGAATTTTTGTACAATTTTGTATGACTTGCTGTGGGCTACTTCTCATGAAAGCATATTAGTTTGTAGTTAGATAGCTAGTCCTGCTTTGTGCTTATATTCTTACATACTCCAGTGAATAAATTCCTCTAGTCTTCCTAAAAACAGGTAGATGTATGGCCAATATTGTTCTCTGATTTTTGTTTTTTCTTCCCTTTGTCCTAGATTCTCTGATACGTATCCAAGAAAGTCTCAATCAGGCATTAGAGTGTGAAGCACTGTCTAAATCAGGATCATCAGAACTATCTTCTGTCAGTTTTACTGGTAAGGTTAAGACCCTGGTGCCATTTTCTTTCAACTTGTTCTTATTTGTTTTATCTCCTATGTATGCGTGTCTCACCACTTAATAGTAACTTCAGTTACTATTAGCAGGTCTCTACAGTTGGGTGCTTTGGGCCCAATTAAAAGAAAACATAAAGGGAGACAAGAGTGTATGGCTTTGTTTTGATTTTTGGTAGGTATTTAAAAAATATCTGAAAAATCAGCACAAAACCCATTCCAGACCCTTCAGGAAAAGAAAGTCTGACCAGATCATAGGAAACAGGACTACATCTGCAGGGGAAAAAAACCAAACAAAACAAAAACCAACAACAAAAACCAACACAAAAACCCCCAGAAAAACCTCTTTGCCACAGCTAGGTTGATAGTGGATTAATGGTGCTACAGGTTAATCTTTCTGTGTCTTGACTTCTGTACTCTCTCTGGGTATGTAGGCTGAGCTTGTCTGGAAGCCCATCGTTGTAGTACTTCTTCCTATTCTTTGCTCAGTTACTCATTTTTTCTTCAGGATCTTAACTTTGGTTTTACAGTAGAAATCTCATTCACCTTGTATTTTTTGCATCATTCTTTTGGTCCTTGAATTCATTTTTTTTTTCTAGGATCCCTCTTGTGACCTGAGAGAAGTAGCACGCTCTGTATTGTCTGAAAGGCTCTACTCACAGTCCTCAAACACAAATCAATAGAAACAAAATATTTAAGCCAAACCAACTGAAGACTATTGGTGGCTTAAAAACCACCACAAATCCTTCTATAGGTTCCATTCAGCATCTAATGCAAGAGATGCACTCTTCAGAAAAAATATGTTTTGAGAGATGCACAGTCTGTGCTCTCAGGGAATGACTAGCAAAAGATACCCTCAGACCTCCAAGGCTGGTGATTCTCAGCAAGTGATGGGCCTGAGCTAGAGCTGCACAATGATCTTCTAATCTATGGTTTAGGATGTCTGAACTGTTCTCTGGTTCTGTATCCTGAACTGAAAACTCTTCTTTCTCTGCCTACGTGAAGTAGCAGCAGCATTTTGGACTGGGCTGTGTAGCTCTTCAGTTTTTCTCATACAGATCAGCTTAATATCTTAATTTTTAAGATTATATTTTATGCTTTTTGGTACCCATATACTAGGGTATTTTTTTTCTTCATTCTGTAGCTCTCTGCTTATGATACAGGAACCGATGCTGACAAGTTGTCTTATACTTCTCTAATTGTTATGGTAAAGGTCTGTTAATAAAATATGTGCTCTTACTTATCAATATTGAAGTACTATAACTTTACAATCTTAACGTTGTAGCTTAAAGCATATATATTCCTTACACAATGCTGTTCTGCCATGCTCAATTGAAAGATTATGGTAGTTGTTTTGTGAGCCAGAAAGATCTTACAGCCTTGGTAAGTCTGTAGTGTTTTCTGATATTCAAGATTCCATTAAACAGCTTAAATCCTATTCCATGTTTTTCTTGGCCTGGCTGTTTTTAAGGTGCCACCATATTGGCAAGTCCCAGAGACAGAAGTCTGCAGCAGAACTTGTTTCCTCAAGAATTTGTGCCTCCTGAGAAGCCACCACCAAAGCAGCAGTGGATACCTGATGACACTGAAACGACATGTATGGTTTGCAAAACGGAACGCTTTACTATGGTAAGGAGCAAAAACGAAATACAGACATTCCTAGAACCGTGACCTTAATATGAACACTTGTTCACAGTCTGTTTCCTAAGAGACACTAGCTACTTTTGAGAGTTGGCATCAGTGTAGGCCTGATAAGGTTGCCAGTCCTTTGGTGTTTGACAATTATTTTCCATTTAGTGTAGTGGAGGAGACTGGCAACAGTTAGCTCTTTGCAGAGTCCCGTGAAGTGCAAGAGGAAATCTGGTTATCAGAGAGGAGACAACTATGAGATCTCAAAAATGTGTAATAATAGCAATATTAGTATTTCAAAAGGCTGTTCAGTTGACTGTGTTGGCAAGAAATAACATGTTCATCATATAATTCAGATTACCAGTATAGAAAATGCAGTCTTTGCTGTTGGTTACACTTTCCTAAAACCTGTTGTTACAGAGATTACTTGAGAAACTGCGTTGGTGCTCTAAGGGAGAAGATTAATTTTGAGCTTTCGGGTGTGGTGGCATAGAAACCGTACTGCTTTCTCAAAGTATTTGTTGCTTTTGAATGTGGAAATTACTAAAATGGTGTCAGAAAGACAGTCCACAGCTTCCAAGTTTTCCAAGAGATTATCTAATTATCAGTGTGATCCAAATTGGGGCATGAGCCAATAGCCAAGCCCAAGACTACAGCAAACATGTTTTAAATACCTCCCTCTGGGTTTTAGTTTGGGGTTTTTTTTTGCCATGCCCTCTCCAGAAGGGAATTGGAACAGTGACAAACAATCATTGTGTAGTTCTGAAAAGCCTTATCATGCATAGTGTTTCCTCTCTTCAAATGGAGTAAGTTTACTTGTGAGTGGAGGCAGATATAGGAGAGGACTTTAGCAAATTCTTTCTGTTGCTCATCTGTGACCTCTTTTGCTCAGTTCAACAGGCGCCATCACTGCCGGCGCTGTGGCAGGCTGGTGTGCAGCTCTTGTTCCACCAAGAAAATGGCAGTAGAAGCTGGCAGAGAAAATCTGTCTCGTGTATGTGATCAATGCTATAGCTACTACAACAGAGAACATCTGCCTGGCTTGATACAAGACACATGCAAGTAAGTCCTTCCATTCTGGTTCTCCTCAATTTGTGCACGTGGCAGAGTGCATGAATGGAATGAGAGCAGTAAGCATTTAGGTTTATTTGGGTAATAACATCAGCTTTTTGGCATCAGGCTCTTGGGATTTTCAGGTCTGACAGGTGCAGGGATGTTCCCTATGCCTCAGTTTACTGTTCATATTAGAAAGAACACTGGAGAACCAGGCAGCTAAGTGTAATTCTTTAAGTATCAGTTGTTCATTAAACCAAAGAATTGAATGTTTGGATCCAAAACACGTTCAGCACAAACTACTACAGAGTAGCAAAGTTTCTTGCAGTTTACACACAGGTAAACTAGCTCTGCTGAACATACCAGTCTTTAATGTTATTCCATAATCCCTTGTTCATGACTCCTTGAACCCTTGGGGATTCAATCAGCTTCCGTGATTAGATAGGCTTTGAAACTGCCCTTAATAAAAGGGACAGCTGTGGTGACAGATGTTCATGATACTGTTGCTTTAAGCTGAAAATTAGGCCAAAATTTCTTGTGTGTATATTAGGCCAGCTGGTGAAAAGTGCAGCTGAAAAGCATGAGTTTTACTCCCTGTGACCCTGTCGAGCCTGCTGATACTGCCATAGCTGATCTGCTGTCAGCAGCTCAGCAGGGTCACAGAGAGTAAGACTTGATCTTTTCAGCTGAGCTTTCAGCTGCATTTCCTCTTCTCCTAGCAAGCCTGCAGATAGCAGCATCCACTCTGGCAGTATTGCCAGGCTTGCTGGGAAAACAGGAACACCATGCGGATCTGAAAAGGAACCTCTGATAAAGCAAGCATCGCCTCTAGCTAAACCAGTTTGCATCAATGGTTGCTTATGCTGCTAGACTGGGTCAGCAGACCCTAGCAGTGAGTTTAAATGCTGCCTGTCATGTTTTAATTGCTTAAGTGTCTGGAGTTTTTTATACTTGCTCTATTGTACATCAAAACCAACTAAATCTTAGGGACAGAGACCTGGATGCCAACAACCTCATTTTAGGTCTGACATGTTCTGATACTGGGCAGTTGTTCTTGTTCTCAGCATCTGCTTTTTTATGATGCGTGCAACATTACTATTTCTGCAGAAGGTTGTACAAACTAATTGCTTAGAGTAGCTGAAATAGAACAATGCAGAGTCAGGATCTTAGATTTGCAGACAGCAAGGGGTAGGGGCAGGACAATGCATCTGAGAGGGCAAGGAGGGTGAGATGTTAGATTTCTACAAGACAGAGTTCTGAAAAGGCTAGCCATATTCATCTCTCTTTTAAAACTTTTTCCCAATGTGCTGGATAGGCATGATGTTTCTTTCTGTCATTTTATTACAGCAGAAAAGAAGATCAGGACCAAGTGGAAGGTAAGGAATGGAGTGTTAAACTTCACTTTTTTAAAGTGCCCGATTAGCAGCAGAGTTAGAGATAAGAAGCTGATACGTCTAGTTGCTGCTGAAGGGTGATCAAAGCTTCGGTTACAGAATATCACTACTGGTTTTTGCATGTGCAGACTGAGACTGAGCATTCCAAACTTCTGTGAATGGCATTTAGCAGAGATGTCTGAGCCACTATTGGAAGTGCTGGATGGGGATTAAAGGAAGGAACTGAAAAACAACAGTTGGAGAATGCACTCTGCGTATTAGAAACAGTCAGTGAGAGGCTGTGGTATGAGTAGGAATTAATTAGCCTACTACAGTGCTGTGCTGAGTGATCCTCTTTTTACAAACCGTGATGGTACAACTCTGAATACCACTGTGGTGTGCTGTACTGTTTAATACCCCAAGCTGGCCACAGGTAGAACAGGATGAGGCTCCTCTCAGGGATCTGGTTGTGTCTTGAGTTGTATCTCCTTTGCTGGTTGTGTGAGTATGGCCTAGTAATTTCTCTTTGGTACCTCAAGTTTCCACATTTAATGTCATAATATTTCAGGAATAATAACAAAATTTAGTTGACTTTCTTTTTCTCTGCCATTTTTCCTCGGAAGGTATTTGCTGTTGTTAGTTGTTGCTTAGTCTGGTGTTTGAGGTGATTCTGCAAAAGTTTCCCAAGCTGACATGAAATTCTGGCAGACCAAAACACAGTTATTTGAAATGTTTATAGCAGTAATGTGAAACATGGTTCAAATTTGGCACTTGTGCTACAAAACAAATGAGAATTTTTCCTTACATGAGCTATTTGAGAATTTATTTTTGCTGTTGACAGATATTTGCTTTACTGCTACCTTTGTACAAGACTGAAACAGCTGCAATACAGTTTCTGAGCAGCTGCTTTTGGCTAGATCTTTCTCTTTGCCTGCAGCATTGCTACACATCACTGGATCTGTGTGATTCATTCAGTAGGAGTGAATAAGAACAGTAAGAGAATCCTTAGATTTAAGAGGGAAAGTATTTTATTGTCTTTTTTGACCTTATCTGATGAGACTGAAGAAGGCTTATCAAGTGTTTTTGAGTCTGGTTTATTGTAATTATTCCAGTTTCCAGTTCAATTTAGAAATAGCATTTTTCTTTTTATTCCCCACACAGTTTTAGAGTTACTCAAATCTAGAACAGTGAATTTTGAGACTTTTTGTTTGCTGGTTTTTCACTTTAAGATTTCCAGGGAGAAGAGGCAGTTGATTGGGAAAGAGTAACAAATCAGCATTTCTTAGCATTGTGAGATTGGCATTGTTTTTGTACCAGGAACCACAGCAACAAACTTGAGCCTCAGACTTGTGCATTCTCATCTGCACTCAAATGACAGGCGGTACTTGGTTTGTAGATATGCTGGGTTACTAATTTCAAAACAGAAATTTCCTTAATCTGGAGGAAAGAAAAAGACTTTTTGCAGAAATTGAATTTCTTGAATCATTTGATCAAAACTCCAATTTTCTGCAGTACTATTTTCTGTGAAAACTTACCATAGGGAGTTAGCTCATCTTCTCACAATCTGTTGTCTTAAAGCTACTGGACTGTATGTTCAGATAAACCTGAATTCTAAAAAGATACGGGCAGTTAATCAATTTACCCTTTCTTTTACAACTGGTTCTTCAGTTTCTCTTTTTAACTGTAACCCACTGCTATTGTATTTCCACTTCCCTTCTGCTCAGAAATATTTAATAACTTGCCTGAGGGGAAGGCTAAAGAGGGGAGATAGCTGTGCCTCGTGTCCAGTGGGATAAGAGTTGGATAATCATTTGAAGACATGATAGTGGAGACAGTTTTTGGTGACAGAGTGTTGGCTGCGGTGGAAGTAAATTTAGGTACAATTTGGCAGCCTGCTGAGGAATGGAAATGTTTCTGTAATCTGTGTGCTGGACATGTGATACTGTCAGGAAGGGGCATTACAGATGACTCGCTTATGAGAGTACAGGAAGACTCTGCATTATGTGTCCTTAGCCAGGTTTGTTGCTTCTTGTGCAGTGATTCTACCTGGTGGTTGTTTTGTTTTTGGGCTGCAGAAACCTCTAATAATGAATATTCCACAGTGGTGAGAATACCCAAGGCAACTGAGCTTGAATGGATTTTTTCCCTGAATGAAGAGGAGAATGAAATTGTACGCCGTGAATTTTATTATGAACAGGTGAGGTCTGGAGAAAGTGTCCAATATAAGCAGTTTCCCGGAGAGCTACCTCAATACCCATATTTGTCTGTCTTTCCTCAAATTGACAGGCTCCCAGCTCTTCCTTGTGTATTGCCATCCTTAGCCTGCACAGTGACAGCATAGTGTGCGGTCACCAACTGATAGAGCACTGCTGCAGGTTGTCCCAAGGGCTCACTAATCCTGAGGTGGATGCTGGTCTCCTTATGGACATCATGAAACAGTTGCTCTTCAGTGCCAAAATGATGTTTGTAAAAGCTGGAAGGAGCCAGGATCTAGCTCTCTGTGACAGGTGATTTATCCAATGTTCACTAGGATGTACTGAGGTGTTGTTGAGACCATTATCCTTTTTTACTGGGGAGTGGAGGGTGAGAGGGCTGTTCTGTGACTGTACCGTGGAAATTTTACACAAGAAGAGAACTTCATAATATAAGAATAATGTAAGAATTAAAATAGTTGAAATTCAAGCAGTATGACTACATAATTACTGAGAAAAAATTTCAGAGTAGGATGAAATTATTTACAAAGACGGAGCTAAATATTTTACTTCTGATGTTGTGTATCTGCTTTCAACATATATTTCAATATAGGATTTTAAACCTGTGCTTTGTGAGAATAAGCATTTTATGCTTTCCTGAAGCTTTGTCCTGCAGAGCTTGAGGTGGTAGGTTATAATATAGAAATTTCACATGTACTATTTTGATTAGTAACATAGCTGGTGTCTTCAGTCAGTATCTGCCAGTGTTCCTGAACATGGCAAGAAACTCTGTAAAAAATAGTCTGAATAGGCTACTATGATGAATAGAGAAACCTGCTATACTGGTGGTTAGGGACCACTGTTCTAAGAGTTGTCCTTGACATGTTCTTTTAAGCGTATGGTAATAGGGAAAGTGTCTGTATTTGTTTAACCTCTGTTTTCTCCTAGCTACATCAGCAAAGTGGATGTGTTGAATATTTTGGTCGCTGCTGCCTACCGTCCAATACCATCTTTGGATCAGATTCTTCTCCCTGCAGCAGTAACAAGGTTAAGAAATCGCCTTCTGGAAGCAGAGTACTATCAACTAGCTATCGAGGTAATGACAGTGCAGGCATGTCAGCGTTAATAATGTTTCTGTAGTGGCTTCTGTTTTTCTCTTTCCCGAGTTCAGATGGATGTGACGTGAAACAGACAATATTTAAACAGTTACAAACTGAGATTAAGTTTTTAAACAAGGAAGAAATACTTTTCTGAACGTTGGAAAAAGTTTCTGGAAAGAAAAAGTCATTCTGCTGTGGAGCAGGCTGCTGAAGGGAAGCGTAGGGCCATCTTTCCCAGAACAGTTAAAATTGGAGTGGGCTAACTGCAAGAAAGTCATCAAATGGAGGGATCTTGTATCCAGTAGAAGGACTGAAACATCCTTTGTGGCAGGACTTTATCTGAAGCTTGCATGTTTGATTTCATTTGTCTGTGATCCCACAGGAGACATTAGTAAGGCACCTTTCCCAAACATTTACTGGGAAATCAACAATGGTGGCAAATCTATCTACCAGAGCTCATCTGGTGTGTTTTATCATCATCTGTCTTCATCCTACTCCCAGGATTATTGTAACCTTCTGTTTTATGGCATTGCAGTTTAAGAACAGTATTAGGACTTTTAAGGGGTAATAAACAGCAGGGGTAGTTGATCTATTTGAATAAAATTGGTTCGTGTTTAAAGGCAGCTGGTCTACTAAAGAAAATCCAGAATAAAACTGATCAGCAAAATTATGTGAAATAAAAAATTTCCTGCTGGTTCGTGAAGCATCTTTTGTAGCTTTTCTTTGTTTTAACTGCAAACCTGATGAATTCTGTTCTGTGAAAAATCATCTGCTTTAGAAAAGCAGATGTGAAAATGTCCTGAGTTTTAAAACCACTGAACTGAAATTTCCCAGATAAATAGTGGCTTCAACTTGTACAAAAAAAGTACTCCCATGTTTGGAGATTGTGGGTGTTCTGGTAGTTGGCATTTTGTGCCAGTAACACGGAAATAATCAGCTTGATTTTTTTTTTTGTTTTTTTTTTTAATGTTTTGATTTTAATGGGAAAGGTACTCTAGCAAGTAGAAGGTCACGATCACAGACTGTGTGATAAACCAGTTTTCCTGTTTTCCATGCTGGGACTGTGCTGCAATATTAACAAATGATTTTGAATTTAGGTTTCTACAAAATCTGGGCTGGATCCAGGTGGAGCATGGCATGCCTGGGGCATGGCTTGCCTTAAAGCTGGAAATTTAAGTTCAGCAAGAGAGAAGTTTAACCGCTGTTTAAAGCCACCTATGGATCTAAACCAGCTGAACCATGGTTCAAGGCTGGTCCAGGATGTGATACAGTACCTGGAGTCCACAGTGAAGCCCATACTCATTGCGGTAAGAGTCTTCTGTGCTATCTGCTCTGAAGGGCTATAGCAAAGCCAAGTAATGGCATTTTAATACACATCTTGCAGCATTGCATGTTACGGTATCAGCTGTTAGGTTTTTTTGCTTCATCACAATTGCATGTTGCAAACTGAATATTGCTGAGAAATTTGTTAGCTGTTAAGTCCCAGTGAGTTGGTGGCTGAGAACCAGATCGTAGGATTTTACAGTAATTTGGGGCATATTTAGTGGAGGGTGTCGTGGTTTAACCCCAGCCATCAGCTAAGCACCACGCAGCCTCTTGCTCGCTCTCCCCTGCCAGCTCCCAGTTGATCCCATACCATGCTCAGTATATAAACCTTCTGGCTGGTTCGGGTCAGCTGTCCTGGCCCTGCTCCCTCCCAAGCAACCTGCTCGCTGACAGAGCATGGGAGACTGAAAAATCCTTAGCTTAGGATAAGCGCTACTTCGCAACAACTAAAGTATCAGTGTGTTACCAGTGTTATTCTGGCACTAAATCTAAAACACCAGCTACCAGTACCAGCTGCTAGGAAGAAAATTAACTCTATCCCAGCCGAAACCAGGACAAGAGGAAAGAAACTGTACTGGTTAACGTGTTATTACCACAGCCTGAAGAAACTAAACTCGATCCCAATATGTTGTGATTCTGTGGTGATACCATTTTTCTACTGAAACCGTGATAACTTTGCAGGAATTCAAAGGAGAATTTACAAATGCTGTCCCACTTCTTTCCTTGTCAAAAAGGACTGTTATGTAGTTTGGGATTAGCTCTGGAAGTTCTGATTAGGTACCAAAAAATGACTTTCAGTACTAAGTAACTGCAGAATCATAATGATGAAGACCTCTCAGTAGTACATATTTTGGGAGAATAAAAAAGCCTGTTTGAGCTAGGTTATCGGAATAGCTGTTGACACTGGAATTGTGTTTAAATAAGCCTCCTATCTGTCCCTGAAAACAGCCATCCTTGCTACAGCAACATTCAGCACCTCTTGATAGCAGGGTTCCAATCTAGTGTTTATAAAAAGCGTTACTGGGTTCTCACCTCTTTAAAGTGATATCTCTTTCAAGGCCAGGTTGGATGGGGCTTTGAGCAACCTGGTCTAGTGGAAGATGTCCCTGCCCATAGCAGGGGGGTTGGAACTAGATGATCTTTAAGGTCCCTTCCAACCCAAACCATTCCATGATTCTGGGATTCTATCTATTTTTAAAAACAACAGAAATGCTTCAGGGCTGAGTGACAAGATCTAACTGAAAAGAACATTCTCCTCTTTCTCATCACTTGTTATTGATTCTCTGTTTTAATGGCAGGATGATGATTACTTTGCCACATTGAGGGAACTTGAAGCAACACTGAGAACGAGAAGTCTGTCTCTGGAGATGATGTGTGAGGGAAAGATTCAACACAACAGCTACTATCAAGAGTGTTTGTTCTACTTGCACAGTTATGGCACTAATCTGGCAATAATAAGCTTTTACATGAGGCATGACTGTATGAGGGAAGCACTGCTTCACTTGTTAAATAAGGTGAGTAGTGTAATTTGCAATCACCTCAATCAAAATTTGAAAACTAGCTAAGAGGACTTCAAGGCCAGTCTAAGATGGTAATGAGCATCATGCAGCATTCTGGTTTTCTGCACAGGAGTTTTCTGAGGTCCTAAATGTTGTTACACTAACTATCCCGTGGCTGACAGGAATGCAATGACATAAAGAATGCCGTTGATCTTCTCACCTTGTGTTTAGCCTCTCTTCCCCATTGTGTTCAAACAGTGGGTTCTAGAGAGGAGAAGATGCTGCTTTTTTTTGTTTATAGAGGTCCTGCATCAACAGCAAATTGTCTTTTTTTTTTCTACAAAGCTGAAAACCTGGGACTATTGGCATGCAGTTCAGAAGGGAGAAGGAGAATTTTGAATTCCAACATGCTGATAACACTAGATACTTTATCACAGTGACTCTGTCTCCTGGTCACCACATTTGCACTGCTGTAACCATTAAGAGTATAAGGGAATGCAGGGTCATGTCCTAGAAGACAGAAATCTAGGAAAGCCTAAAAGTGGTTTTAAGTTCTGCTTTAGGAAAACTGCATAATATAGAAGGGCTTAAGAATATTGAGAGAAAGCAGTTCTCTTGGTGCTAAATTGCAGTTAAAAATAGAAATAATTCCAGCAAGGTTCCCACTAATTCATTACGGGTGCTTCTCAGGAGATGTGAATCCATTACGTCTCCCACCTTGAAAGCTGGTAAGCATGTGGGATTTTGTTTGTTTTCTTTTTTAAGTTTTTATGCTTGTGTTTGATTTACTGTTTTGTATTTTTTTTTAATCTGAAATATTTCTTATTGAGAATGTACACCTTGAAACACCAAATTCCATTATCTTCAGCCTGCTTATGAGCTATATTAATAGAAAATCAAGTTCTTATCAGCTCTGCTTTCTCATTGTACCAGCAGTCATTCTGAGCTCATGTACTCATTTGCATATTAAATTTTGCTTTTCAAATGTGTCCTTTTTATTTAAATTTGCCCTTTATTTGTAAAAATATAAACTCTTCTTGAAAGGCAAATTTAAACTATGTTGGTGAAATGATTTCACTAGCTAAGTAGCAGACTTTGAAAATACTCTAGATGTACAATTCCACGTGAAGTTTTGGGCAAGGAGGCTGGTATTGTTCATGCAAACTGGAGAGGAAGTTTTGTTACCTTCAAGCTGTAAGGTACTAGGCTTCTGATGACACATTTTGCAGCTGGTTATTTCAAAACATTTTCTGTGTACAGGCTTTGTTGCTTATATCTTACTCTGAGATTTTGAAAAAATAAATAATTCCTTTTTTCCATAGCAACATTAATATCTGAGGCTGCATTTGTGCGACCGTAGTCAGGAAGTCCAGGGAAGTAAATACGTGTGGTTTCATCTGAAGCACCGTGCCTGGTTTTGGGTTCCCTCGTACAAAACAAGACATTGTCAAAGTGGAGCAAGTCTAATGGAAGGCCACCAAAGTGGCTAGGGGCCTGAAGCACATGGTAGGTGAGGAGAGTGCTAAGCTAGGTTTTTCCAGCTTGAAGAGACAGCAAATGGAAATCTATGTGCTGTTTTCAGCTACCAAGTGGGTTATTATAGGGAAGATAGAGCCAGGCTTATCTCACGTCTGCACCGTGAAAGAATAAGAGACAGTGGACACAATTTGGAGCAAAGAAAATTCCAACTGGCTATAAGAAAAAGGTTTTTGTAGTGAGGATGTTTAGACATGGGAACTGCGCCCTAGAGAGGCTGTTGAATCACACTACTTAATCATGCTCAGAACTGGACTGGACAGGCCCAGAACAGCGTGACTTAGCTTGGAAGCCTTTCTTTGAATGGGAATTTGAACCAAATGTTATCCAGAGATCCCTTCCAACCTAAATTATTTGTTCATTTTATGATCTCTGTCACTTAATACTCCCTTATCTTGTATAAGGGAAATCAACAGACCACAGTGGGTTTGCTCCAAGCTACCTTTTTGATGTTTATGTAGGAATCTCCATCAGAAGTGTTCATCGAAGGGATCTTCATTCCAAGTTATGAAAGCGGAAAACTGCATATTTTGGAGAACTTGCTGGAAACCATTGATCCGGGATTGGAGAGCTGGGGAGTCTACTTGATTGCAGCCTGCAAATACTTGCAGAGAAAGAACTACTACCATATTCTCTACGAGCTGCAACAGTTCATGAAGGTAAGATGTGGGTCAGTGCCATCTCTTTCAGTGAAATGTTGAACGCTGTCAACTTTCTGTTATTTACTTTGGTAACATCTGCGTGATGGAAAAGTATATTTCTGCTACTTTACAATCCTAAAAACCAGATAGGAAGGCCTGAGGCTGACCTGCTATACGTTTGTCATGGATCTGGTGCATTGCAGTAGCTTAACTATGGTTTTAAAGAAAACGTAGCATTGCCTGCTTTGTTTGAGCACTTTAGACAGCAATTAGTGAGGCTGGTGTACTTTGGTCCATCTTAGTGTTCAATATGTTTCTTCTAGGATCATGTTCGTGCTGCAATGACCTGCATTAGATTTTTCACTCATGGAGCAAAATCTTACACTGAACTGGGAGGCAGACAGACATGGCTTCTAAAGATCAAGGACCATCTCAAAGTCTATCTGCAGGAGGTCTCAAGAAGTTCAGGAAGGAAAAAAATGGCATTCACTTTTCGGAAGAAAATGTCTGCTACAGATGTGTCAAGGTATCTACAAACAAGAAGCTGAGTCAGAAAAGGGGAAATCCTGGCTTTTATCTTTTTGGTTGGTTGGTTGGTTTGGTTTTTTTCTTCAGTGGTGTGTTTAAGTTGGCTTTAGCTAACACATACTAGTTCTGCCTGCCCCAAATCTGACTTTTCTGTAATTGCACGTATAGGATTCCCACTACCTTTTCCCCCAACAACCCAAGACAGGAGATGCGCAATCAGTTCTACTAAAAATATGTCTATGTATCGTCTACCCTCCTTTAATTTAAAGGACAAACAAAACCCCTACAGTACATGAACAGCTATACATCAATCCACAGGGTTTCTTGCTTTTACTCGTTCTTTCCTCTCCACAAAGCAAGCAGCTTTGTGGTGCTTAGCTGCCTACTGGGGTTAACTCACAACATCAACTATGTACAAATTATAGGTGCCAGACGTAACTGAATTCCTCTGTTCAAAAGTTTAACTTTAAGGCTGTTATATCTTGGTTTTCTTAGGGTTTTTTTCCTTCCTTTTCTTTTTTGGCTAGATTTGAACTTAAAGGTGGGGAGGAATATGCATGATGAGGTGGCAAAGAGGTAGCAGACATCTATTTGGGATCTAATTCTCTGTCTCATGTCTTTGAAATACTGTGAACAAGTGCTCACCTTCCGCTTGTGGTGCATGTTAATTGCACAGATCTGAAAAGTATCTCTTTGCTGCAGACTTTGCTACACAAAAGACAAAGTCAAAAAGTAACTAATTATTGTTTGGAAATATGCCTTATTTTGAAACGTGTTAAAGAAATTAGTAAGCTCACACAAATAATTGACACTTTATTTTAAAATAAATCCAGAATGTTTTCTCTATCTAGGCACATCAATACAGTTGATCTGCAGATGGAAGTAACAAAGTTCCTGCATAGATGTGAGAGCTCAGGAACCTCTCAAATGACAGGTTCTTCCTTGCCCACACTCTTTGGAAACAATAATATGAAAATGGATGTTGCTTGCAAGGTACTTACAGCTATTTCAAACACAGCTCTATTTTTCACCAATAATACTAGCTTCATATACAGGTTGAATCATGTGATAGTTGGAGTAGCCTCTTGTATTTTTCGTGGGCAGGTTAGTTGTGCATGTATGCAACCTACCAGTTACGAAAAATTCCTGGTTTTCCTCTAAGTAGCAGAGAACATGTGAGAACTTGGAGTGCCTCTCCTCAAAGCTCAAGCTTTCAGAGGCAGAGGATCCCAAATACAAATAGTAACATGCCTTTTGACTGAACATCCTATTCTGTTCTGAAGTAAGGCACATACTGCTATTATTCTAATCCTTCTTAAGCTCAGCTCCATCTGTAACTTGCTGAGTGCCTCGCGGGGAATTGATAGACTTTGTATTTGCTCTGCTTGTTGGGGTGGTGCTGTTTTCTGTCAAGTAAGGGGTTGTCTTTTGGCCTCTGGGCAAAATCTGAAATGGGTTATTATTTAACAGTATGTAATGAAAAAGGAATGTGCATCCTCAAACTTGTCTATGCCTCTCTTTTCAGGCCATGTTGGAAGGCAAAAACATTGAGGAGGGGTTTGGGATTGCATTTAGAATCCTTCAGGTATGGAAAAACTTGATATAACAAGCACTGTTATTATGAAAGTAACTGTTTAAGCAAAAGGCTTTTTTGCAAACTGTCTTTTAATCCCCAAAAGAAAAACCTCTTGTGAGGAAAGTCACTAGTTCAAGTTTTAAATGTCCGTGTATTTGGAAGAAGCTCAGTAAGGGAAATTAAGATGCTGCTTCAGTAGGACACTTCCAAACTAATTGGGTCCTACAAAGGAATAAAGTACAGCTTTTCCTTTGCTGGGCACCTTGTTCAGTGACTTAACTCTGGCAAAACACAACCACAGATGTGAGTAGAGAGCTCTGACTGGGTAGCTCTCTGCAGTTCATTATAGCCTTGCAAAGACACAGTAAATAAAATAAGGCCAGGGCTGTGTCTGTACTATTCTCCTGGTTGAGAGAGCAAAGCTAATTAACTAAAACTTTCTCTGGAGACCTCTCCTTCCTCATGTCTAGGTAGAAGTTGAAATGCCCATCAGTCAGCATAGCTCAAGAGCCTCCAAACTTTTCTGTGTCTTTCTTATCTACATATTAGGAGCTGCTAAAAGATGCTGCTTCGAGCAGTTCAGTTTGCAGTTGCCTCCTGTGTGGGACAGTGGGTGTAGCAGGGGCACTTCTGGACAGAGGTGGCACCCTGAAAGAGTATTTGGGGATATGGCAGTGCCTGCTCCTTCTTTCAGGTCAGGATGTAGAAGGCTGTACGATGGTCAGTTGCCTAATGTTCCTCGAGGTACACAGGGGGTGGCTGCTGCTGGGGTGGCTGGAGGAATATCATGGAATCATAAGATATAGAATATAGTGGAAGTTTGCTAAGTGAGGGAGAGGTTGGTAGGGACCCAGGAAAGATCCTTTGTCAGAAAAACTGATTTTTGCCACTCCCGAAACAGGAGTCAGTAACAGTGTTCTTGAGCAAAATTGAGTTTTACCAGTCTAATTATAGAAAACCTTTAAGCCAGCCCTGTGCAGTGGTGACTGGAAAATCAGAAATGCCCAAAACAGCTTTGAGTTTTTGGAGCATCGTGTGATATTTTGTGCTTAGGAGAGATTGTCTCAGTTGTATAGACTCTCTGTGAGGAAACCTGCTGAGAACATTTAACTTATTGCTCTGATGTTCTAGGACTTCCAGCTGGAGGCTACAGAAGTCTACAGCAAAGTGGCCAAGCAGCTGGTAAAGCAGCAGAAGTACAGTGAGATCCGGCAGCTCCTCAAGTGTGTCAGTGAGTCTGGAGTTGCAGCAAAAAATGATGGGGATACCATCATCCTAAACTGTCTAAATGAATTCAAGAACATTCCTGCTGAGGTAATTCTCTCCTGTGTCCCTTTTGAAGTGAATTTGGTACATACAATACAGGCTACAGGGAAACCATCCTGTGGTATCTGTGCTGCTCTTCTAGTGAGTCCTCCTTATCTACTGACTTTGTACTACATGTATTGTTTAAAGGTGGGAGTGTGTGGTTTGCCTTATGCAAGTTACTCTGAGAGAAAACAATAAGTAGCTGTAGCATGCTGCTACCGTGCACTTCCCAAATGAGTACCCATGATGGGGAGATCCTGCCAAATGCTTCTGGTTGGAGTGGGAGGTGTTCCCTTCAGTGAGGCTTCCCTGGCTAACACAGAGGGCCTGTGGAGGCAGAAATCTCTTTCCTTTAGAGGAAACAATTTTAATATTCCCTTTGCTTACCACAGTATCTTTTCCATGCCACTGAAGGAAGGAGATGCCCTCTTTGAAGTTCTGCTCATCAGGCTACAGGACACAGTTCACCCCTTGGGTCAGGGTGGGCCACGGGCCGACTTCTGCTGGGCCTCAGAGAACCTACAAATTCATTTCACACAACGTGAGCCATGTCCATGGGGGACTTGCAGGCTCTTAGAATTCTCTAGGGGAACTCCACAGACATGGCAGGCAGGAGAAGCTGTGGTAAAGGGAAGAACTGGGCTTTGTGTTTGCTACATCTGCAGCACTGTCAGTTGGGACAACGTAACAGTAGAGCTGTGATCTCAGCAGCCCTTCCTCTGTGCGGGGGTTTGGTCCCTCGTGGGGTCATGGTTTGCAAACTATAATCAGTCCAGATCTGAACACCTTTTTCCCTTCTTTGGATACAGGATCTCGATAATCTGATTCAGGATATGGACAGTGATGAAAACAAGGTAAGTAAAAGTACAGCAGAGGAACTCCTTTAGCCAGAGCTAAACAGCCCAGTCTTGGTCTGCAGGCGATGTGCTCTCTTTTACCATCTTCTCTCTCATCCTAACTCAAGCCAAAATTTTGAAGGCCACTTCCTAGATTTTAGAAATCGTAGTGAATTCCTCAAGGCTGTTGTGTTTGTGACCATAGAGCTGTGACATGAAGGTGCTGATTGATGTTATCCCTGTTAGTTCCTTGACAGGCCTCAGAGTAAGGGTCAGGCGTTTGTGATTGTGGGAGGAAAAGTGTTTCAGAGAGGGGCTGGTGGGTTTGTTGGTTTTGTTATCCAACTCTTCACATAGGTGCATCTAAGTTTTAGTGATGGCAGACAGCTAATGAGGATCACCATGCCTCCAAGACAACCATTTCAGCTTGTTGTTTCAGGGTTATACTATTTGTATGGTGATCGAGAGTTAAATTATACAACTTCTCCAGTTCTGATATAGTTTGTTTTTACTGGAGGAAGCAAGTCCCTCTCCAACTGAGAAGCTCACTGTTTTATGTAGGTTAAAAGCTGGGCTTCTCATTCTGCCTGTATGTAAGATCTATCACTGAAAGATGTGAGCTGTCCTAGAACCAGCAATGGAAGAAAATGGCTGGTTTAGACTCTTTGCTGTGAGGATATGGTAACTTAATACACGAGATGGGATTGCTGATGCTAATTCCATGGTGATACGGTAAAGGAGTTTCCACAGGAGACAAACTTAATAAAATACAGCTGTCTATCCATCTTTTAAATTGGGACCTGCTCCATGCCGTACTCTGCTTCATACTATGCTGCTGCTACCTTGTACAACACATCTGAACTAGGTATTTTCAGCGAATCCTTGCTTCAGCTTGTCCTGCTAGCTTACTACAGCTTTCCAACCAAGTTCTGCCTCTTCTGCTTCAGATCCAGGCCTACGTGATGTGCAACAAGTTGCGTTCTGCCTATCTAGTCTCGGTGAGACAGGAGAAGACCAGAGCAGTGCAGCTAGTCCAGCATGTGCGACAGCTGGCTGAGAACAGCGGAGATGATGTTGTGAAGGCCATCTGTGCCCAGTGGCTCTTGGTGCACCAGCCCAAAGTGAGAAATCGGCTTCCCCAGGGCACTAGGAAGTAATGAGTAACCGACATTCACCATCATCCGGAAGGGGAAGGCTTCGACGGCTTAAAGGTGTGTGGTTCAGCAATCTCTTGGTAAAATGGAAGTCTCTTGACTGATGTTGGCGTCAAGTGGATGCTGCTCATGTGCTTCTGGTGAAAGGAAGGGAACTAAATTCCAAGTGCCAGTCCTGTATTTTGACAAACAGTCACTACCTCAGGGTGTTTTTTGGCTTTTTTTGATGGGGCCGGGGTGGGGGGAGTGGGGAGCAATTTCAAACTGAACAAGCAAGAATTCAGGTGTATGGAAGAGAGCACTTTTGTTTCTGGGTTGAGATTGTCTTCTTGTTTTGTTTTGTTTTCTGAAAAGCACTGAACTTTATTGTATGTTTTTTATTTTTAATCCGGAAAACCTATATAGACAGGACAGAAAAATCTCAATTCCACATAGTATAAATTTGGGGGGGATTATGGGTTTCCTGTAAACTTCTTCAAGATTGGAGACATCCTTTTACAAAGACTGAAATTCACAGATTTCTTTAAGTCTCTATACAAACCCTTGCTACTTTTTTTTTTTCTTTTCCTTCCCCACTAGTACGATGTGCCCATTTTCTTTGTTTGAAAAGGTAGGAACTGGTTCTTCGTGGCAGATTTCTGCTTACCAGTCACACTGTCTGGTTTGTGCCATACATGTGGCACTTGAGACCTTACTGGATGGATGGATGGATGGAGTTATTTATAGAGGGCATATCCTGTAAGGGGAGTACAAAGGGAAAACAAGCCTTTAAAACAGTTGAAAAATCACGTACCTCTTTCTTTGCTATGGTAATATCCAGTAAATTGTTGCAGCACAGTTTTGTCACTGAACAGTTGCCAGTAAATTCCACAGTTTTTCATCTGAAAAATTTTCAGCAGAAAACATGGATAGAGCAAGCTGTGGAAGAACTTGACAGACAGTCTGTATTCCTGTCACACAGGGGTTTATTTTTTTCATACCAGAATAATCTGTCCCTGATGTATACGATGGAACACCAGATTAAATTTTTATTACCTGGACGTACTGTATAGTCTATGCTGACAGGCTTTGCTCTAGAAGTGTTAGGTTAACTCAGTTTTATGAAAAAGCAGGAACATTTGTGCAATGGCTGTGTTCAGGGATGCTGAAAAAAGCAGCTGCTTCTCTGCAACCGTGACTGGGACACGAGAAAAGGGCAGAAGAATGGTAGGCAGTAGTGGGACCTTTAAAAAGAAACAGAACAAAACATGGCCCTCAGCAGGAGTTTGCGTTTGCTGTTTACATGTATTTCAGCACAAGAAGTAGAAAAACTAGTTCACTTCTTTTGTTAAAAGGATTAGTTGATTACTTCAAAAGAACCAATGGGTTTTCTGAAGTGTAGTATAAGTAAGTAGTTTGAGTACACAAAATAATTATTGAGACTGTCAAATAAGAGTTTTGCACTATCCCCAAGCTCACTGTAGTGACAGAACAGACTCCCAGGGTGTTGGAAAGGACTCGGTCCATCTCCCCTAGTGTTTCACAAGCAGTGCCCCGCTGACACAAACACCACTTTTGGAGGTGCTCTGCTCGCTAGAGCAGGGCCAGAAACGTCTCAGAGTGAAGCGGTCAGAAATGACCACACTTAGCTTTCAGAGTCTCCTGACCACAGATTTGCATTATCTCATTAGCAAGCAGTACTAATGAAAGCTGCTTTTGTTTTCTTGGCCAGACTGACCTAGCTTTGCATCAGATTACAGCTGTTAGGCTAATCCTAAAATGTGACACTACCCATCCCTTCGGTCATTCCAAATTTCTAATGCTGGGGAGCAGGTTTTACGGTTTGTGGGTATCCAGATCTGCTTTGATGTGACGTGTTAGCTACTGTCCTGCTCGAGTTCCTTCAGCTGTAAGGAGCAGGGAGAGCGGAGTTTGCCACGCAGCCCAGTCAGTTCTGTACCTGCCTTTCTTCCTGACCTCTTTGCACTGTACCTGATGCACTTTATATAGTGTTTGTTGTAATTTGATGTTAACCTGGAATTGTAGGGATCCTTCTCTTACCAGCAGAACTGGAATTTTGATCCTGACTAACTGCCTTGTATCATGAATAGTGCAATTATCAAGGGGCTTTGAATTTTCAAGCATCAAAAAGGGATTGAGTACTGCCAGTTAAAAAGACTTTCTATATTAGTGACCAAGGTTTGTTTACAATTAAAAAAGATAATAAAGTATTATGACTGTTAATGTATCTTCTGTTAACATATCTTCTGATTGTTTTTTATCTCAGCATAGCTGAGGATCTCCTAGATCTGTAATTTGCTTTTGGCTATGCTTAGCAGAGTCATTAGAAGATGGAGAATTGTTCTGTCACACAAAATCTCTCTGTTTCTGCGTCCTCAAGACTTAGATGAATTGGAATATCAGATCTTTAGAAGTCCTGCCAGTAGCTAGCTCAGCCTCACACATGTACTCTCACAGACCAGTAATCCTCTTCAGAGAGCTTTGCAAGTTAATCTAACTCTCCCTTACAAGCCTCCCTTTAAGACAGCTAAATGAGCTTTACCTTCCTCATTTTACTGATCAGCCCAGAAGAAGGTATAATGACTTGCCCAAGGTCAGGAAGAATAGGTGTGTCTCTATGGAAATGCGTAGTTATATGTCTTGTGTTAAATCTACAATCTCTGAGAAGAGCACGGACCTGCAAGGGCAAAATATTTCAGCCTGGAGATGCTTTCTGTTTTTTAAAAATGGCTTCCATTGCTCCTGAAAGCTGCTTTCAAGGTCAGAGAATCCCACACAGGGAAGATGCAGATAACGGCCACACCACGTAAACTGATGCAACGTTTCTGAAGGAAGACACGATCTCCTGTTCTAAAAGGAAAATTGCTTTATTTAGTATTGCTCAGAGGTAGCACAGGACTGATCTGCATAGATAGTATCCAGGCAGAAAGAATTAATCGTAAAATTACCATTTGTTTCCCAAAACTGGCAGTTGGTCACAGTGGCATGCTTGTGTGCAAGCCCAAAAACTTCCAGAAGCAGCAGATAACCCTTATGAGCTGTGGCACTTTTGTAACTGCTTAACTCTTTCAGAAGTCGCATCTGATCATGGATCACTCTAACCATTTGCACTGAAGTAGCACTAGAGCTCCAAGGGAGCAGTCCCATCACCATGTGGATTGACCCCGCTGCCTTTTGCTCGTGCAAACTGTGTGGCACAGCAAGGCCTGACCAGCAGCCTTAGCCAGCCTTGGCCAGTAACTGCTGGGCACACAAACATGGATTTCTGTGCAACTCTTACTTTCCTGTCGCTAAGTTGACCATTATACCAAGGTGGTCCTGACCTCTGCTTCAGCTACTTAGCTCTAGGTAGTTTGCTGTCATTTAAAGCTAAAGTCTCAGCTGAAGTTGTTTAGTGTTTTTTAATGTAGCTGAGATGTTCTTTACTCATTCTGCTCTCTTTTCTAGGTTCTAAAGTCATTTAAAGTGCAGCTGGGGGGGTTTATTGCGACAACTGTTACACCGTCTTTGCTCAATGCTCCACAGGGGTTAATTTTGTTAATAAGATAACTTGCCTATGCACAACTGCAGCACTCCTGCAGCTCTTAACCTCCCAGTCACCTGCACTGAGACCTGGGTTCTCAAAAGACAGGCCAGTGTTCATTTAACTTACTGCAATCAATGGGCATTTTTGGCCAAGATACTTCAGGGGCTGGGGCTTCTTACAGAGACTATATATACAGAAAAATTATTGATTCCACTTAAAAACTGCAGCTAATGCTTGGCACAAAAAGGCCAGCACCTGCTTCTGTGTGCTTCAGAGCATTTATATTGCAGGTAATTGCCAGAAAATCTAATATCCTAAAGTACTTTCACTCTGCCAGGTCAAATAGTAGGAATGGAAGGTAACCCCGTAGATTGTAAGTTTAGAGTCCTACCTTTTCACTATTACTGTTAGGAAAAAAACCCTTTAAATGAAGGTAATTCTTAGGTTTACATTATGAAGTAACAAAGACCACAACCTCCATTTCTATTCTAAAGCCAGAAAACTAGCCTCTGGCTGTTGTGTGAGATACCAAGCAAAGGTTGCTCCCTGCGTCGGAGCTGTCATTCTCCAGCTAGGAAGGGGGACTGATTGCTCACAGATCTCAATCCTGAACTGTAATATTCCAGAAATTCCCGTTATATTGTGTCCACAGAGCCATTGTGAGGGCAGCCAAGTATCAGTATTCTTGTCTCGAGGTCTTTCAGCAGCGCTCTTCCTGGGAGAAGCATTGCTGGGCTCAGCCAGGCACACACGTGAGGTCTGTGCTGCTCAGTCCCACTGGATGCGGAGGAGCTCACAGCTTACATTCCAGAGCTTCTTCGCTGTCTCATCATCCCGGCCCCGTGGAGATACGTATGCTGGCTGGCAATCACTGTAAGAAGAACATGTTTTTATTTTTTAAGTCAAAGATCTCCATCTGCATTAGCACACTGAAATGTTTCTGTTCAGATAAGGGACTTGCTTTTTATCAGCCTAACTTCAAGACCACTTGGGAGGCTATCCAGATGAGCAAGGGCTCATGAGAAAGCTTTCTTTCCAGCCGGCTAGGGAAGAGTCTTCTCCTGTGGCACCAAGAACTGACAAGCAAGTCTAGCTCTAGCTGTTGTCTCAGCTGTGAAGGAAATGTATATATGCTCTGTAGAGCTCCACGTGCACACTCTGAAATGACTCTGGTGGACCCCACCTATCTTGCTGTGAAATGCAAATTCTTAATGCCTCTACTTGTGCTTTATGTGCTATTGCCTGGAAAGTGAGAAGGATTTTAGGCTAGTCCAGTGAAAATTGTGAATTACTGTTGAAGCTATTCATTTCCCCACCAAGGACAAAACTCCTTTCTTTTGTGAGTTTAAAATCCACTGAAGTTTCCTGTACTCCAGCACATAAATGTTCCATTTATATCCTGGGCCAGACAGTCATCCAGGGAAGATTAAGACCTCTATTTATATATTAAAGTCTGATTAAGATGCTACAAACTCTCAAGTGAAGATTAGGCAAAGTCATTACAGAGACTAATCTGGTCACATCTCACAAGAGGAAAGCGCTGCAAAGACACAAAGGCTCCAATAGTATCCATGTGAGGAAAAAAAAAGAGATGGATGTTAATGTTCACTTCCCAAACAACCAGTATTGTTACACTGTTCTGCCCCCAGGAGGAAGCTGACAAGACACAAACCTGCTCAAGTGGCAGTGTTCACATCTAGGATGATGATGACTTGAAACTGCTCTAGGCTATAGTTTTGGTGAGGGGAAAAGGCATGACTATGCAGGGTCCTGGAGAAAGTCAGAGGAGTCCAGAAACAACAGGGCTCACAGTGGGAGCTACACACGACAGTTGGCAGGACAGAGCAATAACGAGGTGTCCCTCCCAGCTGCTTCCTGTTACCAACAGCAGAATCAGGTTTTGTCACATGCCAGTCCTGAAGAATCTCATCACCTAGTTCTGCAGCACCATCGCCCCTCCCAGCTCCCTGGGAACACAGGCTGCTTCTGCTCCAGTGGGGTAAAACTACAAAGAGAACCAAAATAGTTTTCCCAGGACTGACTCGAGTGACCTTAGTAACTGAACAGCTCTACTAAAAAGTGATTTGCCCAGGTCTCAGGCAGACCAGGATTAGAGCTCTGAGCATGTGACAGCCATTCCTGCACTTTCAGTACCGTGATATTCCTGGCACTAAAGGACCTGCTATTGTGTCAAGCGTTGCACAGGTCAGGGATTTCTTCTAACATGATATCCACGGGAACAGACCTGGAAGGGGTAACGCCCTGATATTTGTCACCCTCAGTCTTATCAGCCAGCCTCTTACCAAGTCCCTTCTTAATGAAGAATGACAGTAATTCTTTTTCCCTAGCTAGCAAGGTTGCCTTCTGCAGTGTATCACTCCATCAGTCTGCACCCACCTGAAATACTGTCCTGTCACAGAGTCTAGTTCCTCTGCTACTGCACAGTAGATACTAGTCTGAGCTCCTTCCCAAGGTGTCTTCAAGAAGAATGAGAATATCTTCCACAGCCACGTCATTACAAATGAGTGCCGGACCAGCTCGGAATGGACAGAACCAGGATGGAGAGCGTTTGCTGTGACTTTAGTGCCTATGGCAAAAGAAAGTAGTTCAGGACAACTGCATGCATGAACCTGCCTTTAAAGAAAAAAAAAAAAGCATAATGTGCCCCTTAATTCTACCTGCAGATTTTCTACAACTTAAAGGAGGAGTGCTGACATGGATACAGGGAGTGTAATGGAAGTCCTCTGTAGTTAACTACATGCTGGAGCCTGCCCTGCTCCCTCTCAAACGCTGCAGTCATTATGTGCCTTTGGCAAAACCATGTTCTATGGGGCCTGGGTGCTAAAACAGCAGCAGTTCCCATCAGGCTTTTGAGAACACCAGCGTCATTTGATTTACTGTAACGCTGATGTCCTAGAGAAGACACTGTTCCTGTTCTAGTAAAATAAATACTACCTAAGTTTATTAAAAGGATGGAATGACATGGCTGTCACAGATGTTGTGACTTAAGAGGCGCTGTCTAGTCCTGTGCTTCTGTTCTGCAGGCCACCAACACTCAAGGCAGCTGAGTACGCACTAGCTTCTCTATCGGAGGCTGCAATTGTAGTTTGGCTCCTTCTGGTTTTTTTCAGCCTCCACCCACATGCCACAATCGTCTCTGTGGATGCAGCTGTTTTTTGACAAGCCACAGAAAAATGACTTGCATTCAGGCCACTAAACTCCTCTGCCCTATTGTAAAGACAATCAGTGTTTTAAGTCTCCTCATTTTACAGGCAGGAGATACTTTCTTCTTGCAAAGAGCTGTCAAACCTCAAGGTTTGTTGCCTCAAACCATTTCATTCCTGCATAGCCAGGACCTCTCTTCAATCCAAGCACCTCATCCATGGTCCTCAAAAGCCAAGCAGAAAAATACTCTGCTCTCCTCTGGGACTTGCCTTGCAGCCGTCTCGCCAGCTCCCGGGTGAAGAGCACGTTAGCCAGTTTGCTGTGACAGTAGGCGAGGCCACGATTGTAGCTCTTCTCACCGTGGAGATCGTGGAACCGGATTCGGCCTCCGTGATGAGCCAGCGAGGACACATTCACTATGCGGGCTGGGGCAGACTGCTTCAGACGCTCCAACAATAGGAAGGTCAAGAGAAAATGACCTAAAGGTGAGAGGAAATGTCATCCTTCTCTGAAGAGTTCCCCTACTGGAATTTCAAAAGTACTTAAGACAAATCCCTAAGAAGGAAGGCTGAGGAAGAGAAAACCTGAAAGCAGGATTTTCCTCTGGCATTTTGCCACAGATACTGAATGCAAACATGACTCCACTGGCCTTACCAAGATGATTGACTCCCAGGTGCATCTCAAAGCCATCAGCAGTCTTAGAGTAAGGGCATAACATTACCCCAGCATTATTAATGAGAATATGGAGTTCCTTCTCCTCTGCAAGAAACAACAGACGTCCTTAAGCAGAGAAACAGAGACCAAAGACAGAAAGGACACAACTCAGCCAAAAAACCCAAGCCTGTCTGAGCTGCAGCCACGTCGCCTCAATAAAATAAGTCTCCCACCACAGACTAGCACGTGGCCTCTGACAAGCCCCCGCTGTGAACCACAGTGCCCAGCACGTACAGAGATACTCAGGTCAGGGATCTGGCATTTGCTGCAAGTGCAGACAGCAATCCTTGGTGAAATATTCTCACCGAAAAGAAGGATCTAGAGACTCTACCTGCTAGAAATTTCTCAGCAAACTCCCGGATAGACTTCGTATCAGCCAAGTCCAGCTTTTTCACAATGACTTGCTGGTTCCCTGTCTCAGCTCGGATTTCACTGGCTGCAGCTTCAGCCTTCGCTATGTCTCTGCAAGCGACAATCACCCTTGCACCTGCAACGGGGGAAAAAAAGCAGGAACAGAAGCTGAGATCACTGGAGCATACTGGATGGTCAAGGCTACGACAAGCAGGCTGGCTATGCACAGCGCTGACAAACAACATATTGTTTCTTTAGGGAATTTGCATCCGTCAGGGGAGCAGCTGAGAGGGACAAAGCCCCTGCTGCTATGTTGTGTTAGCTCCAGTCCAGCTCAGAGCTGTTTTCAGACCAGGAAAATGCACATCTGAAGTGCTTCTGGGAGTGTGTACCACAGCACTGGTATGATAGGGTTCTATCTGCCCCTATAATGGGAACGTCAAGCCAGCGCCTGAAGATACTTGAATTCCAGCCAGAGTAATTTCTAAACGGATTGTGAACAGGTAGTTTAATCTCCTTACCAGTTACCCAAAAGGCATTTAAACCAAAGTAGCTTGAAACATGAATAACTGAAGCACACAGCAGTAGACCTGTGGCATTTCCCAGCTTCACACAAGCAGAACCCAGCAACGCCAGGAACTTCCCCAGTCCTCTCAATACAGCTGCAGAGCAGAGCATTTTCATGTCACAAGGCACGTTTTTGGTATTCAAGCACTGTAAGCAGTTGAGGAACCGGGGACTTGCACCTCAGTGGATACAGCCTCTGGAGGAGCAACACTTGGGCTCGTCTGGAATAACTTTGGGATCCAATTCGGTTAAATGTAAGCACAAACCAGCCCTCCCTGGGATGCAGTGGCGGCCTCCTGGCAGGCACACGGGGGCTGCCGCTGACGGAAGCCGGTGACTTGCCTCTTCGTGCGAGGTCTCTGGCGGTCTCCTTCCCGATGCCAGTGTTGGCTCCCGTGATGATCACCACCTTCCCCTCCAGCTTAGCCGTGGACTTGCACTGTCCTCCAGCGACATACCTCCTGAAAGAGAGGCC
>VZZY01004291.1:0-190632 GCA_013400335.1 Eurystomus gularis
AGTTATGTTTCAGAATGTTACAGCACAGTCAAGTGTAGTATCTCAAGAGACTGAAATACGTTTGAGACAAGATTTTACTTCTTCTGATAACTTTAGTCATCCTCAACTTCTTTTAAGTGAAATGGGTGGTGTTGTGTCTGCTCCTGTGTGCTTTCTGTCTGCTGGAAAAAGAAAAGTTGGAGTAAATATTGATAAATCCTGTCTTCTGAATAATGTTTTTTCTGGACAGAAGCACACATATTTGCTTGAAAGACAAAGTTCTGCTTTGAAAAAAAACCAAAATGCTATGGAGATCCATCCCTTTAACAGTTTAATGATGAAATGCTCTCACTTTGTGATAAATTTTGTCATTTGTATTATTTTTTTGAAAGTCGGACAGAAATATTGATTCTGAACTTCCACAACAGTGTTAGGGTGTTTCTTTTTTTCATGTCACCACCAGCACCAAAGGTTCACAAAGACATGGGAAGCTTATTTATGCCCTCAGTGATTTTCTTCTTAATAAGATTCTGCAGCATTTAACTAATTGGAAAGCAGACACGAGTTCTTCTGTTGTTCTTTTCAATAAATTGATCATTTCTATGTTGAATAACTTTTTGTAAGCAGAATACTAAGGTGGTGCCTTAATCCCTTTGAGATCCTGAAAAATACAATCTGCTGTGGAAAAAAATACTGTTTTGAAATAGTTGCTTTCCCAATTAAGCTACTTCTAGATGTAGCAGCTATAATGAGTAGTTTCTCATCAATGAAACAGATGTTATTCTGATTTTATTTTGTCTTTCCACATTACCATTTACTGTTACCTTCCTTCCTCTCTTCTGAACACAGAATTATAATTATGTTTGCAGAAGCTGTGGACAAACTCATCTAAATTTCAATCCCATATAAGATTTCCAGGTTGAAGTAATAATTTGATCAGACATAAATCCAGCTGGCATTTTAAAATTCACGCTCATTCACATCTGAAAATTAAGTGGAAAGTTTTTTTATCAGCCAACAGCTGAAGGCAGAGCTTTTTGTTTTTTAAGTATTAGTGGAAAATGTGAAACTTATATTATTTGTTTTAAGACAACCATAATAAAACCAGCATAACACACAGTCCCAGACCCAAGAGTCTTGTAGTTAAAACTTAAATAAAAACAAAGAAATTCTACACTTCCATGTTATCTGAAACTCCTCTGCTAATTTCATCAAATAGTACAAGTCTGAGTGTCTTTGATGCCTTTATTTTAATTATATAGAATTAAATGAAGCAGGTTGCTATACGCTCTGACTTTTTTTTTGTGAATGGAGAGAAGGACACTTCGTTTGGAAGCAGTATTGTGTGACTAAACAACTATGGAAAAAGAAGAGCAGAGTGAAGGTCCACAACTCGCTTCCCAGTCTTAAACTTCTTCTTAAATAGTTATTTTATGAAGAATATAATTTTATTTTCAACTATCATCTTCCCATTTACATTCACTGCCTTTATTCAGATTAGTTCTATATCTGCTACAGCCTAAAGCACATCTTGGGACCATCATCACTTCTGCGTTCAGCCTCTCAGGTCTCCAATACTTTCTCTTCAGCTTTTTTTCTGTGCAGAGATGTATTCTCACTCACTCAGGTGGCATTTCCAGATTACTAGTGAACCCATCAGGAGGAGAAATAGTTGTTCCATCCTCAAACTGCCACTGTTGGATACTCTGATATAAAATAATTAAAGTCTATTGTTTAGATTTTTTGGATTATGTTTACACCTTTGTCACTAGTCCATCTCCCATGTTCTCATGCCTCACCCTTCCCTGACTCAACTCTCTGCACAACTCTCTTATGTGCCAAATAAAAAAAATTAAACATGCATGTATTCATTCTCCTTCTTTTTTAAGTTCTCTGAAATTCTACATCATAATTTGGAGTTGCCATCTTTGAAAGCACAATCAACTCCAATATCTCTTTTCCTTCAGCTTGTCACCATCAAATGCTATTGCTCTTTTTTCCTTTTTTTTTTTTCCCATCCACTTTCATCTTTGTTTCTTGGACAAATCTTTCTCTCCTCTTTTCTTAAGGAGCCTAGCATCATTTTTGCAAAATTTCTTAACAAAACGAGTCCCTATAGTTGTGTAACATGCCTGCTGCTCAGACAGCCTTTTCTCTTTGTGCATGTCTGCTAGTCTTCTCTTCCTCTTCAAAGTCTTCCTTTAAACTCAGTTCTTCCATTAGGCTGACATGTCTTAACTGGTGACAGAAATAAGTGCATTACAAAGGCTCATTAATAAGTACTCAAACACCTTCAGGGGATAAAACATACGAAGTGCTGGGTTTGGATTGTATTTCCAGTTTATGTGAAATATAGTGCAATCAGTCCGTCACAGCCTTGTGGAAAGAAGCTACTCACCTGAAGAAATGGCTATAATGGAATAGGGAGTGTATAACAATGGCACAAGGAGTGCATAGCACCTGGGACATGTCTGTTTGATCTCCTTTTCAGAGCAAAAAATAAGTCCCAAAAAAACTAAGCCTCTGCTTTGTGAGAGCTGTGAACATACAGATTGTTCACAATATCAGCTTGCTCAAAATGGTATACAACATTTTAAGTCTAGTAGCTTCAGGCAATAATTTTTAAAGGCAAGCATATTGAGTTAAAAAAATAAGATAGTGTCGGAGCAGGGTTACCAGGCATCTCAAAATATTTGTAAATACACATACACATGTGTAAATACACATACACACTCCTGCAGAAGCAGGATTATAAAGGTGAAGGAGATTAACAGCTGGGTGACAAACTACACTATCTTGTGCTTTCAGGACTTCTGAATGACGAGTTATAATTCACTGCCCTCTTTAACATTGCAAGCTTCAAGGTTGGATGAGATTTCCTCCCATAACTGATCTCCACAATCAATTCAGAATATGCCTTTCACGGCTGATGACCCAAGACCATGCTCCAATACGTTGCATGCTGCAGGTTTTGCACAGATATTACCTAGACTGTGCACACATGGGACCTGGAAGAACTTCCTTCTAGCACAGCTTATAAGTGGGTCTTTTATCTTTACTGGGGGTAGCTATTACAGAGAACAGAGTCAGGTGCTCCCTAAATAGACAGGATAGTGTAGTACAGCTGGCTGATGTGAACGCATTAGCATTGTTCTGCAGCAGTTAGGTCTTTCTCTGTGTGCACAGGAACCCAAGGTAGGAATGGCAGAGTTATCTGCACACAATCACCAAGGGCAAAGCTGTTTTTTCATTTTTAATATCATTACAAATTTAATAGACCAGGCTGTTGAATCCAACCTGCTGTGTATATTTACCATGAGGACTAGGCTTTCTGATTAGCTAATACAGTCTAGATTGCATGTGTTTCCACTTGAATTGGAACAGGAAGACTTCTATTATGCTGTCAAAGTATTATTTTTACAAAATATTCCCTTCTGGTTTTAATTGGTCTTCTTCACCACGCATATACTATCAGTTTAGCCTGTTCATATTCCATCTACTGTTACGTGAAATTATTTCATGGATGGAGTGAATTCCCAATAAAATATGCATTAAATTAACTGCCCTCATTCTCACATTAACAGTAATAGCACTTACAGCAAATGATTCCCCATTCAGTAAGATTATTTAAAAAAACTAATAAATACCCAACCTGATTTTATTAGGAGACTCCATTTCCTCCACAATTTTAGTAAAGCTGACATATGAGTATATGGATAAATGACTTAATGTCTGTCTGTTCATTCATATGACTACTCACTATGGCATGCTGATTTAGTTTACTAATTGCAATCATTACACTGCTTCTTTTCCATGATAAAATGCCCTTCAGAAAGAGGCTGTCAATTGCCTCTTTTCTGGTTCTGTCAATAAGGAATGATAGTAGGATAGCCAAACCTGGACAATCTGCTGAGAAACAGTTACTCACTCTACTTTGTTCCAAATTTATCTTATAACACATTTGAAAGAGTTCAAAAGCTGAAAATATTGCCTCAAACTTCTAATCTTTGTGACAGGCTCAGCTTTACATCCAGATGTAAAGATTCAGGTGTGTAGGAGATCGGGGAAATCAAGCCATTCAGACAGTAAGTGCTAGCTAGAGTGACAGAGGTGGTCACGGTGGCTTCAGAAGGGAAGTAATTGTAAAAGCCCTTCTCCTTTGGTAATGTCCATATCCCACACAAAGAAGGCAAAAATCCCCATTGGAATGGTGTTTCCCAGGCATGACTTGAATTGTAGCTATTCTCTAACTATTCCTGCATATCAAATGGGCCCCTTGGTAGGTAAGCAAAGTGCAAGAGGTGATGCCTACCTGCTGAGATCCTGAAAGAGCGTGGAGGCATACTTCCGTTCTTAGGTCTGCCCTTAATATTAGTAATTGTACTATCACAAAGACTAGGACACTTGTTTTTTTCTCTGGAATCCCTTGGGCAACACATTGCCCAGGCACAGATGACAAATATATCATTTCTAAGAAATGCGTAACATGAGTAGAAGAGTGGATGAGCAGACCAAGAGCAATGGGGAGCACAAACTAGCAAATTCTGGTTGGTGTGTTTTACCATTTGTCAGTGGCTTGGAACAGAAGTTTTTACTGGCATTTGGTTCTGTGGAGCAGCAGCTCTGTCATACATTTGAGCATATGGGATTTAGTAGGCACTGCTGTCACATGACAATCCTTTCAGAATTTAAATAGGTGGCACTAGAAAGACAGTGAAAAACAAAGTGCTTGTTAATCAAACCAGTCAAGTGAAGTTATTTGTTTTATGAAATATTTACTATTGTCAAGCCTTAAAATACAACTTTCCCCAACGTCTTTAGGGCCAAAACTGTGTCTACAAGTGTGGCAATAATATGGTGCAGAACAAAAGCTTTAATGTCTCATACAAATTCATTACTCTAGATGTTTCTTGGAAGCTGACATTAAGCTTTCACAAACAACCTCAGACCTGTTAGAGGGATAAATGTTAGCAGTTTGTTTTTATTTTAATGGGAAGAAGACAGCAGACAGTTTCATTTACAAGAACTCACTCAGAACATTCTGTCCTTTGCTCCTAGCACTGCTCAGTGGCCTGCTGCAGCATCAGATACTCATGTTGGGATATTTGTGCCCTTTTGGTAGAAGAAAAAACTAGACTGGAAACAATCAAATCCTATATGGTGCTAAGTGCTACTTCACAAAAGCTTACCACTGTCATGCTAGGTTAAAGTCAACAGGAGGTAAAAGCAGTAAAGCACATCATTAAATCCTGAGCATGAAACAGTTAAGTAAAACTTCCAGCTTTGATACTGATTCAGGTCCTGCACTGGTGAAAAAATTTTACTGGTGTGTCGCATCCTACCCACGAGCAACCAGCTTGACTGAGTCAGGTGGTTAAACTGAATGGAGTCTCTTTGTGTTGCCAAAGCAACACAAAATTCAGGATGAAGACCATGACCCAACATTTTGGTTTTGATTCTCCTCTACAAAATGTACAAAATAACACCTACTTCAGCAGATGCAGCTGAGTTTATTAACTAGTGTGTGTATTCAAAGTGCTGAAGAGAAGCAGAGGTTTTATGCTTGTTATCAATTTTTTATTATTACAGAGAAATATTCAAATAATAAACTTGCACATTAAAGGGGAATTGAACACAGTGTTACAACAATTGGCCAATGGCACCAGTTCCCAAATCGTTATCTTAGCCTGTGAACCAAAACTCACCCACTGGAACTCCTCATAATTGAGGTAAGGTGATAATTTGTCTCTTTCCAAGGCTCAGTGCATCCATCCTTGGTACAGAAGTTCTAGAAGCAGCATCAGAGCTTTTCTTCTTCTTTGATCTCAGGCTCAAAGTCCTGAAAGAGAATTTTCCATTGGCAGCAAGGTGTCTGCATCATACTGAGTTTCACATGAAAGGGAATTGCCCTGCATTTGTTTCAGTACCATAATGGGTGGATTGATGTACGTATGTGAAATACTGGTCCATTAGAATATGATGTGATGCTACCACACCACAGTGGCTTCCCCAGCCTGCCAACTGGTACTTCTAACACTCAGTCTTAGTGAGGAAGAGTTTTAATGTAAGAAAAGACGTCTGACCTGAAAGAAGAGGCAATAATATTGCATTTCTAGTTTTCTGTAAGTAATGGTGAAAATAAGATGTGTGGTAAAGCCTTGAAGCTTCAAGGATATGTTATGTCCATAGATGCTGTGATTCTGTGTACTCTTATTGATGTCAGTACTCAAAGTTACTTGGGGTAATTAATGTTAGGCACCGATGTTACTTTTTGATAATCTGTTTTGGTCTTATCTGTTGTTTGGCATCTTTATTTTATCACATGATATCACATCTATTTCTATGATGTAGCATTACAATGTAGCATTTGTTACTCAAGTGATCCTGTTAATAAAAAAAGAGATTGTTTAAGAAATTATTAATTATTAGTATGGGCAGCAAAATAAAATAAATTGGCTGCGGGAAGTGCTCTCTGTGAAAGAAAATTAGTTTGGTGCCTCTCCATTAACTGTTTTTCACAGCCAGTGGATGGCTAAGTGCCCATTTGTCCTTGGAAATAAGTGTGACAAAAGAGGTTAGAATACAGCGGTTCTTCTTTGAGGAGGTTTTTGCCTAATAAGAATGCCTAATGAGAAAAAATCAGCAAATCAGTCCATTTGAGATGGTGATTAGCAACGAGAAGCAACATGGCACCCTATAAAAATGTGTCGGTGAAAAAAATCTCAAGTTCATGAAAACAGCCAGTCAGGACTTTTCTAGTAGAACAATGAAAAGACCTCGTTCTCCCAGCCTCACCCGCTTTGTTTTTCTTTTACAGTAAGTCTGCCTTAGACAAAATTGACCCCAAAATAGGGCCTTTTATGAAATTTATAGACACAGGAATTGTGGAACCGTGAAACTTGAGTTACACTTGAAAACATACAGCTCAGTTAAATGAAAATAGGGCTGTTAATGACAAAAAGAAAGATAACATTGGTAATGTGCCTTTTTCTCTCATTGCATAAATACAGCTGAGTTCTGTGGGACAGGGTTGCCTTGTATACATTCACAAATAGGAAATGTGTATGTAAGAAAGATATAACAAATGGCTTGTGCTTCACAGAAATTCTGGTAGGGGATCTCATTTTCTTGGTTAGCTGCTTGATTATTCCCTTGTTCACAGATATGAGCATTCCTGTCACAGACCTTCAATCAACATCTCCTTATGAATGCATTGTTACATCTTCAGATGAACAAAGGAAGAAAGATAAACACATCAGCTGAAAGTAGCAAAAGTACGTGACCAGTTTATGGAAAAAGCAAGATGAAAACATGAAGGAAAACAATACACAGACAGGTCGCATAATTTGCCAAAGTAGTTCCAGCTACAAGCAGCTACATGAGGATCACTGTCTTGTATTGCTCCTGGTTTTCCTTTTCAGCAACAGTAGTTAATTCTTTTTTGCCTCCTTGTTTATTTTATTTTCTGACTTAACTGTTTTTGTGTCGTGTTTTAAGTCCTCCTATAGCTTCTAATATTTCTTTCACTCCTTCCATATTTTGTTTCCTCCATTATGAGATTGTCAATACAGCTAAGATTTATTTCTTAATTTATACAGGCCATTGTCACTGTTTTTCACAAGCAACTTTTCAAAATGCCTTTTAAATGGCTGTCTAGCTCACATAGCTGGTCCTGCTTCATTTAAACCCCGTATCTGAACAAGCAGAGACTTGACTACAAAACACCACCAGAATAGAAGAAAGCAGTGTAACAACTTTGGTAAACAAAAGAAAATACTTGAAGGCAAAGTGAGTTTTTCAAATGTTCTAACAGAGTTACATTTTTATGATCCAGGAAATGTGTTTACAAAAATGAGGGATCTAAATGAATGACAGACCAATAAATCGTAATCTGTCATTCTGCCTAAATTAATTTCAGTAAAATTGCTGTGCAGAGACATGGGATCAGTCAGGTCCATGAAGAAATTGAATTAGATCCTACTTTTCTTGACAAGTTGGAAACATTCATTAAGATTAACTATTGCTTTTAATTGTGGTACTTAATTCTTCAAGACAAATCATTGACTTGCAGAAATTACTTTAACTTCAGCTGAAAAGTGGGTATGTAAGATATATTGAGAAAAGAAACATGCAAAACATGCAAAAGTTATGAATATATCTTTATATCCTACATTTATGCAAGATTATAATTTGAGTGGTAAAAAGTGATTTGTCACCTGATTTCTTCAGACAGGTAATAGATAAAACATTAGCTGATGGTTACCTTGGGTATATAAACTGGCCTTGCTTTAATTTTTGTGGAATAGAAAAAAAGAAGCAATGCACATGAGGTGCAGTAAGGGAAAACTTGCTTTATTATAAAAAAAAATTCCTTACAATGATGGTGCTCAACACTGGAATAACAACCCAGCTATGAAACTCCATCCTTGGAGGTATTCAAAACTCAGCTGGACAAGGGACATGAGCAGCTTTGAGGCCTAATGTAACCTTGGCCTAATTTAACTTCGACATCAGTCCTGTTTTCAATAGGAGGTTGAAACAGATAACCTCCTAAAGTCTCTTCCAAAATAGATTATTCTATGACATGTGGTCTCAGTCAAATCAACAGAAGTTTTACCTGTAGATAGGGCTATACTTCTTGATATTTAATATTTTCAGTATGGATTTTCAACTATTATTACTAGCATGTGTTGTATTTGCAGAAAAGTGTCATATCACAAATACAGTCCTTTTGCCACTCTGTACATATAGAAAGCAACCTTTTAATCAATATAAATAACCAGAAACCTTGGTGGGTTTGCAAAATCCTTAACTCATCAGGCTATAAGTTTCATACTAAGAATTTGTGTTCTTCCATGAGATTCAATAAGAGAACCAACACCACCATCTCCCCGGGAGTAACTTGTACCCATCAACCCTCACCTTTTCCATGTGACTCCTTGTAAAAAAAGAATCTCCATCTTCTTCGTAGACATCCTTTAAATACTGTAACATGGTGATAAGGTCTCCCCTAAGCCTTCACTTCTCAAGGATGAACAAACTCACCTCTTTCAGGCTTCCCAGTCCTTTGATCATCTCTGTGGCCCTTCCCTGGATCCTCTCCCACCTGTCCACATCTTTTTTATATAGCGGGGACCAAAACTGAGCACAGTATTCCAGGTGTGGCCTGACAAGTGCTAAGTAGAGTGAGATAATGAATTCTTTATCGCTGTTGCTAATGTCCTTGTTGACTCAACCCAGCATCCTGTTGGCTTTCTTTGTGGCAAGAGCACACTGTCACTTGTATTGAGCTTGTCCACTAGGATCCTCAGGTCCTTTTCCACAGAGCTGCTCCCGACCTAGGTAGATCCCAGCCTGTGCTGCACTCTTGGATTATGGTTTTTTCAGGTGCAAGACCTTACACTTGTCCTTTATGAACTTCATAAGGTTCTCTGCAGCCCATTCTTGGAGCCTTCCTGGAAATTACTAGAAATTATACATAGGAAGAGTAAATGATAGGATGATAGCACATTTCACATTACCCAACCCAGGTAGAACTGGTTAGAAGATACATTTAAATAGTTACACATTTGTTTTAAGCCTTAGTAGAGCCAATAGTAATTAATAGATCCCTGTGCGTGTGTGTGAACATGCAACCAAATACGTTTTGGAAATGTCAAAACACATTGTTCCAGCATGGCCCAACACTGATCACTTTCCTTGACAGCTGGAGAGCCTCACAGGAGTTTCAGTTTGAATGCTTCAGGCTCATAATCTCTTCTGTGGATTTGACTTTCCAGATGGACAATTCCAGGATATGCTATAATCTTATCGCTTCAGGGTTCAAATAAAGTAGGTCAGTGCACTGTAGTGTACTGTGAATCTGATTCAGGCCAAGACTCTGACCTATAGTAGAAACTAAGGATAAGAGGCAGTGACCTTCAACTTCCATGAAAGTGGACATCAAGAGGGCTGCAGATTAATACTGAGTTGACACAGAATATTTCAGCTCAGCGTGACAAGCCAAATGTGTCAATTCAAGTTGACAAAACTCAAAATGGAGACACCAAAAAAATACCAAATTTCACATTTTGATGGACAACATATTCCATCCAAAACCAGCCAAACAATCACCACAAAATTCTCCAGTATTTTTTACAAATCCTGTGGTTTCTCAGACATGACCACTGAGTCTTTCAAACCTTGAACTTGCAAGTGTAGCAGCATTAAACTTCCTAGCTGGGAATGGTTATACATTTTCCTGATCTCCTTCTCCTTTCCTAGTTCCTCACTCTCTCTCCTTGACACACACATCACACACACTTACGCTCCCACCTTTGCATGTTGGAGACCCTCTTGTGCATTCTCCTGTCTCATCTCTTTCTTTCTTTCAAACACAGGTTCACACACAAACACACACAATGCTCTACATAGAGCAAAGCTTCTGTATTTTCTATAGTCTCTCTTTCTCTTAATGATAGCTAAATCCTGTAAGATAAAAGATGAACTTTCTGGGGACGGCCGAAATGGGGAATAACATGTTTGCAGCTCTTATCTCTCCATTCTTTACTGGAGAAGATTAGGATTGTGGCAAAAGGAGTTATAATGCTATAAGTGCTTGCTCTTTTTGTTCTAACTTGGTTTCCCAAGATTGAACCCAATTCAAATGGGATGACATATGAAGCATTTTTTGTCATTATTTTGCATCTGTTTATATCTCCAGTGCAGACTTCTTGGGATGTCAGGATTTCTGGGTCTTTTTGAGCTCTGCCTCTCTTCTGTTTTGTTTACGCTTACCAATGTCAAGTGAACTCAAAGTACACTCTATTCACAAAAATCCAGACTCTGTTGTATCTACACTTCCATGAAAGCAGACAAAGCCAAAATGTCTTTCCTGTCTGGTCCCAGGGATGCTACAGTAAACATCCTGGTTGGTGTCTCAAGTATACTTGGCTCAAAATGTGCTCTCCAAGGCTTTCACTGATGGAGTGGCAGGAAATGACACACATTTGCTAGTCTTCCAGATCTTACCTTAAGAACCAAGGCTCAAATTACTGTGTCTATATGACACACTTGGGCTTTCTTAAATGTTAATGACAGGTAGGATCTAACCCGTCATCTCTTGTATGGCAGTATCAGTTTGCTACTTAGGATGATCGGCATCTCCACCATCCAAAGCATCACATGGCACTCTCAGTACGGCAGCACTGTTCATAACATTTATAGCAGATGCTAACTGCTGTCATGAGCGGGTCTACCACACCTACAGCCTGTCTTACTACCACAGTTATGAGGCAAGCGTCATCCACATCTACTAATGCTGCTGCAGCCTCTAACACTGCAGGACAGTGCCCTCCCTCATTGTGGCTCCAACACCAATACTGCAATCTGGTTAGAGAAGTGGGTATTGGCAGAAAAACACAGTCTTTTCACCAATCATCTCTTTGTGAATAGTCTGTATAGCAATGAGCAGGTTGGAAGCTTATGGGCAAGAATTAGAAGCTGAGGCAACAAAGGGAACCCTGTGGTTGGTGCCTACTACAGGCTGCCTGATCAAGAAGAGCCTATTGACGAAGCCTTCTTACTCCAGCTACAGGAGGCTTTGCGTTCGCTGACTCTCATTCTGCTGGGGGACTTCAATCAGTCCAACATCTGCTGGAAAAGTAGCACACTGAGCTGCAGCCAATCCAGGTGACTCTTGGAATGCATGGATGATAACTTCTTAAGCCAGGTACTAGACAGCCTTGTCAGAGGGGACGCGATACTGGACCTGATGGTCACCAGCACAAGCGAGCTAGTCAGCTATGGCAAGACTGGAGACAACCTGGGCTGCAGTGGTCACACACTGGGGGAGTTCACAGTCTTGAGGAATATGAGTCAGGTGAAGAGTAGTCAAGACCATGAATTTTAGGAAAGTAAACTTCCAGCTGTTCAGGGACTTTGTCAGTAGGACCCCCTGGGAAACTGCCCTTGGAGACAAGTGAGCAAAACAGAGCTGGCAGAACTTTAAAGATGCTTCCCATAAAGTGCAAGAGTTCTCAGTCCCCGGGTCTAAAAAATCAGGTAAGGAAGTCAAGAGACTTGCATGGCTGAGTTGAGACCTGCTGGTCAAACTAAAGGGCAAGAAGGAAATGCACAGGTATCCTGAGATGAGTATATGGACACTGCCTAGATGTGTAGGGATGGGGTCAGAAAGGCCAGGGCACAGCTGGAGCTGAAGTTGGCAAGGGATGCAAAGAACAACACGGATGGCTTCTACAGGTATGTCAGCCAGAAAAGGAAGGTCAAAGAAAGTGTACACCCTGCAATGAGCAAAATCGGCAAACCAGTAACAATGGATGTGAAGAAGGCTGAGGTAGTCAACAACTTCTTTGCCTCACTCCTCACTGTCAGCCTCTCTTCTCACACCACCTGAGTCAATGGATTTCAAGACATGGATTGGGGTAGCAAAGTCGCTCCCCCTGTATGAGAAGATCAGGTTTGTGACCACCTGAGGAACCTAACTATACGTAAGTCTATGGGACCTGATGAGATGCATCCCAGAGTCCTGAGGGAATGGGTTGATGTAGTTGGTGAGTGTTGTGGTTTAACCCCAAGTGGCAACCAAACACCACACAGTCACTCTCTCAGTCCTTCTCCCCAGTGATATTTGAAAAGTCCTGGCAGCCAAGTGGAGTCCCTGGTGATTGGAAAAAAGGGAAATATCACACCCATTTTAAAAAAGGATAGAAAGGAGGACCCTGGGAGCTACTGACCTGTCAGCCTCATCTCTGTGCCTGGGACCATCATGGAAGAGATCCTCCTAGAAGCTATGCTGATGCACATGGAAGACAGGGGGGTGATTTGAGATGGTCAGCATGGCTTCATCATGGGCAAGTCCTGCCTGACCAGACTAGCAGCCTTTTGTAATGGAGTGACTAGATCAGTGGACAAGCGAAGAGCTATGGATGTCATCTATCTGGACTTCTGTAAAACCTTTGACACATTCCCCCACAACATCTTTCTCTCTAGACTGGAGAGATATAGATTTGATTTGGTGGATGGTCACATCCAGAAAGTAGTGATCAATGGCTCAGTGTCCGGATGGAGATCAGTGATGAGTGGCGTCCCTCAGGGGTCTGGACCAAGACCAGTACTGTTTAATATCTTCATCAGTGACAGACAGTGGGATTGAGTACACCCTCAGCAAATCTGCAGATGCCATCAAGCTGAGGGGTGTAGCTGACACATCTGAGGGATGGGATGCTACTAGAAGGACCTTGACAAGCTTGAGAAATGGGCCACTGTAAACCTCATGAGGTTCAACAAGGCCAAGTGCAATGTCCTGAACCTGGGCTGGGGCAAGTCACGGTATCAATACAGGCTGGGGTATGATGGAATTGAGAACAGCCCTGTGAAGTAGGGCTTGGGGGTACTGGTGGATGAAAAACTGGACATAAGCTGGCAATGTGCCTGGATCCTGGGCTGCATCAAAAGAAGTGTGGCCAGCAGGTCAAGGGAGGTGATTCTGCCACTTGGCTCCATGCTGATGAGACCCCATCTGAAGTACTGCATCCAGCTCTGGAGTCCTCAGCACAGAAAAAACATGAGACTGTTGGAGGAAGTCCAGAGGAGGTCCACAAAAATAATCAGAGGGCTGGAACACCTCTCCTATGAAAAAAGGCTGAGAGAGTTGCAGATGTTGAGCCTGGAGAAGAGAAGGCTCCAGGGAGACCTTATTGCAGTCTTATGGGGGGCTTATAAGAAAGACAGGAACATTCTTTTTACCATGGCCTGTTGTGATAGGACAAGGTGCAATAGTTTTAAACTAAAAGAGGGTAGATTTAGACTAGATATTAGGAAGAAACATTTTACAATGAGGGTGGTGAAACACTGGACCAGGTTACTCAGAGAGATCATAGATGCATTATTCCTGGAAACATTCCAGATCACATTGGGCTGGGCTCTGAGCAATCTGATCCAGTCGAAGAGGTACCTGCTAAACAAAATTATTCAATGATTCTGTGTGCAAATGGGATGGCACCAACGATTCAGCACATTTTTCTTCCCAGATGTACACATTTACTTCTGATAGCCACTGATCTGTTCTTCTCTTGCTTCAGGGAGTGTTCTCGCCTTTCTTTTTCCTGTTAGACAGGATTTTCCTGTCTCAACACTTAACCCACTACATATATTAAAAAAAAAAAAAAAAATCACTCTAGAAATGTAATCCCCTATTAAACTTCCAGAAGTGATTTCTAGAACATTGTGTGGCAAGAGGCCATGAGAATATTTTGGGTTTGTCTCTTGTTTGATTGGCTGTGGAGGTCCTGCCCTTCGGTTTGTGGTTAATGGTTGAAACTGGTTTATATTGGATTCTAATTGATTGTGTTCAGCAGAAATAAAGTTCATCATTCTTGTCAGTAAGAACCTTGTCTCCTGACTCAATATCCCTAAAGTTGATCAAATTCTAACCTTTCTTATTCAATAGAAATATGTGCAAACCAAGTGATCGCTCCCTCTTTAGCCTGGATGCTGGAGAGCCATGGTGATTTGAGGAACAGTCTAAAAGTTTCTTCAGGGGAGAAGCTGAGCCATCCAAGGAAATAATAGAGAAATTTTACAAAGCATACCACTGCACCCTGGTTCTCAAGTTCTGGAGCGGAGTAGAAGGCTTGTTATACGTAGAGACCCAACAGGTTGTAAACTCAACATTGTAGAGAAACAGTACATGGGTATTTGGAATAGGTGAGAACTCAGGAGGAAAATTAGTTGCTAGGTGAGATTTTTGAAACACCCTCACTGTTTCCACACAGGGAACTGAGTTTTTGGATTGGGAATTTTTGCTTGTTTCTGCATCTTTCCTACTTGTTCATTTTCCAGTTGATGATCGTTGTTAGAATGGCATCATGAAATACTGACAGCTCTGATAAGAGAAAGACCTGAGGCCATTCTGGTGCTCACTGGTAGATGTTACCTGGTGTCAAGCTCAGTACAGAGCCATCCTTTTCCCTTAATGAAAACAGTCAAGATTATAGCCCGTAGAAAACCTCAGCACATCAGCATCATGCAGTCCATGTCCTCACTGCTGGAAAAGACAGCTCTTCTCACCATGTGAAGGAAATTTCTTTCTTTTCTTCCTACTCTGTTCCGTCCTTAAATAATGTGCCAGATTTTCAAGTTCTCCTGTTTCATAGTATGAATCATTGCCCCAGTAGGAAGTAAATTGCAAACCCCAGCTCATTTTGGATAGTTTCCCAATAATAATTTATAGATGATCACAGAGAGATAAAGGTAAAAACTCTAGAGCTCTTTATGTCATTCCAAAGGTCTCCCAAATCTCCTTTTGCTATAGTAAACTTCTATAGAATTATTTAAATAATCCATTTGTATAGCTTACTCATAATTGAGCTTTGCTTTTGTCCTCCAAATATACTAAACATGTCTTACTTCTTCCATTTATATCCCTTTTTTTACAGTCTTGTAGGCTGCTTTACACAGAAGAAATAACCATGAAGTAGTGATATTCAGAGGTTTACCAACAACACATAAATACTTACGTGTACTCCATACTGAAGACTTTCCATTGAGTCCAAATTCATGAGTAATGTAGACATTTATATATGATTTTCATATGAAAGGCCCAATAGAGATGAGACAGTTTCATGCTGGTTTTCATTTAATACACTGAGTTTGAAGGTCAATGGTCTTCTATTTTTCCTTTGAAGATTTGTATTTTTGTTGGCTTTTTGTCTTTGCATAAAGGACTCAGTCATAAAGATGCCTCTACCTCAAGAGACCTGGTTCCAGTCCTAATCTAGATCAAACACAGAGAGGTTAGTGGTCTCGTCATGCTCTCTAGTGGCTGGTTTTCTGCTGAGCAGCTGCCATGATTCAGTGAAGGCCAGCTCTGGAGCAGCAGTGATGCTACAAGCCTTCACAGCCTGAAGCACAATAGGAAAAACTGGAGAATCATTCTGGCTTGGATCTAGTCACTCTTAAACTATGTCTTAATCTTTCATCTTGGAGGATACTTCTAAATAACCTGCTCAATTGATGTGGGGCAAGTGGTGGACATCGTCTACCTGGCTTTCCCCAATTCTTTTAATACTGTTTCCCAAAGCCCTGTCCTAGAAAAACTGGTGCATTACAATCTAGACAAGTGGTCTGTGGGGTGGGTGGGGAACAGGCTGACAGGACACACCCAGAGGGTGCTGGTAAATAGCTCCTTTCAAACACTACCTGTCACAAGTGGGGTCCCCAGGGATCAATATTGGGCCCAATGCTGTTTAATGTCTTTGTAAGTGATTTGGATGAGGGGAACAAGTGCACCCTAATAAAGTTTGCTGATGATACCAAACTGAGTGGATATGTGGACTCTTCAAAAGGGAGAGCCAACCTGCAGGAAGATCTGGATAGGCTGGAAGAGTGAGCTAGCAAGAGCCTTATGAAGTTCAACATGGACAAGTGTAAGGTCTTGCATCCAGGAGTGCAGCACAAGATGAGATCTACCCAGGTGGGGAGCAGCTATGTGGAAAGGGACCTGGGGGTCCAGGTGCACAACAAGCTCAATACGAGTGACATACAACAACACAAGGAAAGGCTGAGAAAACTGTGTTTGTTCATCCTTGAGAACACTGTGTTTGTTCATCCTTGAGAACAGAAGGCTTATGGGAGACCTTATCACCATGTTCCAGTATTAAAGAGTATCCACAAAGAAGATGGAGATCCTCTTTTCAGGAGGAGTCACGTGGAAAAGATGAGGGGTGATGGGTACAACTTAGTTCTGGGGAGATTCTAATTGGACACAGGAGGAAAATTTTTCACACTGAGAACACTCAGCCATTGGAATAATCTCCCCAGGGAAGTGGTGGATTCCCCAACGATGGACACTTTTAAGATTCAGCTCAACAAGGTGCTGGGCCATCTTGTCTAGACCGTGCTTTTGCCATGAAAGGTTGGACCAAATGATCCTTGAGATCCCTTCTTGCCTAGTATTCTATGATTCTGTAAATATCTGAATGACAATCATACCATTTTATTTAAGAATTTCATCTCTTATCTTCCTGTCTCTATTCCCTCTATTTGAAATCTAGAATCAATAATGGTCAAACTGTCAAAAAGCTAGCTAACAAATCCATTTTTTCAGTTATTTATCTCAACCGTATCTAAAACTTGAAGTGAAAAGAGATATTGAGGTTAGTGGGAAAGGCCTGGCTCACTTAAGTGGGTTTGAACCATAGGGTCAAACACACTTCTGGTTCTCACCAGTGCTAAATTTCATGAGTTTTCAAACTGGTTTGGGGGTCTCCCAGCAACAGCCGTTTTCATACATTTTAGAATTACAGATTTGCTGCTGAGCATGTCCTTGAAGTACAGAAATAAGCCACAAAGGCTTATAAGGAAAGTGAATTTGAAACCTTTAAAAATCATGGAGAAAATTTTGGTTCAAGTTCTGAGTGGCAATGCAGATCAGAATTATTTTCTGAATAAAAGAAATGCAGTGGTATAAAACTGAGATTCAGAAAAAAAAAAAAAAGAATCACTCTTTTGATCATACCTCTAGCAGAGAGAAAGTAAACTGCCATCTTAAGGAGATGATAGCTTGCTTTTCAGGGTTACTTCAGTTTAATGCTAAAGTATCATACTAGCAACAGGGAGTGGCATCCTGATAGAGTGATTTCATTGTGACTTTAGTGCTGGTCAGTGGCATGATCTCACTTGTCTTACCTGCTGTAGCGCACTGTTCACACACTTCTTTAATTCTCAGACATGGATGCCCTTCAGCTGCTGGCCTGTCACCATTTCCACTGCACATGGCTGCTGGGAAGGTACCCCTTCTTCGCAGGCTGCAAACAAATGGGTCTGTTGACTTTCTTCCCCCCACAGTGGGAGTGATACTGTTAGGGCTTAAGAGAGAAAAATAAAAGTGATGCTTTCCATTTGTGGGAGGTAGGTGGTCAAGAGAAACAAAAGCCCTTGTAGAAGTTTTACATGAGATACACAGATGGCTTTGGGGGTGTGGCAGACTGTTGATGTTAAAAGGATGACGGAAGCTGAAAATGGCTTTTGACAGATGCTTTCAAGCTATGGAGTATTTAAAGAAAATTGCATTAACTTCACAAATGTTAGAAATGTTTCCTAACTGACTTCAAGTTTTTGTCAGCAGCTGTGTTCCCAGATAAATAAGACATGAGATGTTTCCTTCAAGATGAAAAACATGTAGAGAGATAATTAATACTGTTTTCATCTTTGAAACAACTTCAAGTGGAATATAGTTGAAGCTCATTCTCCAAGGGATTTACCACACAGACTGCTAAGGCTTAAAGGCAAACCAAAGGAAGCTTCAACCATTCATAAAAAACAATAGTCCTGACTGAGGACAGAGATGACTTCTAAAAACTCACTATGACTAAAAAGGACAAATGCTTCAGAAGCCTAAGAGCTCATGAATGTATAACCATGTTGGAAGATGGATGACCACCAAGTAGGTGCTGTTATTATGAGACACATTTCCTATTAAATGAGTTTGTTCTGGACAAGTAGTTCAAAAGATAGAGAGCTAATCAATTTGAGTCAGACTAGCTAAGAGTTGCAGATGAGTTTTCTTAAGGCCCAATTAAGAGAGGCTGAACTATGGGGTCCTGACTCAAGAGAGCTGACGAGCTGGTGTATCGTAAGGGAATCGAAATTGTGGTTACCTTAGAAACTGGAATGAGAATGTCATTAAATTATTAACGTGTCTGACAATTAAGAAAAGACAATATTTCTAGTTATTAGCAAACTAGGCTAAAGGATATCTTTTCTGAAATGAAGACAGCTTTAATAATGAGCAAGCTGAGACTTTTTTTTCCTTATTCTTTGCCATAAAAAGGGAAGGGCTCCAAGAAGGACCCAAACAGCAGTTTGTTGTTTGGATTGGTTTTTTTGTAAACTGACACAAACTAAATTGTGTTTTCTCCCTACCTATGTCTTCTTTTTTACTGACCTCCTGGATTTTGCTTACATATCTTTCTTCCCTCAGTTCAGTTTACTTGGGATGGACTCTTACAATCTTGGCCATGGGGATAAATACCAGTGTCACTGAACCAGGGACAAACTGCAGTCCTTTTTGGCCTTTAGCTGGGATGATTCTCCTCCAGCAAGGTGCTTTGAGCAGCGATTCTGCCTTGGAGAGTGCTACATGTTGTGAAACAGGGCAACTGTTATAATCTTTGAAGTTATGAAAGAGCTTTGCTAAATTTGTTCTTAAAAATGGAGTTAACTTTAGAAGGGAAAAAAATGCTATATTAAAGCCTCAAGGATTGTCGAGGTTTAGGCTCAATCCACCAGACCTGCAACAGATGCTCTCTGTTAACCCCTCTTTCCCCACCCAAATGAGGAAGAGAGAGAAAGAGGATAAGGGAGGGAGATTTATGGCCCCCTCCCCTCCCTAATGAGAGAAGAAGGCAATGAGAGAGAGGCTTCTGGATTAGAAAACTAAAACAGCTTTAATGAAGACAGTAATAATAAAATGGAATATATACAAATACATACAAAACCAGCAACAAACCCAACATCCCCCTGATGGCAATTACATCACCGTCACCACTGAGGCTGTGGAGCAGGCACTGGGAAAGTCCTAGACTGGGCTCAGCAGCTGATGGGAACCAGGTTCAGGAGCTGGGTTCAGGAACACACAAATCGGGATCAAACACAGGGCCAAGAAGAAAGAAAGCCGAAGGCAAGAGAAGGGTCCTGAAGGCAAGAAGGCCCCCCCAAGGGAAGCGAAGGGCAGCAGGAAGGCAAGGGTCCTGAAGGCAAGAAGGCCCCCCCAAGGGAAGCAAAGGGCAGCAGGAAGTCAAGGGTCCTGAAGGCAGAGGAGAAGGGCCAAGACCCTCATGATCCCTGAGCCTTATACTGAAGATGACGTATATGGGATGGAATACCTCATTGGTCAGTTTAGGGTCACCTGTCCTGGCCGCTCCTCCCCACAGGCGTGGCCTTTCACTTTCTGCACCCTTCGATATGGTACACCAGAGTTAGCAGTGACCTTGGTCTGCACACACCAATCCTTGGTAGTAACTCTAAACATCAAGTATTATCACTGCTAGAAGCAGACACCATCTGCAAAAACATGCTGTTAGCTTCAGAAACTGCAATTATTTAGTAGAGACTCAGACGAAAAGTAAAATCACTGAACAGAATGGGTTTGGTTCTAACTCAAACCAGGACAAGTATCTCCCCAAACAGGAAGATATTCTTCTTAGAGATAGTTTATAAGTGGAAAACTTGATTTCTCATTGCTCACTAGGTCTTAAATTGAGAAGATTTAGCATTGTGGAAGTTTAAATGCTCATAAATGAGTTATCTGTAGTTTTTCTTCTCAAGATCAAATACTCAAAAACTTGGGCAAGAGAATTGTCTCTGTTTGAAGCCTCAGTTTTATGACTACCTGCTTCACTGGCAATGCTAAAAATAATGGGATTCATATAAAAGTACTTTGGGGACAGATGTACAGCATTTTGATTCATAGACAAAAAAAAGACAGAGGAAGCACGTTTCTCCCTGAGAAACATTGGGCTGATAATCAAGAAAGAATTCCAGATACTCGAATGCTTGCTTGGAAACATTTTCACAACTTGATAATATTTTGCTTGAAAGTCCATGCTTTCAGTTTCTCTATCCAAAAGCAGACTTGGTGCATGAGTGTGCATCTTGCTGCCAGTGAGTCACCTGGAAGATTTGTCATTCGGTTTGTGTATCCAGGAAAAGGGCAATTGCAGTTTATACTCTGCAGGATTACTGCAATGCCATCATTTGGGCAAATACTTCAAAATGTTGTGCCTGAAGTGGTGGATTGCTACACTGCTCACTGGTTATTTCTCTTGCTTACTTGCCTGCTGGATGCATGTTTACAGAAGCTAATTAGAGTGAACTATGTTATTTACAGTGTTAGACTTTAAAAGGAGAAAGCTTAGTGTATAATCTCTTTGCTTCCAGTGTGTTTGGGCAGAGATTACTTTAGGGGACCTGAAAGGAGTGAGTGGGAACAAACTCAGCAATTATTTTAAGACAGTGAAACATTTCTATCCTCTAAGTGGCAGTCTGAAGTATCCCATGCTGGGTACCTGATACTGGATTATACAGTGGAGATTTCTTTCTATATCTACCGTATCACTTTGGGTTACCATTTGTTTCAGATCACTGGGTTTCCTGTTAAATTTCAATATGAGTAACATATACAACAGAAATCAGAACTAGAAAACGTCACAGTTTTTCCTTCTTGTCCTTTCTAGCCACTTCCATTTAAAGCTTAGTAATGCATCCTTCTCCCAGGGCAAATTTTTAAACTGTTTTTGTGTTTTCATATGATTTTTACCAAGGTTAGTAAGAGGTGAACCAAACCTGGGAAAGCTAAAACCTTTACCTTTTTTAAGCTACAAGGACAAAAAGCTGCAATCCAAATAATGCCTTTGATGGAAAAGAATCCCTGGAGAACATAAAGCTATTTATCATCTTCACCAGGAGAAGGTCACATTTAGCAATCCTAAGGTTTCACCTAGGGAACTCTTGCCAGTGAAGAGAGTCAAGAAATATTAGAAGCAGATTCAGCTCTGCTTTGCAGATAGATCATGATGGCTTCATGTCACAGAGTTTCATAAACTTCAGCTGGATCTCTTCAATATGCCAGTTATGATGATATCATTCATGCCCAAATCCTAGTGAAGATGATGGAGAGCTTTATTTTTTCCAGAAAGGTCTTTTATCAAATAATAGCACACTTCTTTTCACCAAGGCCTTCACAGGGAGGCACAGAAAAAAACAAAAGAGGTTGAAAAGATTTGGCAACTCTGCTGGCACTACTACTGCAGCCTCAGTGGACATCCAGTTGGATCTAAATAATAATCCAGAACTGGAACCACATAAAGCAATTCAGGATATTCCCATTCCCAGCCCACATGTTCAGCCACAGATTCAAATGCCATAGATTGTACTAAGCACAGGGAGGAGAGTCTGAGCAGGGAGCTATGGATAAAATAATAATTCCCCTTCTTCATGCCTTTATTTTGACAATCCAGACTTCTGTTCCAAATTTACTCTTTGCTGCGGAGGTTGTAACACAGAATGACATATCTAAGGGAGGGAAAAAATCTGTCACTGATACTAAGCAAGAGAGGGAAGCTAGACTTTGATAAATAGGAATTTGCTCATGTTTGTGCTTTCAGCGCTTTACTCTGGTGAGTTCAGCATCACGGGAGCCTATTTTAGCAGGTTCTCACATTCTGTTTGGTGATATTAGGTGTGTGATGTGGAGTGTCAGAAAATTTTGGAAGCTTTTCATTTTGAGCTGTCATGGAAGTCAGTTAGGCCGGTTTTGTTGATTAAGATTCAGATTCAATTTTTGAAGAAGGATTTAGTTTGTTTTACTTGTGTTGATTGTATATTATGATAATTGTTAGACTATGCAACTGATTCTGCAGCAGCTTTCTATGTATATAGCACTGATTTGCAACAGCAAGGTTAATAGTTTATTAACATTCATTTAGTTGTCCCAGAACATTTGGTGAGCTTAAGATAATATTCTGGAGACATCTTGCCTGCCTTCCCCAATCCTGGAAAGTTTTCTTTTAAACATGAACTGTGGTAGCTGGCTGCTCGGAAGAAGAAGGGGTAAAGCAAGAATCACATGCCAGGCTGTAGAAACACTCCCCCTAACAAGTATATTATATAAATATATAATGTAAATTTATATCTATATTTGGGAAATAGTCTTACGGATATTTTATGCAACACTGTACTCAGTAACTGTGTACAAATGAAAGGGCATCTGGGCCTCGCCTGATGTGTAAAAAACAGGTTGGAGTACCATCCATTTACTTCTTGCACTGATGTGCTACAAATACTGCAGTAATGTTTTCCTTGAAGTGTCTCCATGGAATCTTCTGAGTGTGAATCCAATTAAAGAAGTAACAAAAAGAACTGCTCTTTTGAGGGCTGCTTCCCTAACCAATGCATACCAAAGACAGAGCCAGCAAAATAAATCTGAACAAAGGTCAGCTGTCAAGTTTGGCTATACCAGGAGGCCCAATGTGACTTTCAGATCTACTTGAACCATGCGAGAGTTTGCAGTATTTAAGTCCACACTCTCCCAGTTGTTGCTCTGTGGACCCTGTTCATCATGGCCTCCTCAACCTTGCTTGGGTATTCCAACAACTGTAAGTTCCCACAGCCTCAAAAGCTTCTTTTTAGAACATTTCTGTGGGATTTATTCCGTGGCTGTCCAGCTCTGACACAGTCGCTGAGCATGACACACATTGTTGTTGGCAGCAGCGCGAATTAGTGCTCCAGTGACAGACACCCCGTGACAGAAATGCCTTTGCAAGTTAGGATGCTCAGAGAGCCATAAGCCCAGGGAAGGCACAGCCTGGAGAGAGGGAGCTGTGGCAAGCTGAGAGAGGTGAGGACAACTGGAAAACCTGACAAGAAACATCAAAGGAGAAATATGAAGCTGAGATTTGAAAAGGTAAATTTAAAAGCTGTTTCCATCTGGCTGCACTGATTGCACTGGAGCAAAGCAAATTGAGTGCAAGCTGTTTCCAAAGGGTAATGAGACTTGCAAAGGCACAAAGCAGGCCAGGGACACAGTGCCAATTTGTTGGGAATGCAGGGACCTGCCTGAAATCCCTGCCTGTGAGGAAGACAGATAAGGAAACCCGGGTAATAAGAGGGTTACATACACACGCATAATTCCACTGTCAACTAATTGTCACAGTCACTAGAACCTCATTGCGAGAAGCACGCAGGTGTAGAGTCCTCTGCTCAACAGGAGAGAAGGTAAATGTACATCTCTGAACTTTTCTTAAAATGTGAGCTTGAACCTTACTATACTGACTCAGAGCCACCTTGGAAACTACAGTCTGTGTCTCTAAGGCCTTACTGAGCTTGGCATTTGAACAGAAAGTTTTCCATCATATCTACAACATGTGGCTGCTGATGCTGACTTCAAAGATAGCAACAACACAGTGTTGGCAGAACTCTGTTTTGGCGATTGATTTGGGATTTGAGGTCCCTTTGGGAGAGAAACCTCCATACTGATGATGTTTCCATACAAAAGAATATGTTTCCCAGGCTGTTTGTCTCTTTTCACTGCTGAAAAGCTCTGTATCAAACCTCTAAGTGTGGGAGGCATCAACTTCAAAATGAGTGAAAAGACTACTTACCGTCCAAAATCTGATTTTGTTACTATTTGGCATTTTGCTTGATGAAGCTCTAAAGGACAAAATCTACGTGTTCGTACATGTTTAGACAATGCCTATCATATTAAGGGTACTGTGAGGAGAGGGAAGATAGGTAACAGATGGGGACAAGTGATGCTTGCACAAAAAAGAAATTGAATGGAGCAGTACTGAAAGCCAAGAGCTAACAAATGAAAATACATTATCAGGAGCTGCAGTGAAAACTGAGCTGTCAGTGATTTAGCACCTGAGTGCTACTGGGAAAGCCGCAATTTATGTTTAGATTGTCATCTCAAGACTACATCTTAGAAGCCTTCCTCATAGTATACAGAGAAAACCAGGAGCAATGCGAAGGGATTAGAACCTGGTTTTTCTTTTTTTTTTTTTCTTTTCTTTTTTTTTTTTTTTATGGACAGCATTTTTAACTATCAGGAACTTCACAGCAGCTCACTGAGGTAACTAACAGGCTGAGATCAGCCTACTTCACTACCATCTGTTGTTGAGGTGCATACCCATACCAAAGTGGTACTTTTTCCCAATAGTAGGCTATTGGGAAAATTGTGAAGACTTCCAGTTTTTCTCTGGTGGTAAAAGATTGTCCCATCCCCTTCCCAGGACTGCACCAAAAGTGGTGCTGGTGCTCCACTATGAGTTCCTTAGGGCAGAGATTTGTCTTCTATGTGTTAAAATAACCCTAAAAAAAATTAGCTTTTTAATAGTCAAACTCCAGACTTAGGCCAAAGTCTGCCATCATCGCTTTCTTCATAGAATACATGAAGGACTTGTATAAGATGTGATAGGGACACCTTTAAATATCTCTAAAAGCACGGTTGATAACTGAAACCATAAATATTAGAAGCTAAAGAAGCAGAAAGATAACTGTCTTCACAGCATGGCAGCGGCTGCTTTTGATTTATTACTCTACATCAAAACCATCTTTAAACAGAAGTTATCTTGAAGCTTTAATCAGAGACTTTTTGTGCTCTCTAAAGTGCTAAAGCTGCAATCCACATACAAGCTCTTCCATATGCAGTAATACTGTTTTTGTGGTGCTTGTCATATTTTGCTGAACACCATGAGCAATGAGCACTCTGTGTTCTGCTATTTTCCCATGTAGTGCTCTCCATGCAATTCTGGATTCCCTCCATTTAGCTCTTGTCCCTACCGAATTGAAGGCAGTGATTCAGACACAAGTTCCCCAAAAGAAGTCTGTTCACTGAGCCTCAAAAAGAGCTGCAAGTCCATTGACCTTTAGAAGTTACAAGGCAGAATGACAGCACTTCCCGCACCCCCCCCCCTCCCCCGCAATGTGCACCAGGGATGGATCTGATGGAAAAGTTATTTTGCATGCAGAAGGGTTTATAAATATGAGGAGTCACGTTTGTTGACTGGTGACAAAATAGAGTGCTAGCACTGCAGTTAACTGTGTTGCTGAGGATGAAATGTCTATTTTAAACATTGCTTCTCCTACTGAAGTTTGATAGTTTTGGGTTTTTTTGTTTGTTTTTGTCCTAATTTTCACTGAATAAGAGCTCAGCACATTTTGTTGACTCACTGTATCAGCAACATGTCCAACTTCCATACGGAATTCTGCTGAGTCAATGCAAGTGGGAAAGGAGGACAGTGCGAGTCCAGGAGGAAGCTGTAGAGAGAGCCAAGCTTAGGGTGGAGAGGTTGATTCAATGTTTTGATTTTGCTGTCATTTTTTTCCCAGTATACACAGCCACATGATGGAAAAGGGATGTGTTTTGAAGCCAACATGGCTAGGTTGCAATAGAGATTTAGCCTCTTTGCAAAGTCAGCTTTGGTTATAGACCTGTGATATGTTGTCAGCTGAGCTACTGCCTTGATACTCAGATCCTAAGCTAGCATTAATTCCTCAGTCTTTGGTGTTCTGGATCCTGAGACAGGGCCAGGAGGAGGCACAGCATTTGGATGGGAGCTGAATGTCTATAATTTGCTGCTTTTTCTTCTCTGCAGTTCTCCTTGGCATTTCTACTTCAGGATACAATTTCCTTAGTGGAAATATCCTTCTCAGAAGTAATACTGCATTGTTCAATGACTTCCTTGACCTTATATGAAAATGCTCATGGTCTGCAAATGGGAAACCTACCGTGGCTGCAAGAAGCAAATGCTCTAGATAGAAGTGTATGGATAGATTTTTGTGTATATCTACAACTATGCACACATATATGTTGCATACATGTATGTAAAATTTTTATATAAATTTTATTCATATTGTATGTCTTGATATTTATTTATACTTTAAATAAATAAGTCTTAGATTACATATAAAAGGATGTGTCAGATATATATATCTCATATACATAAAACATAGCAAAAATAAGTTTCTATATAGAAGATATGCAGTTCTCAGATCTCTCTACCAGCATATTTTAAAATGAACACAAGGAGCAGCATACTTAAAAAATGTACAAAAATAACATTTCTAGCAACAAGACAGGCTGGACCATTGTGTCAGCAACATGTGCAGGTGAGAAAACCAGCGGCAAAGAGGTGGCTATTTTGTGGACCACTGAGAACTCTTGCAGAGTTGGAGAGAGACAAAAATCCAAAAGGAATTAAAAAAAAAAAATATTAGATCATGAAACCAGATGTTTCTGGTTGCATCTTTCAGAAACAAAAGTACTCAGCTATGGCTGCACTCACCATCATTTCACCATCCATCGCAGCTGGGGGAGTACAACTGTTAAGAATGAATGCAGGAAAACACAGGTCACTGATGAACAAGCCAGGTAGAAATTAATAGGCTCTGACAGGGATGCCCAGAGCTGCCTTCACAGTTACCAAAAAGTAACTTGCACTGTGCATTTTCTCCTGGTAATAACCTTGTTCAACATCAGAATGCAGGAGATGGGCTTTTTACCACCAGTCTTGCTTGATGATAAAGAAGTAGATGTGGGAAGTTGGTTATTCCCAGACTGCAAGTGAGGGATGAAGCAGGACTTTCCTCACTTTTCTATAGTTTAGCAACGAGGCACAATGTGCATTCCTGTGCTTACACACAGCCACTGTCTCCTCTGCCTCTGAGGAATCGACTGAGCTGAGGGAAGCAGGGTGCTGTGCTCTTTGTGTAGCTTTTTCTTTGTGGAGGGAGAAGTTTTTCTGAATTATAACCTTCCAAAGAAGGGGCTGATCCCTTAACTGTGCTGTACTCCCTTCTATCTTTCTCCTCCATAGCACTGAGGTTTGCAAATATTAAAAGCATTATGAAATTAGCAGCTCATCACAGTCTTCAGCACTCTTTTCATCAAAGTGTATATTTTGCTTAGACATGAGTCTTTAGTCTCTTGCTACGCAAAACATCATTTGAAGGAGGAGGGTTTATGCAGCATTAATGTCTGGAGTCTGACTGCAGTGATTTCAAAGGGCTCTTGGAGTATCCATCTGAGGTCAGAAATGAACTTCTTCAATTTCTAAAACTTATTCCCACTAAGTCAACCAGAGCTCGCAACTTCCTGTAGGCTGTGCATGGCAGTTTGCAGTATTGGCCCTCAGTTCTACAGTTTATCATTTTCTGGGAACAGGAGGAGAGTTAAACAAGGAGATCTCAGAATTTCCACTTATGAATAAAACATACGAAGTTATTCTTCTACACTTAAAATAAACCAGCAATTTTTTCCTTCATCTGTATAAAATTTTTCTATTAATGTCTGGCTTTGTATTTTCTGAAGACTATTTCAGTGTATCTGTTATAAATATTTATGTGATAAGAAAAAATTTTGGAACTCCTTCAAGGAAATTAGATGAGAATGTGTCCACACACTTCAAAAATAAATGCAAAAAGTAAGTGTTCAAACTATGCTATTATTAAATCACTATATCCTGTGAGCTTAGTGGGAGATTGTTGCAGTGAGGATTGATTAGTAAATTGTTACCTGGGTGTGAATCCAAAATTAGATTCCATCAACAAAACAAGAGTTTTAAGTGAAAAAGCAACCTGAGTACCCATGTAGCCTCTTGGGTGTATTTATAAATCTTTAAGAAAGGCACCTTATAAATAACTTGGTTAATTTAAAAGACTAGCCTTACACTTGATAAAATGTGATCTCCAGAAAACCCATTATGATCTCTTAATGTAAACTGATACATTTAAAGACGTTTTGCATAATACACTGGACACAGAAGTTAATGGAATCACTTAAAAGAATAAAATCAAGATGGTTTCAAAAAAATAAAAATAAAAACTCCTAAAAATCAGGTACATGTGAACTATTTAAAGTAAACTTCATTTTACATAAGTCTTACTTGTGCCAAAGAAAAAGCTTTTCAGTTTTATTAGAAGAAGACAGATGAGAGTAGTCCATAATTCATTCCTCTGAATTATTTTGTCTTCCTTGCACTCTGTTCTCTGTAAATGAAACAAAGACAAATCTGGACTCAAAGAGCAAAAGCCTGCCTTCAGATGTGGGTGTGTATCTCACTTAAATGTCAGGTAGAGTCAGGTGCTCAGATCAGAGCAAAGAATTTAGTATCATGATGAGAAAAACGTTGGGGAGAGGAGGTTTGCGGGGGATAAAGGTCTGTGGGTATTTTTAAGAGAGTAATTTTAAAATCAGATTTGAAACTGGAAAACACTGAAGAAAACATTTCAAGGAAGAATTGTACAGTACTTAATTTTTTTTTCTGATTTTCTTTTAAATTATTTACTGATCAAGACCAAGCAAACTGTCCCAGAAACAGTTCAAGCAAGCCAAACCAGTATCAGTGAGGCTAACGGCAATTCTGCTTCAGAAAGTAAATCATGCCCTCTCAATCGTTTGGTTTCCTACTTTGCCCTAAGGTTCTTTCTCCTGTTGTCAGCTTCAAACCCTGTAGACATGTTAATGTAAAACCATTTACATTTGACTACGCCTGGTCTGAGATACAAACAGTGATATCCATTCTTTTTGGTTTAACCTTCAATATTCACATCGAGGCAAGCTTAACAGGTTGCTACCAGCTGATAGTAATCGAGAAGAGTCACCTAAATAAAAATGAGTGTCAGAAAAACTAGAATCTTGAAATTGAACGTTCTTTAATCTTCAATTTCTCTCAGAAAGCAATTCCTGGGGACCGATGTAGTCTGTTCCCCTGGAAAACTTTGGTTAATACTGGTCCAGCTGCATTGTCTCCGTCTAAGCTACCAAACAAAGCCTCTTCAGTATTTCATATAGTTTATGTGTTATTGTGATCTTAATCTTGACAGTCACAAAAGGGAGGTTACTGTGGTGATATCCATAGCAGAGAGAAAAAGCATCAACTGTTTCTTTTAAGCAGTTGAAAGAGCTAACTCTCACAACCATTTAAGTTAATCAAGTTTGTGCTGGTGCCTGCTCAGCATCTATGGGTATACACATACTCCATACATCAAAATTAATTTTATTTCATAATGCTTCTCTTAGAAAGACAAAGATCTCCTCACTAACAGATAGGGAGACCTGATGAATCAGTCATCTCAACTGCTACAAAAGATCACAGCAAAACTGGGCACTGTAACGTGGGTCCAGAGTGCTCCAATGCTGCACCATGGCTCTGCTCAAGGACACTGTGACAAGATCTCTTATGAGGAAACAAAAAAAAAAAGGCTTAAGATTGAGCAGTATTCAAAGTCTTGCCATTTTACCTTCAATAAGTATAAAACCAAACACATATTTCTTGCTGCTTTAGTCTTTTGGCAAGTTTATTTTGTAGCTATAAGTATCTTTTATATTGTTGAAAGGCTTCAAATGCACTCTCAGAACCCAGGTGCATATTTTCAATACTGCAAAAGCACTAGAAAACATCCTTAACACTGCTTTTAGAAGGTGACCACATGCAATATGATCATTTTGGAGGTGACTGCCTTGCATCTGTTACTATGTACCATCTCTTTTCACTGTCTGCCAGCTTCTGTTGCCCAAAAGAAAAAGGTATATTTTTATAGAATTACACAATCATGATTTTAAAAAAACATGACATGATGCCTTTTGAATGTTGGGCATGAGCTGGTACTTTATTTCATATTTGGTTGCTGTGTTGCAATTGACTCATCTCTTGCTTTCTGTCCATTTGAGATGATGCCGCAATGGAGCCTGTTTAATGACCTAGGGAGAGTGGACTGCTGCACTGTGAGATAGCCTCTTGCTGTTAGTGGGAGAATCAATGGAGAAGTGAATTAACAAAAGGTCACTCACATAGCTAAGGTAACTCTGCATCAAAACAGGTAATGTAAAGTCATCCAGCATTATAAAATACTTACAGAAAGCCTGGTAAGGGTTTGGGTTTCCAAGTTTCAGAAGAGAGGAAGTGAAAGTAAAACCAGCTTTATTGAAAGGTTTAACTGGTCCTTGGGAGGCAGGACATGACCAGGGATAAGTATGGATGGAAATTCCTATTTGCTTTTCAGCAACACCTTAACTTGTCCAAGGATGTTTTATATCAACTGTCTTTGCCTGAACCAAGAGAAAATAATATTTCCAGTTTCATGGATATTTAACTTCTGAAACCTGATGAGATGATCTATTCATAGGAACACAGCACTGGAAATAACCTCATCAATAATGAGTAGTTGTCCCTTCCAAGCCAGTCCAGAGTGGGATCCAATGTTGCAGTTAATCAACTTGTATAATCTCAGCTTTTGGGTGCTGTGGGCTTTTTTTTTGTCCCCATTCTTAGTAATATATTTTAGCTTGACTTTCTGTATAATACAAACTGAAGAACTTCTCTAAATAAAATGTTCATCAAGTTGTGTTACAATTTTGTGTTTCTTATAGGCAGATATCTAACCATGATTTGAAGAAAATCAGACTGATAGAGAGCTCCTCCCTTTCCTGAATAAAAATTTCCAAAGGTTAATTACAAAAACCAATCAACCAAACACAAACAAAAAACCATATGCCTGATTTCTTGCCTCATTTCATCTCACTTCAGCCTCCAGTCTTGGGATTTCCTCTTGCCATTTTTTAATGCCAGAGTTGTGTAGCATCAGAAATCTCTTTGCTCTGAGGTACTTACGCACAGTGCTCAGGTCACCTCTCAATCATCTCTTCAAGTAAATAATGGATTGAATTGCTTGAATTACCCCAGAAGGCATTCTTTTCATATCTGTAGTCACTATTTTACCTTTTATAGTGCTTTCCAAAGTACTTACAGACTTCTCTTTTCTCATGTTTCTTCTTAAAGGCAAATTCTAGATCTATCTATCTTAATTTACTTAACACCACTCTTTAGAGGTGAAATAATGCCTTCTTTCTTTCTGCATAAATCAGGGAGCTTGCAGAAGAGTGCCAATTCCACAGTCCCCTGCACTCCCAGAGTCTCAGATTGCCAGTACATGTGAACAGTACTCCTTACGTAAGGTGTCAGCCAAGCAACCACATGAGGTTGATTTGTTGCAAATATAAAGTGCCAGAGAAAACCTCCACGTCAGAAACCATTTTATGTAGAACACTGCATAGAAGAACCAAAGAAGGAAAACAATAGCATTACATAAACCAGAGGTGAGTTTTGACCTTCAGACCCTTCAAAAAGAAGCTTATCATATTGTTATAGAAAACCTGCCATATGGAATTTACCACTAGCTATCACAAACTTGTTTGGAAGTAAGATTCTCTGGAAAGCAACCATAAATACCCCAGTTTAGGAGACTGGGGTGGGTTTTTTGTTTCTAGACATGAAAACAAGATTATTCTTTTTCTAACATGGTCTAATGTTAGCAATGCTTGCTTTACTTTGCTATGCCCTCTGAGTTTTATGTGACAATGAAACATTTCAGCTGATGGATTGCCTCGGCAAAGAGATGATTGTTCTGACAAATGACAACCATAGAGCATTAATGTGGACTATTACTTTAAGACCTCTTTCCAGTTGCAACTTTTTTCCTTCTTTTGATGTGCACCTCAGATACTACCCAAGGAGCTTTAGTGGTTTTTTTAAGTACAGAAACTATCATCTATGTTATAGATGTTTGCAGTGAGATGCTTGGTGGCAGATCAATTTTGCCTGGTTACAAGTGTTTGTAATGCAGGTCCATCTGAGTTAGCCACACAGGGACCACTTCATAGTCAGTGGAAGAAATCAACATTCTTAGGGCACCTCTAACCCATTTCATTTGTTTACCGTGGGATAAGTGCTGATACCTCCCCATTGATTTTAGATTTTCGAATGTGGTCAGATGCTATGACTGGTTATTAGAAGCTTGTGCCATTGTACATGGGGATCATAGCTTCCTCATGTTGCCATTTAGTTTCTTACTAACTTAGAAAGACCAGACTCAGGTGAACTGTTACCTCATTCTCTTAGTGTTCCATCACTGCAGACATCACACTTCCTTCCTCCTCGTCAGCTCTATGGTTTGAGGACTCCAGGTCAGAGTCACACTGGTATGACTTTTTCTACTATTTGTTGAGGAGCTTGAGGACATGCCTGTGTTGTCACAGCAGCTGCTGTCTTCCTTTCCACCTGTGTCTAGGTACGCTCAAAGGCCATTTTTAGCCTGACTCTGTTGCCAAGGTCACTTTTTCAAGCTAGAGTTGTGGAAGACAAAATGATACTCTTCACAACAATTGAAGGTACACAGATTGGCCAAAACTATGTGAACATAATAATGTGTCACTCTGGTTTCCCCTGAAATAGCCTTTAGTGTCTACAGCTGGTTTTTGTCATGCCACATCTTGCTATAGAGCTGAATTTTATATCTGTGCCATGGGACAGATGTTAGGAATGTAACATGGGATTAAGTTTGGTTCCTTTGTAGTGGCAGAAGTTGGTTCCTTCTTGACCTGTGTGGACATTTTTCCTCCCCCTTACTACCTAAATAATATGGAAAATATGTGCCAGCCAAGCAAGGCATTTGACTAAGTGCCTTTGCTGTGTTGTAAAAGCTACATACTAACAAATCCTATAAATAAAACTGTTTTTCAGCCAGGGAAAACTGATTGATAAAGGCCACTAAACGCTTCCTTACTGGAGTGTGAAATCAATGAAAAGTTTAATCTGATATGATCTGGCAATTTGTTAGGTTTGGAAGAGCCCATGTGAGCTAAGGACATAGGACACTGCAATGAGATGAGAAGAGAAATAAACCACGGACTCAGAAACCGAGAACCACCACTCACAGGCATGAAACAAAGAATAAGGGTGAGGCTGAACTACAAGCTGAGTTAAAAAATAACTTTTGGGGTTTTTCCTCCGCTATTGTATATTTTTTTAGGTCTTCTACTAACTCAAGTCTTCAGAGCAGTTAAGCATGGTGGACTAAAATCACTGAGATGGATATTTTGCTGCTTGGCTGCTTTCCTCTGGATGGTGGAATTTACAAGCCACAGGGAGTTACCAGGGCATACACAAACTCAAAGACCGTTAGGAATTCTGAAAGGTTTTAAAAATAGGGGAAATCCTTTGTCCTCCAGTTGGATCTATTCCCGCTGACTCATGAAAAGCACAGGTTACCGGTGAAGCAACAAGAAAATGACTCTTCCAAAGCTGATGCCACATATTGAAATGGAGCTGTCCAGACAGTAGCTGGGTTATGTGAACCAGAATCGAGTACTGCCTTTAAGATACCTGTCACCTCTTGAAGTCCAGTGAAAATTGTGAAATTGATGAGTTGAAAAGTTATTAATCAGACTGACCCACACAGTTATGTAGAGAGAGCAGCACTGCAAAAACTTTGCTTGCAGTTTTTTAATGTTGAAGCTAAGACAAGCAACAAAGAATGATGTTACACGCTGCAAGCCATTGGTGTGATGGAAGCTGATAACAAAGTTTGAGGCAAAAATACAAAAGTACATTTTCCTAAGAAATTAGCTCAGTCTCTGTATATGCAAATACCTGTCTGTTATCCCCAAATAACATTTGAACTATTTAGCTAATTTCAGTGAAGTTAATAGAGACATATAAAAAGAAAATTCAGTTCTTGTGACTCTTATGAAAACTTGCCAACAGGCTAAGGGCAGACCCTTTTAAGTGCTTTATCTGAGAGAAGACTTGCATCAATATTAGGCCACAGACACTCAGCATGGGAGAGAGAAAAGACCTTATAAATATTCCACCTACCAAGAAAGCTTTAAATGGACCTTGAAATGAGCTGTGAGACATACGTTTCATGTAAGTTTATAAGTTTCAGCACACAGAATTGTATTTATCTTTTTTATTGTTCATAGAGGACATAGGGTATTGATGTCTTGGTCCAGGATGGGTTGTTAAATAACACTGCCTTACTGGATGTGGGCAGATAAGCTGATTCTAAGACACCTGATGAGTTTCCTCCCTACCTAATGATGTCTTTTTCTTGCACTATACATTTCAATTATGGGTTCATATTCTGCTTAATTCTGTTTTTAGAAGTATCATATAATTTTGTTTACTGTGACATGGAAGTAATAGCACCTCATAGGAGATTCATTTACACTTAGTATTTTTGTTAATGGTCTAACTTCAGCACTGTACAGCTAAGCAGGGTCCTCCAGGAGATTAATTTCACATTAAGGGGGTTTATTTGGAAGTAGGTAGAGAACCAATAGTCTGAGACATTCTGTGGATCTTCTAATCCGTTCTCTGTGAAAATGAGCAAAAAGCCTCCCATTGTCCCTGTTGGCCTTGGAATCAGGTCCTCAGAAGATGGTATACAAAACATGAGTCTGTTTTTTGTCTGAATTTTTTAGAAATTTAGCCAAGATCCACTTTTTTGCGAGCTCCCAAACTACATGACTAGACATCATAAATTGTTTACATATATTTTCTTATAAATTGAAAATGTCACAGTAGAGCCATCCACTCTCTTCCTGACCTGTTAGCATGAAAAATACACCAAAACCATATTCCTTATTAAGCTCATGCATTTTCAACAGCAGCTTTTAAAAGGACAGTTCAATGTGCCAGTTCTTATGGCACCGCTCCCATACAATTTTTTTATTGTATGAACAGGGAAAATTTTGGCAAATTGGATACAACAGCTAGCATGCTATGATTTTAAATAACAATGCTGACACATTACAGTTACAAAGTATGTTCATTAAAAGCTATCTAAATTTCTTTTCAGGACTATTTAATTCAGTATCATGTAATTGAGTTTGGTAATAAAAGCACAGAGAGATGATTAATGTTTAGATGTTATTGTTTGAATATGAAAGAGACATGATCCTCCTTTTCACACATTTCCATATTTAGTTTGCATATTTAAATGCTTTTCTGGAATTACAGCAATGCAAATGACCTTCCATTGGTCTAAGAATAGAATGGCAGTCAATGTATTACTAAGGAAAATTGCTAAAGTGGAAAGCATTTATTGGAAATAGAAATATATATGTTTTTTTAATTTGCATCATTCCAAGATCTTTGCACTTTTATTTCAATATGTATGCTAAAGTTAATTCACCATTATTTCACAATGCCACCTACCAGACAGAAGTCATTATATTCCCCATCAAATTATTTGCCTTTTATTTTACCATGTTTTGTAAAGATGCCTAAGTACTTCACTGGAAATTGGCATAGTAGAAAAAAATTGTGGTAATATATCCATTACTGATGTATGCAGATCTTGCTTTATGAAACACTTTAAAAATATTAACTACACCAATGGGACAGAAAACCTAATTCTGAACAAACTTCTCTAAAAAGCTGTATTTGCATTCAGTATTTAGCTTGCATTTTATACAGTAAGGATTTTTCTTTTTGAAACTGTTGAAAAATAATTAGTCCAATTTGACTGTAAATACAGTTTTGCTGAAAAGTACAGTTAAAGAACATAAGTTACTTGGGCAGTACTTAAGAATGGAAGCAATGAATAGATAAAGGTTTAATTATTTTTTCATTTAAAAAGTTTAATGAAAACCCTTATCTGCTTGCACAAACAGATGCAGTAGTTATTCTTTTTCTTTTTCCTGTCATCTAAGAGAGATGCTAGATATTAAATACTTACTGAGTAGAAAAAGAGTAGAAAAAGTAAGGATCAGTCATTCAAAATGGTGGGCATTTATTTATTCACCTACTTTGCTCCAAAATTATTATGCTCTATAAGTGAAACAATGCTTCTTCACAAAATTGTTAAAACATGTTCACTGCAATTATAATATACAGAACAACAAATTATTGAGTCTACAACTTATCCTTTTAATGCTGTTTATCAGCAGTAGCTGATGAACCAACCATAGTCCCAAAGCACCCACAATGGCTTCCTCAGTGGAAGCTGAAAGTTATCGCATTTACACTCTAGCAGGCCAAAGGGAAGAATTAAGTTCTTAATTCCAGTGATCTGAGACAGGCCATCTGTAAACTCAGACACATCTGGAATGAACTTCTCTGCGAACTCCAGCACTGGTACTGATGCATCAGGAGAGATTCCTTTCAGTAAAAGTGTGCAGAGCCAGAAATATTTAATCAACTGACTACAGACTTCAATCACTTTTTCCGATTACCAGAGTCTTCAATCCTCCTCCATTAAATGTCTCAATGTGTGTGTCACAGTCTGGCCAAGCACCACCCTGTGCCCAGTGCATTGTGAATGGAGCCAGTTCCCTCAATCTCATGTGCTTCCAAGTTGGTCTAGAAGGAAAGCTGTTGCTGTTACTAGCTCCAAGCCTAGAGAACACATGTGCAAGCTCATACCAACTTCCTGGCAGCTTTCCTTAGAGTAGCAACCTTCACAGTCACACTGCCTAATCCTGAGCTCCTAGCCCTTCCCCATGGTCTCATTTGTGCTTCTTCAAAGTGCCAGTGAGGTCTTTATTTGAAATGCTTAAGGCAAAATACTGGGAAAAATTAAGAAATGCAGAAATTATTTGTAAATTTCTTAACTGCAGCGATTCTATTCTTAAAAGTACTCCTATTAATCATAAGAATGTTAAACTACCCTTACTTTTCTAAGAAACCCCCACTCCATATCTGATTCAATGTTTAGTGGGAGACCTGGGTTTGTCAGTATCCAGAAGAAATTGAGTTTCTCCTCTCCATTTTCTCTTGAAGTTTTGGACACAGTGGTGGCTTGTAGCTGCACCTTTCCTTCCTCACCTACACTGAACATAGCACATCCTCTATTTTTAATAGAGGACCTTTCTCTTCATCTCTTGGACTTCTCCAGAAGTATGAGTGCAATATCTTGGCAATGGGCCATAGGTAAAAAGTCCATTTTCAAGAAAAACTAGCTGATTGTTTTTGGGGGAATTCAATTTACTTTCAAATGTATATGTTGGGTATCAAATCTGAAATAGCAGAGTATTTTCCCTCTAGTGTCCACTGAGATTGTTTTATGGTGACAGCCATCACCGGCAGACCAGGAATTTCATTTTAGGTCTAAAATGAATCAGGTGAACCTGTAGAAGGGCTTGTCGGAGTCAATGTACCTTTGTTGGTTTTCAGTAAGGTGACAAGATTCCTTTATAGACAGTCCATCTTCCTTCATGAAAGTAATATATATCGTAAATAATCCAGTTCACTTTTTCTTACAGACCCACCCCTACATGCTGACAAGGGCTTCTGAAGTTGCAACAGGTAGAAAGCTACTGAAACAGAGAGGTAGTATTTATATCAATATATAACCACTTTCCCTCTCCTTTCTAACAAGGAGGAAGTCTGCCTGAGATTTGGTACACCACTGATTCATTTCCACATATCTGTTCACTTCTGGATGGTACTTGAAGTGGAAGTGCAAGCTAGAAAAATATAACTGTGTTTATCCACCCAAACAGAAGGGAAATACCATTATTTTTCAACACAGTTCTATACCCAGTGAGATGAAAACACATAGTACTCACTGCTCATGTGAAAACTAAATTTTTGACATTTTATTGGTTAGCAATGTGGTAGGCATGTCACATTGTACTGTATTCTAATATCTGTGTGTGCTGACAAGCTTTTTAAGAATAAAAAGTAGCCAAGTAATAGGGTCTGTCTATCTTTATTCCTCTCTAGAAAAAGAAAATTGGACTAATCACAACATGAATGTCTGTACCTCAAAGCCCAGAGAAGAAGGAAAACTTAAGCACTTGTATTTATTTGTACTAAAATTGACATAAATGTAATTAATACACAATTAATGTATTGTTACCACAGCTGGAAGTGTATAAAAGAGCTTCAGTGTAAAGGAGGAATATCATTCTTGTAGTGTAAGAAGAGATGGTTTAAGAAACCCTCTTTAACATGAGGGTCATAGAGCTCTGGAACAGGCTGCCCAGAGAGGTGGTGGAGGCCCCATTCCTGGAGTCATTCAAGGTCAGGCTCGATGAGGCTCTGAGTAACCTGACTTAGGTAGAGATGCCCCTACTTGTATAGGTAGGAAGGTGGGACTAGATGACCTTTAGAGGTCCCTTCCAGCCTGACACATTCTATGATTCTATAAGAAAGATAACGTGTTCTTTTCTCTCATTGTTTAATACATTTTATAATATACATATATATCATACAGTTTTCTGTTACAGCCCAGACTGTAAAAGTGAAGCATCAAGTTAACAACAGAGTCTTAAAGCACAATAACATTAATTATACATCAAGGGGAATTTGAGTCTAAACCACAGATACTTAATTGAATTGAGGTTTTCCAGAACTCCTCATAAGAACTCCCATAAGTAAGATTAGTTGGTTTTTTTTTTCCTTCTGAATATGAGATCATGAAAACATCTCTTAACTAACTGGCGCTGCTAGAACTGCAGCACAGAGGTGGAGGACAGGCAGGTCAAGCACTAGCCAATTGCCTGGTCTGAGCCCCCGTTTGCATAGGGCTCACGCTCCTCACATGAAACCAGTAGAAACAGGCCAACATGCTTCCGTCAGACAGCCTGAACACTTCTAGAAGCTGCAGAAATTCTTAATGGCATGTGAGGGATTCCAAGTTAGATTTAATATATACAAATATAATGGAACAAATATGCTTCTAGCGTCATTCATAGAATCAAAGAATCATAGAATGGTTTGGGCTGGAAGGGACCTTAAAGATCACCTTGTTCTAAACCCCCTGCCATGGCCAGGGACACACCCCACTAGACCAGGTTGCTCAAAGCCCCATCCAACCTAGCCTTGAACACTTCAGTGATGGAGCATCCCCAAGTTCTCTGGGCAAGCTGTTCCAGTGTCTCACCAGCCTCGCAGTGAAGAACTTCTGTTAGTCTATTTCTCTGTTGCAAGTGAAAGTGCTAAAACATGAAGATAAATAGCCACAGAGGACGTGGGTCACATCTTTGAGAGAGATTTAAGATCTTGTTGTAAAAGCAAAGAGCCCAAAGTGTCAATTTACAGTGCAACTGCAATAAACTCTACGCAGACTGCTCAACTGGTTTCCAAGCAGCCCTAGGGAAGAAGTGGCTCTACTTTTCAACAAGCAGCTACTACAGTGCCATATGTAGAACCTAGACATCATGGGGCATAAATGCAGCATGCAGAATGATACTGACCCAGACCCAGAATGAACTTCATCATACAGACTTGTTCCACTTCATAAAAACCAGGGAGCCATAGGAGCTGAATGATGACTTTGTAGACCTGAATATGTATCCTTTCCTTGGTGCTGATATTTCTTCTCCAATTCAGAGCTGCTGGATTCTTCCTCAGCTGCAGATGACCTCAATTTTTACCTTGCCCCAAGGAGAAGACAATGTTGTGTTTTACTGAAACTTTCATTTGGGGACTTCAAAGTCCTTTAGAAACATAAAGGAATTTAGTCTCACATTCTTCTCTGAGCATGAAACTTATTCCTATGAGGATTTGCTGATTGTGTTTCAGGCAATAGCAACAAACTGGTAGAGAACAGGAGGGTGAGAGAAGGGCAGTATTCACTGCAGAATGTAACACAAAAAGCAGACAAGTATTTTTCAGGTCTAGGCAGTCACAAGAAGTCGTGCATCTCATTTCTTTTATCTCCAAACTTCAGAAAGCAGATCTTTCTCTAAAAATAGCTGAAGGAGTTGGACTTTGGGGTTTCTCTCCCAGGATAAATGGGAAAGCAACAGATTAGGAGGCAGTGTTATTATGTGCTTTTCTCTGTCACAGTCTTTTTCCTATAATGTTTTTCTTTTACAATCTGAAGATACTTTCTGCTACAGTCCTGAAAGTATCTGAATCCATGTCCAACCCTGCTCTGCAGGGACATACCTGGCAGCTGACAGGTACAGCCAGCTGCCCCTGCTGTCTGTTGATAGTGATCTCTTTGATCATTGCAGCTATGATTGCTTGTGATTCTCTCAACACACAGAGGCACCAAGTGTTAGCCACCAGAAAAGGCCAGGGTCACAACATCAGGCCTTTCCTGTGCCACTTGGAGCCTATGTCCTATCTGTGTCTCTGTGAGGTTCACAAACAAGGCTGCTGGTTGATTTGTTGTGTTTCAGAGTGGCTGCTGGGCAGAGATTCACCATAATGCTAAGAAGCAGTTAAAGGAAGATCAATGACTAAGTAGACCAAAAAAACCCCCTCCCAATACAATGCACAGAAAGCATATGAAAAAGCGAGGGTGTAAATGTGGGGCTATGTATGGGAAGTATTTTTTTTTTAACTTTGTTTTTACTCAGGCAAATCCATTGCACTACTTGGAGTAGCAGTTATAAGCTGCTTTTATCATCAAATGCCATGTTTCTTTCTACATCTGATTTAATATAAAAAAATTCACTGTGAGCTTTCGTAACAGAAATTTATTTCTTGACAACAGGAAACAGCCTCTAACTACCACCTGCAACATTTAGATTTTTGCAATAAAAAAGCTTTCCCTAGATAGAAGTAATAGCAGATCATGGATACATTTTTCTCCAGCATTTAAGTCTTGCCAGTGTAATACTTCTTCTCAGTAATTTGCAATGAATTTGTGAAGGATGCTCTGGGAATGCTACCTATTATCGGTGCTTCACTGCAAGTAGACAGTCACCCTTATGCCAGCTAATTTTTGAGCCTAGAATATTCCCCTGAAGTTTGTGTTGGGAAAATCTTGCCTGTTTCTTTTATTTCAGTTATTCATTCTCCTCCTTCCAAAGTGAATGGTAACCCTCTGGGCTTGGGGCATTTTCAGAAACAATGGAAAATTGGCTTTCTTTGCTGTCAGCCTTTAGACTTCCAGAGGGAGGTGTTATGCACTCCATGGCCTTTTCTTCACTAATGGGTAGAGCAGCACTTGCTATTCTGCCCAGGTGGAGCAGAATAATAGCCTGTGGGAGAGGGAACAATTTGGCAAAAACTGCATGAAGTAACTGCAAAACTGTTGCTACTACAATAGATTTTTCTAGGAGAAACTTTTATTTTCTTGAACAGAGATGGGTCAGACTAGCTTCCTACTAGCAAAGGTACATCATATTGCTGCCATCTGCACTAGTTTCATTATAAAGACCGAGAAATTGGAGTGTGAATTAGAAACTTTTATAAGTATCTTAGCTGCGCTGCCCTAAGCAAGGCAAGGGCAAAAGTAGAGGGTTGGCCATTTTTCCTTAAAATGCCTTCCCCACCACCATGCACCATCGTCATTGTCTTTGTTAATGTGGCTGTAAGTGAATCTGAAGGCAAGTATAAGGTCCAGAAAGCAGGGAATACTAGCACTGCCTTATGGATTTCTTTTGTGGCTTTGACCAAAATAGCAAAAGTGTTCATTTGTGAATTCTCTTTTCTAAAAGTATTTTGCCAGCCCTGTCCTCTGAATGGGACAAGGAGAAGAAAGTGAATCTGGTGAAATGCAAATGTTCAAGAAACTTTATTTAAATGCTTCCTTGATGTCACTAGAAACTATCTGGTAAACTTTGTGGAGGAAATGTATAGGTACACAGAATGGAGAAGACATTTTCAAAACACAAAGCAAAAAAGTGCTTCTGGAGAACTCGTCTTCTGTTCCTGTTAAAGCTAGCAGATAGTGGGTATGTGCTCCTGAACAGGTTACCTTGCCCAGCACAGAATCAACAGGTGCACTATAACATGCTCCATTCAGTGATGGGTTTGTTTGGCAAATCAACTTCTGTTTCTGGTATCTTGAGTTAATAGGAGACCTGATCCTTTCTCTCAAGATGTTCCCGTTGAAAAGGATAGTTTGCATTTGGAATGGAAAACTTTCCTGCAGTCTAATTGGTATTAATTCGTAATAATTTATCTGTTTAGCTGTCAGCAGATATCTTTGTAATCTGTTGCAACAAGGAAACAATGTGTCAGCTCTTAAGCATTATTTTTGGATAGTCTGTCTCCAAATGTTGAACATGTTAGGCTGGAAACTTACTTATACTGCAGAATGTGTTCAAAAATTGAAAACATAAAGATAATATAATCATAAAATCATTAAGGTTGGAAAAGACCTCTAAGATCATCAAGTCCAACTGTCAAACCAGCACTACCATGACCACTAAACCATATCCTGAAGTGTTAAATCTACACTTTTTTTGAACACCTCCAGGGATGGTGACTTCATCACTTCCATGGGCAGCCTGTTCCAGCACCTGATCACTCTTTCAGTAATGAAGTTTTTCCTAATATCCAGTCTAAACCTCCCCGAGTGCAACTTGGGCCCCTTTCCTCTCATCCTGTTGCTAGTTACTCACGAGAAGAGAGCAATACCCACGTCACTACAACCTCCTTTTAGTTAGTTGTAGAGAGCCATAAGTCTCCCCTCAGCCTTTTCTTCTCCAGACTAAATGTAGATGTACAGGGGCAGCTACAAGAGCTGTAGCTAATTACCTCTTGTTTTTCAGTGACTAACAAAAGCAGAAGTGGCTTAATGGCAAAAGTAGTTGAATGTGATAAATGTCAGCAGCTTCAGCTCTTACATCATAAGTGTGGCCAAGTGAGAGGGTGTCTGAAGGCTGGCTGACACCTGGCACAACCACATAGCCCTGTAGGATGTCACTACTTACTGTTAGAATTCACCAATATTTCTCTCTCCCTAGAACATGTTTCCTAGCAGAAAATCTTCAGACAAATCTTGGTGAAATAATTCTTTTCTAGGGGTTCACAGATAGCACAGACCATAGTAGCCTGAAGTTTAAATCTACATGGACCCATCAACGCTTTCATTTATTCTGGCCTCATGTTTCTCACCTCTCATCCAGGGTTAAATTAATTCTGTAAGTTGTTTGCCTAAATCTTATTTGTCATTTTTAAAGCTGTTTTGCTCACATACTGTAAAAAGAGATTAAAAGATTGAACAGTGATGAATAGTTAGGAAAATGGAGAATTTATTCTAAAAGAGAGTTTAAAATGGTGCTTTGGGCAACCTGGGAAAATGGGGACTGAGAGGGAGATGCTTACATTTAGGGGATAATAATAGGCAGTAGTAAAAAATCTATTCATCAATGACCTGGATGAAAGGACTGTGTACCCTCAGCAAGTTTGCTGATGAAACAAAACTGGGAGTTGTGGCTGACACATGAGAAGGCTGTGCTGCCATGCAGCAAGACTTGGACAGGCTGGAGAGCTGGGCAAAGAGGAACCTCATGAACCTCATGCTCTTGTGGCCAACAGGGCCAGTGGTATATTAAGAAGAGTGTGACCAGTAGTTCGAGGGAGGTTCTCCTCCCTCTCTGCCCTTGTGAGGCTACATCCAGAGTACTGTGTCCAGATCTGGGCTCGCCAGTTCAAGAAAAACAAGGAACTACTGGAGAAAGTCCAACAGAGGGCTACAAAGATGATTAGGGGACTGGAACCCCTCTTTCATGAGGAAAGGCTGAGAGACCTGGGTCTGTTTAGCCCGGAGAAAAGAACACTAAGAGGGGATCTCATCAATGCTTATAAATATCCAAGGGTTGGGTGTCAGGAGGATGGGGCCAGTCTCTTTTCAGTGGTGCCTAGTGACAGGACAAAAGGCAATGGTACAAACTGGAACACGGGAACTTTCATCTGAACATGACAAAAAAATTCTTTACTTTGAGGGTGACAGAGCACTCCAACAGGCTGTCCAGACAGGTTGTAGAGTCTCCTCCTCTGGAGACTTTCAAAACCCACCTGGATGCATTCAGGTGCAACCTGCTCTAGGTGAGCCTGCTTTAGCAGAGGAGTTAGACTAGATGATCTCCAGAGGTTCCTTCCAACCACTGCCATTCTGTGATTCTGTGAAAGTCAAAGGACTATGATCTGGGAATAAATCTTTCTAAGCTGAAAATTAGAAGAAGGACTAACGGCAAGGAAAGTTCTGTGAGGAGGTTCCAGACAGTCATGGAGATGAGGAACTTGAATTATTACAGTGGGAGTTATTAAATCATGGAAACTTGCAGTGCAATTTGTTCAAGGGGAGATTGTAGGATAGGAAAAGAATGAGATAGAAGCTTGAAATTAAACTGTGGTATCAGGATAAGATAATTTGTTTGGCTTCCCAAAATCTGGGATGAAAGGAGACAGATCATGGCGAGTTTGTTATGCTCTGTTCGTAACAGTATTTAATTAGTTCACTGCATACTTCCTGGGGTCTACAATTGCCTGCAGGCAATGGGAAGAAATATTATTTTCTTGCTCAATGTATAACTTCCCTTTTGGGAGACAGAAAAAACTGTTTTTCTTCTGAAATATCAGAGATTAGCTACAGCTGGAAAACATCCCCTGGGCAGAGTATTTTGGTGCATCAGTGACAGACAGAAGCTTTTTGATGCCCTGTTACTGGCATCTAACTCACACATTCCTGATTAAACTAACCTCTCAGCATGAGGTTGGAAAAAACCTTCCTCTAACCAGAATGACAAGGACCTTGGATTTTTTTTGCTTTCCCCTTGCTCAGGGCATGGTCCACTTTATGAGGTTCTCTGCCCTTTACAACTATCATGCAGAGACCTGGGATATTGCTGATTGTCCTGTTCTTTCCCTGGAGCACAGAGTGTAATATGCTTTGGGTCTTAGGTTTGGAGAAACAATCTGTGCTTTATGGTAGGCAGAGGTTGGAAATACTTTACGTGCACCTCTTGAAAGTTACTGGCTATTGCACGGTAACTTGTAGGTCTCAGGGTCCTTCGTGGTCTCACCCAGATCTGTGGACTGAAATTATTCATCTGCACAAGTTCATTCACAATGAGTATTCAGGACCAGAACTTAGACAGGTGACGTACAACTTGAGGGTGGTGATGAATTCAACCACTCATGCACAAATCCTTCAAAGACTCTGATTTGTATTTAGTACAGTAAAAGGCTTTGTCTAGTTTTTCAGTTGTAGCAAAGTGGGACCTTGATCAGACGTGTACAGGACAAGAGCCAGGAAGCTTCTTGATACCCTGATGAGGAAAGGTGGTGGGTTTGTGTGTGTTTTGGGGTTTTGTGTGTTTGGTTTATTATGCTTTTTATTTCACTCTTCTTTCAGAAATTTTTCTCCTGAAATCACAGTTCTAACATTTTTTTCTTGTCATTAAAAAATCATTATCCTCCCTTTGATGGATCTAATAATAGCAAAAAAACATAATAAGGGAAGTAGGTAGCTCTCTACTTTTCCAGCTGGTTTGTAGTACCAAATATAAATTGTCTTGTACAAGAAGAATATTTGGGTTTTTCTATCTTTTCCACTGACAATGACATTAAATTTGCAGGGGGCAAATACTTTCCATTTACTTTTGCAACCTTGATATAGGAGATAAAATTAAAGCAAAACAGAATGCAGGACTAATTTGCAAAGTCTTTCGTCTCCCTTGACTTACCAAAAAGTTCATTGCACCCCCAAGAAGGAAACAAAAAACTTTTGACTTATTTTCATCTTAAGATAGGCACACCTGAATTGCCATCTTCTCTCCATTAACTGTGGGAGGAATGAAAGGTGAAAATTCCTGAATGGTGAGACTCCTCATGGAACGGCCACTATCAGCTGTCAGACTTCTCCAGATCCCCATATTTCTACATAAACAGTATAAACTGTTCAATGGAAAAAAAATGTCACTTCTTCAAAATCCCTGGTAGAATTTTTTCCATGATCACAAACTTACCCTTCCTTTTAGGCCAGGACACAAATACTCTTCATTTCAAAATTCAGAGCACTCATAGATGATAGCTGGAGTCTGGAGTAAAGCTCTTTAGCTTTACTGCACACATCTTTTCTTTGTGGAATAATAATAAGGTAGGTCTGTGTATACTTGGAGGCCTTGACACTCAAAAATGTAGAAATCTAACAGCATATTTTACAGTGGTCTGTAGTTGAGATAAACTCACAGTGATCTAACAAACTTAAAAAATAGCAGTTATAATTAACTTTTATTTTAAATATAACCAGCATGACATTTTCACTTAAATAAATCTCATGAGACAGAATGTGTTATATTGAATTAACACCTTTAAAAGCTATGTGCTTTTTAAAGCAAGTACATAAATTAACAATATTCCAAAGGACTGAATCCTGCCTTTCTTGAAAGCACAGTCTGAAACCTTATTTTCCAACTTTGATTTTTAATGATTTTATTTCATTATTTTTTTATTCTGAATTGGGGGTGATTGCCATATCCCTTGTCCATGAAGGGAAAAGACCTTGGTCATTCCAGTGGGTCACCTAACTTCTGTGGCTGACTTTGCAGGTTCTGCTGATGTCCATTGCCTCTATTGTAAAGCATCCTCCAACGGTCAAGCTCTGTGACTAACTGGCTACAAAGCCACCAGTGTCTTGCAAATTTGTAAGGAACAAGATGAAAATCATGTCAGTTCATCTGATTGCTGTATCTGTTATCTCTATATCTTGGGGTAGTGTATCCTAGTACCTGGGCACAGGCGGGTGGATATGACAAACAGTCTCATGAGGCAAGGGAGGAATGGCTTAAAAGCCAGAAAAAACATTTGTAGTTACTATGGAAACACAACTCTCCTGGGCCTTCTGTATACCAACACAAAGTTTCTTTCTGAGATATTTGTAGATCTGCTCTTCTCTTCCTGTTACTGTAAGGCAGGAATGGTTTCATCTACAGTATGTAACAATTTAGTTGACACCAGTAAATAAGTTTTCCATAGTCCATCCTCTGTGGATGTTGTTAATCTATCCAGTTTGCAACCTGAGTGATGCTGATTTTTAGGAGGCATAGGTAGGTTTCAGGGAGATAACAAAGCAGACAAAGACCTCATATGATATGCAGGTATGTCAAGTATGTAAAACTGGTTGTTTCTGGTACTTTGTGGCTTATTATTCTGTTTTCTTGTAAAAGCATTTTGAATTTTAAAGGTTAAATATGCAGAAAGAGAAAAACTAATCTTCCATTATTTTATTATTTTATTCATTACCAAAGAAACTGGAACCAGCACTTTGCTATGAGATTTTAAAGTCTATTATACTCGCTTAGCCATTCTCTGTCATCTTTTCTTCTTTTGATGTTAATCACAAGCAGCTAAAGCCAGAAGATAATGAAGAATTAAAAGATTAGAAACATGGAAGGTTTACACATTAAAAGCAAAGTCAAAGAGCAAAGAAACCACAATGACTGAGATAATGAGAATGTGGAATATAATTCCTCTTCAACTAGAGAGATAGAAAAATAATGTCGTGAAACTTCCACATAGGAGATACCGTTGCTTTCCTCTGAAGCAAGAAAAATAGCATCTAAGCTGTAATGAAGACATAAGAACTTGAGCTAAACTATTTTGTGCAGAACTTGGTGATCTTCTCCATAGTCTTCTGCTGGGTGAGTGTTTACTGACAAAAAAAAAGACTCTCAAAGGTCCGAAAACAACTGGCAGACTAGAACAGCATCCAAAGATCTTGAGTATTAACAACTCCCACTGATAAAATCTGGGATGCTAGAGTCCCCTGGACCATTAGCTGTACTGAAGTTAATAGACCTAAAGGTATACCTGTAAATGGATGAATCATGAGTAAAAGGAAAGAGTTCAGCATGACTAGTTCAAATGTAGACAAGCAAACAGTGACTAAGGTGCTAAAATATTCGTTTCTGCTTCCATTTTAGAAGCCCTATGGTATCCCACGTGGCTTTCTACCGCATCTCCAGAAATGCATTGATCTATGCATTTGGCATCATAGCTGCTGTCTATTTTAGAGTAGCTGTATCATCCACTTTAGAACATCCACAGTAATGCTAGATGCTTAGAAAGGGAGAGATTCAAAGGCCCAAAACATTTGTTGAGCTGAATCCCACTATGGAGCAAAATGGTCCATTGTTGCTGTGGGGAAAGCACTCCCCTGGCCCCATAGGCTCATCTTCCTTCATGTGGGATGTTAACACTTGGCATCTCAGTGAGGAGCTTTCTGCAAGTCAGGCACAAAGTGTTAGCAAGGGAGGAATAGCTAAGCTGCAACTCAGCATCTGAAAGCACAAGGATGAAGGTGAAGACCCATCCCTGTGTGTTCAAGCATCAGAGAGCATAAACATGTCCAAAATTCCCTTTAGGTCACTTTTGGAGAATTTTTTTCAGCAGCTGTACAAACTAGTAAAAGGTCAATAAAATGGGCAAAAATATTCATTGTCTGATAATGACTTTAAAAATATTTTTTGAGTAAGGCCTAGAGTAAGTATATAATCCTTTTGAGCAATATGACGTTTGGACTTAATGATCCCAAGGGTCTTTTCCAACCTGAATGATTCTATGATTCTATGAATATGTTCTTTAATCTGCCCTTTTATTTCTCCCCTTTATTTCATACACTGAGTTTGGTGAGCAAACAGTCCTGCAGAGCTTTTGTTTCAGGTTTGTTGTTCATCTGTTGGATCTATTACATTGTTGTGGCAATAAACATGTCCAATCAACCTTAGAAATGTGCCTCTCTTTCTAACTACTGTTATCACTGGGAAATACTGAGGCAGACAAAAATATCATGAACTATCTTGTTCTTCCTGATTGAAGGGCCAAGAAGGGGGCATTTGTGTTGTTTGGGCATGAAGTTGCCAGTTGAGTGACCGAGGATCACATCTCACTGTTTAGCAAAGAGTAGTAATTTCAGTAGTGAAGACAACTATGTGTCTTTTCTGTGTAAAATGATACTTTTGAGTCTGATAACTTCTGGAAAGATGTGTGAAATAAAACTAAAAGATATCAACTTGCTCTTACTGCTATTTCTACTTGGTGATTTTCCACTTCATAAACAGACAAGTCTTTCTAAAACAATAGAGATTGAACAACAGTAGTGTTGGGTTTCATTTCCACCGCATATAATGCAGTGATCTTACTGTGAAAGTTTGTGTGCTGTATTCCATTAGCAATCATTCATACCATCCAGACTATACAATAACTTCTGTTGCTGCTGCTCTTGAATGACATTTTTTAATCTCAATTTCAAGCCAAAAAGAATATTTTGGGAGTCTCTTGAGTACATAAAGGGTTTCTGGTACAAGTGTCAGAGAAAATAGACTTAATCAGCAGAAAGCATTTGCAGAGGTCTGTCAGTCCATAAAATAATGAAGATTTTATTGCAGTCATTGTTTAAACATCCGAAGTACAAAACTGGAGTGCCAGTAATATTCAAAATTTGATGCTCCTATAAAGATTTGAATGTTTCACCAACATGTGAGAGATTTTGTCAACTTTCCATGTTTCCTTCATTTGGTAAGCTGTACTCTTGCCACAGAACTAATGAACATGAACATGTATTTTGAAGTCTCCTTGACTAAACTGCATTTCAGGTTATTATGAATCTTTTGATGATGAATTATTGCCAGCCTGTTTTGACAATTGCCAAATACTTTAAAACATTTTCCAAGATGCTATCAGTCCTTACTTAGCCATTTGTTTTCAAAGAGCTATACCTGGCAAATGAACAAAAATAAACCAGAAAAAATATCAATAACCTTCCAAGGGAAAAAAAAAAAACAACCCAAACAACAATAACAACAATAAAAATTAAACAAAAACAATAGAACTCAAAAAAGAAAAGAACAAGATATGACCTCAGGAAAAAAAAAAATAAAACAAACCAGAGGGTCAGCTTATAGTTTGGGTACAGTGCAACCATGGTAATGTCCATCACCAGTGTATATTATTGACTAACATCTGCATATATGCAAAGACAAATCATTGAATGGTACCAGGATGACACATTAAAGTTTATCAATACAGGAATGTCATTTCTCAGTTAGTACAGACTGGATACGTCAAATTTTCTCTTTTTCTCTGCACATAGAGAACATCAGCTGAGTATGGTTACAGTGGCATTTTCTTGTCACTGAAAGGAGAATATTAAACTTTCATTTCTTATTCTGAAATGATTTTTCCTCTTTTGGCTGATATAAGCAGCTATTTGAAATCTGATTCAAAGACAAGACACAATCAGTAGGTGTTCTTACTCAGAGATCCTAGTGAGGGCACTAATTAGGCTATGTGCTTTGAAATCTTTTTTGTGTATTCTGCAGAATACACTGAAATTGCCATTAGCAGCTCTGCTAGCTACAGGAGACCACATGTGTTAAATGATTTTCAAATGGCTTGCATTTAGGAGAATGATTCTTAATTTTGTTATTACTTTTTATTCATGTAAGTATGACAGGAAGATACATCTGATTTTAGAAAGAGATGTTTATAGTAAGGGTCAGATTCTCAGAGGTCTTTACATTAATCCATCATATGAGATCAGAAGTGCCTCACCATTTTCCATTTCCAAAAATGAAGCTGGGTTTCTGTTTTCCAACTTTTGGTGTATTTTAAAGTCCAGTCCTTAGAAGCCCAAACTCATTTCATAGTTAATGAAAAAGCCTTCCTCAGCAAAGGTGATCAGGGGTCTCATTCCCATTTAAATCATCAAATGTTACATCAGAGTTACAGCTCTGGTAGATATGGGAAGAGAAACTGACGTTATCTACCTAGACTTCTGCAAGGCATTTAACACTGTCCCACATGACATCTTTGTCTCTAAGATGGAGAAACATGGACTTGATGGATGGACCACTCGGTGGATAAGGAACTGCCTAGAAGGTCGCACTCAAAGAGTTGTGATCAATGGCTTGAAGTCCAGGTGGAGACCAGTGACAAATGGAGTTCCTCAGGGGTCTATTCTGGGTCCGGTGTTGTTTAACATCTTTGTCAGTGACATGGATGGTGGCATTGAGTGCACCCTCAGCAAGTTTGCTGATGACACTAGGCTGTGTGGTGCGCTGGGCTCACTTGAGGGAAGGGAGGCCATCCAGAGGGACCTTGACAGGCTTGAGAAATGGACCAATGCAAACTGCATGAGGTTCAAGAAGTCAAAGTGCAAGGTCCCGCATCTGGGTCAGGTCAATCCCAGGCACAATTACAAACTGAGTACAGAGTTGGTTGACAGTAGCCCTGAAGAGAAGGACTTGGGGGTGTTGATGGATGACAAGTTCAACATGAGCCGGCAGTGCACTCATGCAGCCCAGAGGGCCAGCCGTATCCTGGGATGCATCAGGAGGAGTGTGGCCAGCAGATCAAGGGAGGTAATTCTCCCCCTTTACTCTGCTTTTGTGAGACCCCACCTCGAATACTGTGTCCAGTTCTAGGTTGTAGAAAGATGAGTATTAAAAATGCACAAGAGATGTTATCATGAGATTCCGTAGCAGATACACATTTGTAAAGTAGTAATTACTTACATTTCTGTGTAAAGACAAACATGGAAGAGACATAATGACTTCGAGGGTTTTTCAGTGACAGGTTCTAAAAATAATATAGGAGTCATAAACACAACCTACAAGCAGCCTTTTTCATCTATTTGACAATTTGCAAACTCACAAGAGATTTCTGATTATATTATGCCCCAAGCTGTTGATCGTCATCCTGGTATGAATCAGATCAGCCATCAGAAAAGGCCCATAACCCAGGGGGGGCACCAAAATGCAGGATATGATCATTAATTTTGATGGAAATATGGAATTTACATCTATGTTGTTAAGGTGATATCAACAACATCTACTTCCATCTGAAGCAGGGGAACAGGAGTTAAGAAGGTTGATTTTTTTTTTTGTCAAGAAAGGCATATTTGCTAAAAAGGGCGGTTTTAGAATCACAAAGAATAAATAGGAAATCTATTCAAATTGTGCAGAGAATTCTGACCAAAACCCCCCATATTTCTTTTGAAAAAACATTTTGTTTCCACACATTTTGGTGGAAATAGTGACTTTTCAATTTGAAACAGGATCTATTTTTAAAAGGCAGCTGGCTTTATTTTAGAAAGTATGTTTTAAAAGCTCAAAAATTAAGACATCCTCTAAGTTTGTCCACAATGGTTCGCTTGTGGGGATATTTTTGTTTAAAAGGGAAAAAGCCAGAATATTTAATTTTGAAACAATGAGAGGTTTCTTTTTTTCTCAGCTTCTTCAGTTCACCTAACAAAGCAACCTCTTATTCATTAATATCATGTTCTGTGCTGGGGATTGTTACACACTTCCACCTTGATTAACCATTCTCAGGAAGAGAGTATACATGTGGACTCATTCAGATGAAGGCAAGTCTAGTCCTTTTAGCAGATTATTCCTGATTCACAATAATATATAGAAAGAGAACAGTCATGCTTTGTTCTGGAATGTTTTGTTTTAATAGAGTTCATTTAGGTAAAATTAACAGTTGCTATTGTGGCTAAAAATGGGAGGGAAACTGTAAATCACTAGAGCTGAACATATAGCCCTGACTCTTGAGCTAAAGTTTCTAATCATAGGTTATGAATGATGCGTAGTATTTATAGAATTAAATGGAATTTAGGTGCCAAACAGCTATTCTTTTCTTGCTCCTGGTGTAATAGACTCTTATTTTTCTCTCAGCAGAGCAGAGAGAGGAATTGATAAGATGTCGGTGGTTAATGAAAAGGTCTTGATAATGAATAATTTACTATTCTTGGAGATATTTATGAAAATTAAGTCTCACCAAGGGTATAACTCTGCAGCAGCTCGAGTGAATCAGAAAATCCACTGCTGTAAGTAGTTTCAAAATTTGGCTCAGAGCAATGAGAACTTTCTTTCTGGATGACAGTTCATTTTATCATAGCTAAAGGCTGTCATTTGTGTTTGTACTTAATATAATTGAGCTAAACAGCACTAACATGAAGACAGAGAGATGGACAAGACAACACCTCAATCACTGGGAAGGTAAAATGTGCTTAAGAATTCACAAGGCCACACCAAAGATTTCCAAAGGTACTTAGCGATTTTCTAGGCCTTGTTTACCGAGCACTCCAATTCCAGGAAAAGCAGTTGCAGGAAGAGTAAAGTTGCCCTTGACTTTTCAGGAAAAGTAGACCTTGAGGATCAGGCCAGCTCAAGATGTGTTAAACTGGAACTCCAGTTGGGTGCTGAAAATAGCCACATGCTTTTGGAAGTACTTAGCTTGAACAATGGTGGGGCAAATGGAGAGCATCCCCACGGGCTTGCTAGCCAACAGGGCAGATATGTCTTGGCATGGGTGGCTATTGCTGTGTGACTGGCAAGAAGTGTGACACTGCAAGCCTGTGGTGCCCGAAGAAGCCGGGAAGTGGTGATGGAGAAAGTGAGACGAAGCCCAGGTGTTGCCTGGCCTTGCAGGTAGTGATGTCATCTGGGACTGAATGCTGGGAGTCAGTTCAGAGCTCAGTGACTTGATGTGGGTGTTTGAGGAGGTGATTCTCCACTGCTTCTGACTCAGTCTCAGTCTGGATATACACATCAAGAAACCACAGCTCAACAACAAGCCCTGGTAATGCTGCTTCCTGATCTGACCAAAGGTGAGTGATGGTGAGTGGGACAGTACTCACAAAGGGCCCTGTGAGTACTTAAACCCCTGCCCCTGCTCTGTGGAGTAGGTTAAATGTCACTGCTGCTTCACTCAACAGCCTCTTAAAAGAACCAGCTGGCCTATTCACAGCCATTCCTCTCTTTTTCATTGCCTGTAACTTGAGTTTTAACAACTTCCTATTTGCTCCACAGGCAGCTGGTCCCTCTGTGCTTACATGGGAGCTGATGTTGTAGATACGATTACCAGCAACCTGCTGTGTTCCTTCTCAGCAGCTTCTGCATTGCAATGAAGTTTTTTCTTCTACACTGAAAAAACAGCTCTCACCTGTTTGACTTTAGGTCTTTGCTGTTAATCTTCTACCTAACTTTTTTTGTCCTTAAGATCCCCTCCTTTGCATGACCATGTGAAAGCTGGGGGTGCAGGAGTGCGGGAGGCAAATGAACGGCATCGTATAGAACTGACAGCTCCAAGGCTTTTCTGATGTTGTGCAGCTGTACATGCTACCTAAAGTGAGGAGTATAGGATGGTTTGGCATCTCACTATAAAGCCCAAACTGTTCAATTCAAGCTTCCTGGTCCACGCACACCAACATTCGCTCACAGCAATTTACAGTCTCTTTCCTATTTCTCCAAAACACATTGCTGTACTATAAACCTGAATTACTTACAACTATTACTGTTCCTGCCAAAAAATAAAAGACCTCCAGCCAGATTTATTAATGTTATATGAAGCACCATAAATACTCTGAAATTAACTGCATTTCCTTACCATGCCTGCATCATAACTATTCAGAAATGCTTTACCTTGATTGTTTTAAATTGTTTTCCTTTCCAGTCATAAGATCTTTAGACTAAAAAATTTCAGATCTGATTCATTTTCCTTTTGTATGAATTAAAATTCAAGGCATGACCTTAGAGGACTCTGAAAATTGCTTCCTGGTTTCATCTTTAAACCACCATTCTGTTTTTTTAATCTTATGGGACAATGTCTAGAATAACGTGACTGCTGAAAACACATGAATAATATGGGTGTCACTTCTATACTTCTTGACTTGGAAAAGGAGAAGGTTTTGCTTTTTAACACAGAAGAGTCCAAGCTATTGCAACTACAATAAGTGCAAGAAGCAAGGGGAAAAACCTTCCCTGTAATGTAAGTAAAAGACAGCCTTATCTTATCTTCTGTCTCACAGCAAGAAAACTGTTGTCTAGTCACTGAGCAGGTCTTCAGTCAAGCAAGAGCAGATGTTAGGTCTGAAATTAAGAGAACTGTTTCATCCCAGATGAATATGTGGCATCTACTCCAAGTGGAAAAGCCTGAGACATCAGTAATAACAACACTGAAAATGGAAAACAACTCCATCTTCTTTTTTCCCCCTTTCTCTCTCTCACATCCACTGAAACAAGCTTGGAACATTATCTCAAACAACTGACTAAGAGCTTTGGCAAAGTTGGATGTAATGTGGATGTTGGACTAGCTCCAACAAAAAATGCAGATGTCTTATGGTTAGGGGCTACAAATTGTGCCTAAGGTAACTGGTGGGATTCATGGAAACCCTTGGGAACATCAGGTCCCTTTGCAGTTCCTGGAATGACCTAGGTTTCTCAAGCAAAAATAAGTGGATGATTAAACCAAGCCCAGAATGGCTGAGATGCCCTTGCAGGGAATGTTAGCCTAGAATATAAGCCCTAGGCTCTGAGTATTGCTGTGAGGATAACCAGCATTGGGGTTTTTTCCTTCCAATAGCTCTTTAAGATAAAATATCCACAAGTTCTTCTCAGCAGAGGTAAGAACCTAGATTTCTCCTTTCCAAGTTTGGTACCCTAGCTACTAGGAGTAGGAGTTTTAGCTTCACAAAGTCACACAGACCCCTGTTATATCAACAGTTACCTGTGCTCTGACAAATAACAGTAAGCCAACTACCACTCTTTTTGGCCAGCAGAGACAATTGTTGCACAAAACATCCTGTGAACCTGAACATCACTAAGAAAGCAGAACATGTATTCATGTAAGCAAGAATATACAGAGTCATAGAATCATAGAAGTGTTTTGGTTAAAAGAGATCTTTAAGTTCATCAGGTCCCACTGTTACCCCAGCACTGCAAGTCCATCACTAAACCATGTCACTAAGCTCCACATCTATATGTCTTCTAAATATTTCCAGGAATGATGACTACACCACTTCCCCAGGTAGCCTGCTCTGGAACTTGACAACCCTTTTGGTGAAAAAAAATTTCCTAATGTCCAGCCTAAACCTTCCCTGGCCCATTTGAGACCATTTCATCTTGTCCTATTGCTAGTTACCTAGATGAAGAGACCTTAGTGAGAGTGCCCTCAATCCCTTTGTCCAGACCATCAATAAAGATATTAAACAGAACAGGCCTCAAGAGCAAGCCCTGGGGAACACCAGCCGCAACCAACTAGATTTAACTCCATTCACCATCACTCTGCTCCCTGTGCCTGTCATCCAACTCAGGGGGCTGGGTACTCAGAGAACAACTGGTCTTACTATTAAAGAATGAGGCAAAGGCGGTATTCATTACCTCAGCCTTTTCTTCATCTGTACAGCGTGTATAAAAAGCAAGACCCGTGGGAGAATAAAAGCTCTTTCGGCACAATGTGTGAAATGGTATGTTCTAGTCAGCTTCACTAGATAGGCTTCTGAACAATAAACAGAGGTGTCAAAAAGACCATTATCTCATGGTGATAGAGAATTTGAGCTTTCTTTAGGAAAATTTTACAGCAGCATAATAACCTATCAAGTTTTGAAATGTACTAAAACATTTTTTCACACACCCCCTACCCCTCTGCCCCCCTCTCCTTCTGCTCAGGAGCTAGAGAAGACAACTAGAAGAATGACTATTTCAGCTTTCTTTCCAGATAATTAGGAGGAACTGACTGGGCATACAAAGGTAAATGGTAATTTGGAGGAAAATGACTGTGAAGAACAACACTCACTAGGCCAAGGAATGGGTAAAAAGAATCAGAAAAGTAAGGCTAGGAAGAAACTTGTTCACTTGATAGGCAAGGAGGTAGGTAGGATCTCTGGGGAAGAGACACACACATGATCTTTTATAGATTGTGTCATATACTGAGAAGTAAATCTCTTAATGCAAAGAACAGGTAGGAAGCAAAACATAGTGAGAGGTCATTATATCTGAATAATGAGTCCTTAAAGGGTTTAAAATGTTTTACAAATTGCAAAAATAAGACCAGTTGACTATGAATGAACATTAAAAAAAAAAGCAAACTGGAAGAATATACAAAATAAGTTATTCCTAGTGAGGGAAGGAAAAATCTGTATAAATACTTTTGAATCAAGACAAAAACAAACAAACAAACAAACAAACAAACAAACAAAACAACCACAAACAAACAAACAAAGAAAACAGACATTTGTTACTAGATAGAAAAGAAAATCCTGGCAAAAGGCTAGTGACACACAGAAGGCTGCAGCACTGTTTGCCTTCTCTATAAGGCCCCTTTACAAATGTAACATATGACCCAACGCCAGAATGAAGTTCAACAAAGACAGAGTAAAGAAACAGAGCAAAAACATTTAAGGACTATTTAAGGAAGGCTGTTCAGCAGTTCAGCTGAAATTCACTCTGCGCTGCTTACAGGATTAGCTGGCTATTCACCACATCATCTGTTGCTATCTTTAGTACCGCATGAGGGATGGGTGGTAGTGAGAACTGAAGAGAGGCAAACATCTGATCCATCTTTAAAACAAGAGAAGGATCTCACAGAGAAGTTCAGGTGGCTCAGCATCACTCAGGCTGTTGGAATAAGACTATTACATAAGCATTAATAATAATAATAATAACGTGGTAAGAACCAGCCAGCATGGAGTTTTCAAAACAAATCAAACCATTCTAATTTGTTGTTGTGGGAGGAAGGTGAAGGAGGCACAGATAGTTTAGATAATCTGCATTGCAGATAAATTTTAAACTTGAATTTTTAAGGGCTTGACAATGCCTCCCTTTATATTCCTATGAACCAGCCAGGGAAAAATATTTTAGATAAAACCATTATATTTGCACAAGTGATTGGTGAAAAACTCTTGTAGAGTGTTTTACTGGAAGGTTAGGGCAAACTGAAAGGATACTCCATTTGTTTCAGTGTGGCATTTTTATAAATAAGTGCTGGAATAGAGCACGTAGTGATAAAATACTAGATGCCCCAGTGAAATAAAGGTTAAACTGTGCACAACACCTTACATTGCAAATTTGATGTGAGCCAGTAAAGTTACCCTGGTACAGAAAGGGCTAATGTATTTTTGTGTGGCATTAACAGCTGTGTCGCATGTGAAAAAATAAAAAGGTATTCTCCTTGACTAACTGTTTATGAAACCCTGACTGTAGCACTGGGAAACCTCAGTGCAGAAAAGAGAGGTATGGTTTTTGAGGAAAAGTTTAACAGACCTAGGCCTGTTAGTCAAAGAAAGGAAAAAGGGAGGCAGATGCAGAGCTACAGAGCTGAATCCACCTTCCCTGCCTTGCCTAAGATAGACTGTATCTAACCTCTCTTTCTTAAATATTAAAATTGAAAAGGATATCACTGCTTTCCCAAGTCACTTATTCCAGCTCATCATTATTTTTAAAATTGTCCTTTCTCTTAGCACCCTTATCTTGAGGTTAAACCCCATTTTTCTTTCTTCTCTTGTAGGATTTTTTTTGATCTCTGATCATTCCTTTTGCTCTTCTTTGAGTTCTGTGCAACTTCTCTATACACATTGCTCAGCCCTCATTATCCTCCTTAATATACTTCTTTTAAGGAACTGCCAGTTCTTTTTATTAGTTTTTATGGAGATTGGTCTCCTGCAAGCCCCATTCTGTCAATTCACTGAATGTATTGAAGTCTGCTCTCCTGAATTCTATTGTTTTATCTCTTTTAATTGTTCATTCTTTATAGTCTAAGGGTTGTGAAACTTGTCATTTCAGTGACTGTCTTCATCTTTCCATTTGATGTTTCTTCTCTATTAGACATAGATCTGGTAAAGCATTTAACTACTTGCTATTTTAAGTTTCCCTACTGAAAAAAACAACTTCCCAGTGCATTTCAAGGATTTGACCAACTGACTTCCTTTTCCAGAAGTCCCTTAAGAAGTGAAAGTTTGGATTTTTTAATCAGACCAAGCCTTGTTTTCTGGAGAACTTCACCAGTTTCTATCAAGTAGTCTGATCCACCTGCATTTCACAGTTTGATGTCCTGTACAAGATTCCCTCTATGACAACCACAATGTTCTCTTTCTGTCTTAATTTGACATTTTCAGCAATTCTAATCCACTAGATTTCTATTCTGCACTCCTGAATACATAAGAATATAACCAGAACATAAGAATATGTGGCTCTTTAAACAGGTAAAGATGTGGAAAACTTTACTACAAACTTTAGCTTGGAGGAAAGTGGCTGTGAAGAAAGTTAATGTCTCCATTTTCCCTTAGTTTCTAGACTGTCAGTCAGAGCACCATTTTCCTTTATTAACCCATTGAACTTTTCATATCTCTACATATCTACAGTACACTTTTCATATCAACACTTTGGAAGCTCTTCTCCAAGTTTTAGCAAGCCAGAGCTGTCTTTGCTTTCTTTCTGTCTTTCATCCACATGACATTTCATTTTAATTAAAAGGTTAATCTGAAGCTTGAAGAAGAAGTGTCAGCCATCTTTCAGTATAAGGAGAACAATGATAAATTATTCTAGGTATTCAGTAGGGGAGGACAAGAAATATTTGGCTCACTTTTTCATCAAAAGACACAATACATATTAGAAAAAAGCTTTCAACCGTAAGACAGATGAAATACAGGAATGGATTATGTGGAATATACTTCACTAAAAGGTTTGAAAAATGAGTTGGATAAACATCTGTTAGCAGTCATCTAGATCTACTTGAAAGATTAATATCATTGTGACATATGAACACAGAGCTACACAAAGTTCTTGAAGACCATTCCAAAGTGCTGTAAATATAGACATTATTAATGGCTTCATGTCATACCATCTCAGCGTGCCTAAAACAGAAGACATTGCCTTTTCAGCATAAAAAATATTGCAAGAAAAAAAGAACCCTTTAACATTCAAAAGATATTTCACTGTTGCGATAAAGAAATTTCACAAAGGGTAATAAAGAAAAAGTGAAATGTCAATACACCAAATAAAATGTTCCTTAGACTATTCACAAGATCCTGATTAAGTTTGAGCTTGTTCCATAAACAGTACCTTCAGCAGAAAGCATAAGTCTGCACAGAAAAGCTAAGTAAAAGAACATTCTGCTGTTATTAATAACTCTAGAGGGCAAGATCAGCATTGTACTTGAATATAAAATTCAAACCTCTCAAAGTTTTATGATTAAATACTGATGGCTGAAAAAGTGTTTCTTTGGCTTATTTGGATTTTCAATTTTAATACACTGGGAAAAGAAGTTCTAAGACTTGAAAAAAAGATGTTGAAAAAATGCTGTGATTATTTGGCAAGGCTTGAAATAGAGCCTGCTTTTCTCTTTTACTTTACCATCGGCACAGGTAACAAAGATGTATCAGTGTATTATGGCAGGATTAGCAAATGACTTCTTGAGTTACATGATGCCCTTTTTTTCCTCACAATTCATATAGTAAGAATAGAGATATTCCAAAATATTTGGAACTGGATGCAAAGTCAACATTAATTGCAAAGAACAGTCTCATTATTTTCAGCTTCTGGACTCACAGCAACTGATCCATTAAAGGAGTAAGACCCTGTTAGCTGATTTAATTTGACTGAAAATAGGCCTGTTTTCCTTAGCCATTTTTCCTTATCCACTTTGATGCCAATTCTTAACATCAGATGGATTTTCAGGCTGAAAATCACAATTCCCACATATAAAATCTGAATGGCAACCAGAAAAATCAGCTGTCAACCCTTTCTTTTTGGTAACATTTAACAATATTTGTTTGCTTTTAGTTGCATATCTATAAAATGAAGCTCTGTTATTAACAACCCTTTGGGATGGGAACCATCATGAGCTGAATTAGAGTCACTAGGCAGAAGTTATACCTGCAGCTAGGGGCTGTTGCTCAGCTCTACGGAAGAAGCTATGATGACTTACCTCTGAAACACAGTCCTTTGTGAGTGACATCTTTAGCCCTTCTGTTCTTTGCATTTTTTAGTACTTTGCCTTCCTCTCTAGTCTAATGTAGCAATGTGTAGTTTTATATAGTATGGGCATACAAATATATGGGCAGGTGATTATCTATTTACACAAGCTGGCTGTTGAATATTAGCAATGACTTCAGCAGCATTACTCTAATTTTACAGCAGTGTTGCAAAGGGCATGATTGAACTTTTACTTCCATAAGAACAAATCCCATCATCAGGAAGACACTCATTAATAGGACCTTTAGGGACAGATGACATTAAATGAATTGGTTATAACTGCATTAAAAGAACTTATTTTATCACTACTTAGCTAAGGATTCTTTGGAGAATACTAAACGGGAGAAATCCAATCTTAATTCCTAAGAGCTGCAAAGTATTTTAAAGTCTGTTCACACAAATAAGGGCCAAAACATTAAGTTCTCTGTGTACACCTATTTTTCCAACCAGCCTTTTGCTTTTCAGAGCCAGCATTTAAATCATCTTGTTGATTACATGGAATAATGTGTGCACTAAATTGAATGTTAATGTTGTTTTCTGCACTTAGTAGGAAGAAATGGTTCCAGACACCTGTCTCGTTTTCTGCAGACACATCTGGGAAATGGTATGATTTGTGGAATTGTGCTCAGAGGGTGATACAGAAACCTTTGGTTAAAAGGTGTTTTAACTTAAAGTTGACAAAGTATATCAAATAGTTGTTGTCAAATCAGGCAAGGTTGTTTCTGTTTGTTCAAGGGGCTTTTGTTTGTTGGGTCGTTGGGTTTTTTTAAAGAAGCAAGCAAACACGTAATTTCCAATGGCTTTCATTTCTGAGATGGTGAACATCAGCAGCAAAAGACACAATGAGACCACTCTGACCTCCCGATGTGACTGAGAGCTGCTAATTCTAAGAGTAGCTCTGGCGCTGGGAATTGCTACAGACTCTTACCATGCATGGCAGAATTTTTGGAAAATCAAATATGCACATTTCCTTCAAATAAGAATGCATCAGGTAATACCCATATACATGTGTATCATGCTAAGGATTCATTTACCTTCTAATCCCTTAGCATAGACACTGACCTGCTGGAGAAATACGTGCAAACTTGCATTATAGCTTGTGGTGGCGGTACGACTTCAGTAGGTAGTTTCTATAGCCACAGACCATGTTTCTTTGGTGAGAATATGGGGATGATAAAGCATTAAGATCACTGATAATTATGGAGGCTCTCCAAAGTAGTAGTGACATCCCATATTCAAGCATAGCTGGTGGCTTTGTGCACACCAAAAAGGTCTGCCAGCCTGAATAAAAAGTCAACAAATAATGTGACAAAGAAATGTTATCAGGGTGAACATTGTATTTCCTTCCTGTTTACTGAATAGCTCTGAGTAGATTGTGATCTTGAATGTATCTGTTGCTTGAAATTTGAGGTATTATGCAGAAACAATAAATATTTGCATTTATAAAGTCAGGCTGTGATTTCCACTAATGTAACAAATAGTAACTTAGAGCTCTCTTAGTTGGAATCCCAGGTAGATGAAATAAAATACAGACTCCAGGAGTTTCTGCCTTTTTTGCTCAATATTAGAGACATTTGCAGTAAACAGGAGAACCATTTATTTCAAAATGCACCTGACTTTAACTGTTCTTTCTCTCCTCCTCTTTCACTCTGAATAAAAGACAGCTGTGTAGATATTGAATGGAAATTTTTCTGGATTTTTCAACTGCTGATGTTTTATTTATGTCATTTCATTTTTTTTATATTCCATCTTGCTTGAATTCAATAGTTTTACAGCAAGCTATACTTAGTAAACCATTTGGAAATGAAGATTCCAAACTATTCCAAATTAATCTAAACGATTAAAAACTTAATATAAACTGAAAGTACGTATGGCCTATTTGCTAATACAGTACATCACAGCACTGTCATAGATGAAGTGATCTGATTCAGTGTAATATAATATGAACATTTCAAGGGGGATCAAAAATATCTTCACAAAATGGGTGCAAATGTGTGTAGAATGTGATCCTTACAGTGAGCACTAACAATTAATGAAGTCATAGAATCATAGAATGGTTTGGATTGGAAGGAACCTTAAAGATCATCTCATTTCAGACCCCCTGACATGGGCGGGGACACCTCCCACTAGACCAGGTGCTCAAAGCCCCATCCAGCCTGACCTTGAACAGTTCCAGGGAGGGAGCATCAACAGCTTCTCTGGGCAGCTGGTTGCAGTGACTCATTATCCTCACAGTGAAGAATTTCTTCCTCATATCTTATCTAAATCTGCCCTCTTTCAGTTGTCATAAAGTGTCACAGATATTATTAGTCACATTAGAGAGTATTAGTTTAGATAAGACTAAGTTTATTTGGTTTGATGGAAAGCAAAAGGACAATAAATTGCATTTTGAAGACTTTGCCAAACTAAAAGATCTTACAAATATAAAGAACAAAAAGAAATTCCTGAAAGATTAATGAAATAAATAGAAATCAATAAAACCAGTTTCAAAGCAAGAAATAGAAGGTTAGAAAGGAATTATAGCTAAGAAATGTCAATGGAACAGGCTATAAGAAATATGATGTGCAGTAATGGGCGATGGTGGCAGGCTGAATGTTGGGCTAAAAAGATCACTTTGCAGTTTCTTTTTTGAGATCTGTTCAGAGATCAGATCGTTGTGCAGATGGCAGGTGTCCAAGTGCAGCCCCAGAAGAAACCTCAGGACCTCTCATACATTCTGAGGACCCTTGTGCCCACACAGCTCAGGTTTACTTTGGAAACAAAAATGCAAAATGTTTCCTCTTTATGCAGCACTACTAAAGCTGCTGTGAAGTGTAGAGCTGGCCACCAAAGACATACAGTTTCAGAAAAGATGCAAGAAAAGACACAGCTAAGGAAGAGAAATGGGTACAAAGGTCTTCAAGAGCTAACCGGCAAAGCTTTGTTAAAAACCCACAGAATATTTAGTGTTACAGAGTCACAAAAATAGATGGTGTCATAAGCCTGTGCTTGCATTCACATGCAATAGATAGGAGCTCATTTTATGTCAAAGAGACTAATTTTATCCTCATTTGAGGTTTAAAATCTATGTGGGAATAAAGAAATGAAGATGGAGGTGTAAAATGTTCTTGGTGGCTTTACTGGAAGCTCACATTTTCTTTCTGATACAAAAGAACAGTATACAAAAAAACCCAAAACCACTCAAAATTAAATACATTAAATACATTAGGAAAGTTTGCCTGCAGCCTCAGATAGACACGCTGGTTCACTCTCTGTCCAGTACCTCCTTTCTTGAAGCTTTTGTTAGGACACAGATTTGGGTTTTTTGAGAACCTCTGTCTGTCCTGCTAGCATTGCCATGTCCTAGAGCTGTGTTTAGAATCATAGAATCATTTAGTTTGGAAAAGACCATTAAGATCATTCAGTCCAACAGTTAACCTAATACTGCCAAGTCCACCAACCCAGCACTGACAAGTCAACCACTAATTGTGACACTAAGCACCACATCTACACTTCTTTCAAGTATCTCCAGAGGTGGTGACTCAACCACTTCCCTGAGCAGCCTGTTCCACTGCTTGACAACACTTTGAGTGAATAAATTTTTCCTGTTCCAGGGTAGTACAGAGGATGGTGTACAATACCAAGAATGGCATCAACAAGCTGGTGACTCTGTAGGAAATGAGCAACTTGCACTGTTTGTTCTCAGGATGGTCTCCATGGCTGGATGTTGGCAATGGGGCTGCAGGGTGGGCTCTGTGAGGAGCGGCCAGGGAGGAGGTGCTGCAGGCCTGGAGCAGGGATCCCCTGAGCCCTGGAGAGACCCCGCTTGAGCAGAGACGCATCCTGCAGCCTGAGGAGGGCCCCAGGCCATAGCAGGGGGAGATTTCCTGCAGGAGCTGCAGCCATGAAGAGCCAAGTTGGGAGCAGGTTGTCCCCAAAGGGCTGGAGCCCGGGGAAGAGCCCATGCTGGGGCAGGGAGAGGTGTGAGGAGGGAGGAGCGGTGAAAGGGGCTTAGATGAACTAACCACAACCTCTAGCCCCATCTCCTGTGCTCCTCAGAGTGGGGAGAGGAGTTGGGAATGCTGGGAGGAACCTTGGGCCTGGGGAAGGTACTTTTTTGATGTTTGTCTTTGTTTCTTGCTCAAATCTATATAATTGGCAATAAATTAATTTTCCCTAAGTCAAGTCTGGTTTGTCTGTGGTGGTAGTTGGTGAGTGATCCCCCTGTTTTTAGCTCAACCCATGAGCTTCTTCATCCTATTTTCCCACCCATCTTGCTGAGGAAGGGAATAGAGGGAGCAGCTGGGTGGACATCTGGCAGCTGGCCAAGGTCAATTCACCACGACAGTTAGTGAAAGCTAAACATTTTAAGAAACAATAGCTGCCTTGGCATAGACAGATAGGCTGCTGGCACTTGCAAATTTGGTTGTAATCCTATTAGCATTAATAATGTAAACCACTTGTTGTTTCATTATTTTGGATGATGTCACCATTCTTCCTCTCCTTTTTGATAATAATTGGCAAACCTCGGAGATGTCAGCTGAGGTGTAAATTTTCTTGTGAGACTGAAGAAATCTAGGCAAAATGAAAGAAAAAAAAAAAAAAAGCATTCAGGTATTTCTCTGTAGATTCCCCACTTGATTTTATTCCCTTGCAGATGTGGAAGCCAACTTTAAAGTGTAGCATTTTTATGAAGTAGGCTGTTGACTACTACCTTTCACAGCAGGAAAAACAAAAAGCCAAGAAAATAAGCAGTCGCTCTGAGGTAAGCTTTCAATGAACTGATTTGTGTCTAAATAGTGTCTATTTCAGTTACTGTTTTCCTGTAACTGTTTAAGGGCAGAGCAAAACAAAAATAAAAAAAAGCAAACAAACAAAGCCCAAGCCACAACGACTCCACCAAACCAAGAAAATGCAGAGATAAAGGAAGAACTAAAGCAGATGATGAAATTCAGTGTACATAATAACCACAGGTACACATAAATTTGTTACAGATTGGAGCTAGATTCTGTTATTTTTACCCATTCTAACATCCATCAGAAATCAGAGCAAGCACATTATTAAATCCTGAGCTAATATCGTAAATGATGTTATGAAAGCACCATTGGCACAATTAAAAAAAAAAAAAATCCGAATTTAAAGAGGTCTCCCGTGTTAGCAAAATGGTTGGATAACTTGATTCTACAGCTATTCACTCTAGTAGTCATTATTAATTTTGTTCTTTATATTGTTTGGGGTTTTTTTTCCCTCCCTATGATTATTATTACATTTACAGTTTAGGTACAAACCATAGCAATCATCTACCATCTATCTTGCATTTAAAAAGAGACTTAATTACTTAATGTGTCTCGAGTGTTGATATCTTTGACTGTCATAGCTGTCCAGGCTTTGCTTCTCATAAACAGTGACTGAATAAATGGAATGAATAGTATTTCAGGTGTTTAATCACATGAAATGTAAGTAAACAATACATGCTTTATGATAAGGAAATTGTGTTTGGAACTTCCCTGCTTAACTTGGCGAGCTCTTTGCATTGACTAAATAGGCTTGGAGTAAAACACTCCAATATATTTTGTGTTGAGATATTGAGTGTCACCTTCTCATGGTCAGCTGTGAGTTTCAAGTGTAACTTCTGCAATGTCTTTGGAAAAGTCAACAACTGTTTTAGATGTAGTTGGTGCTTGTTTCCTCTTCTTTACAGGGTAGTTGTACAGGCAGCACTTGGTTTCAGTTCTCCAAACTGTGTCTTACCCAAGTAAAATGGCTGGATTAAAGCATCAATATTCCAAAAGTGACCTTCTGCATCTAGGGAAAGGACAACTGATCTCCCTTGTGTTACCCTTCAAAGATAGAAAAGAAATGTCAGAAGAAAACTAAAAGAGATTATTGCAAAAATCAGTATGTTTTTCTTCAGATCTTCCTCTTTCAATCTAAGTATTAAAGAGTCAGAGAGAGCTTGTTTTCTCTTATCACCTGTAATATTACCCTACCAACTAAAAAAAAAAAATTCTGTCTTAGTACGAGAAGCCTGCATGTCTTCAATAAATCAAGAATTGGGGAAACATATCGGTTCCCTAAGTCACGCTCACTTGAAAATTATAAGTACAAAACATTTTTTTTCCGCTCTGCCTGTTCTGCAGTCTGTTCAGGAAGCACGTTTACACACTCCAGCACAATATAAGCAGTGATGTGACCAAGAAACACAATAAGCAAAGCAAGTAATAGAAAGCATCTCTGTCTCTGATTCAGTTTTTACCATCTGCCCATAAGATGGCTATGAATAAAATAATCTTAGTTAGGAAAAACAGGTGAGTTAGTCATATGTAGATACAGGAAGACTTTTTTCAGAAAATTCATTAAGAAACTACATATTCCCAATTCTGTTTGGAAATTCTTTTTTAATTTTGGTGGCAACAGTGGCTTTTCCTTTCACCACAAAAAGACCTCTGTTAAAGGTAACTAGAACTTTCCAGATATCAGCCTCTTATGCCCAAGTTCCGTTAAGAATGAACCATTATTAACCATTGACCATTCTTCTTAACCTTCACCACATCATCCTCTTGGTTTTGCAACAGGTTTCATTTGTCAGCTCATAGCATTGCAGAATTCAGATAATAGCAATCTTCTCTGAGTGTATAACATGAAATATTTTTTAATAGTTTTTTTTTGTTCTTCGGGGTTTTTTGACTATAGAATTTCTCCTTCCAACAACTTAAAGTAGTAGAGTTTTATCTTGCAGTCAAATGACATAAATGTGTTTTCTTTGTCATCAAGGTCATCAGCATAGGATATTCCTTTGAAAGTATTCTCTTATATAATAAAGTAATCTTAGAAAAACAATGGACTCACTTTTTTTCCCTCAAAAGGAATCTGGAATGAATTAAATGAAAAGATCTCTCTTATTTTTATAAACAAGAGTACGTTTGTTTCTCTTACTTAAACTGAGATTTTTCTTTAAAGTTAAATCCATTTGATATCTTGTACGTGCCTCTTCCATGCTGTTCTTTATGCCTATTCATTACTCTTCTCAACCCTTCAAACTAGTTCACTTACAAACATTAAAGAACCGGGCACCCTTCTCCTGACTCAGCAAAATGTTTTCATATAGAAGACAAAGTATTATGTGAGCTTTAGCAAGGCTGTATTCTTCAGCTATTCATAATTTATATTTTGATGGAGGTTGTGCAAACAGCACATGACTAGCATTCAAAAAGCTTCAGTACTGTGGTTTAAACAACACTCCTGCAAGGAGTATGAGGTGGAGAATTCGAACTGTCAGCACTTTAAAATACAGGATCAATAAACAGTGATGTATTAGAGTGAAATCATAAAGACTAGAGTTTCACTAAGCAATAAATTGGCCCACAAATATGTAACAAGGGATTTGAACTATGTGCAAGGAAAATTGAATATAAGGAACAGTTGCTAGTATATGAATGGAAATGTCAAAATGAAGCAACAGAAAATACACAACATAAATGAAGGAGATTTACTTAAGAAGAGGAACAGACAGTGTCTATGCCGTGGTTACACGATATTTAAGGAAACAAATCTTACACATGGCAAAACGTAACAAAGCAGGCTAGAAATGCAGCTCACAAATCCGTTTTTAGTGCTTATTTAAAATCACATCAACTTACTTTATTAAAATAAGTGGTTTTCAATAGTCTTGCATTTGGTATTGCTACAGCTCTAAGAGAATGAGTTAGAGTCTTGTCTGACTCCGTTGTCATGGAAACAATTATTTACTTCTGTCTGAGTAATCTTTATCATTATGGACCTGAAGCTAGTTGAAAAAGTGAATGAACTTCTGTGATTTCTGTAATTTTAAAAAAAGGAAGACAAATTGCCTATATCCTGCTACACTTTACATTAACGGGGCAATTGTGTTTAACCTAATATTCAAAGAAAAAAAAAGTCAGACTGGCCCTTTATTTTCTGAATGTCTTTTCAGGTGCAGATTCTGCTACCATTAATCTAATTTAAGGTTACTTTGATTTGATGACAAGACCTACTGTAACAGCAAGGTTATCCCTGCTTTAATGAACCCAGCACTGTATGAGAATCAGAGGTCACCTGAATCTAGACAGCCTACAGATACATTGAGTTAAGACATGCCACATTTTCTAAGCAACAGCGAAGGAGAGAATGTCTGGGAAAATTTATAGCTAGGTCCTTGAGGGATAGTCTTCAGTAAGAGTCAGAAGCAAAGTTTATATTTATGCTCATAACAAGAAACCTTCCTGTATAAGAAAACCCTCACAACTACCTGGCCATCTCCAGCAGCACCATCACATAAGACAACGTTGTGTGAGTTGTAATGATCCTGCTTGCACAGGGAGAAGTCATCTAGTTAGTGGTGCAATGAACACACTTAATCTGGAACTCTCAGAGTCATCTAATTAAAACCTATGTTGTCACTTTTCCAAGTTGACTTGTCAGACTAGACCTCCACTTCAAAGAAGCAGCATTTTAAACCCTGAAGTGAAACAAATTACACTTATCACTATGTAAGGTATTTCAAGTGTGTCTGTTATGGGCTGACATGTAAGGGATTAAGGAAATGTGAATGCTATGTTTACGTCATTAGAGAATGATATTGCAAGAGTCACTTATTGACTGAGCAATCTTATCAGGAAATAATTTGATTGAGGGAAATGTTCCTATTAATTTCCATTGTAAGTCAACCATCTGGATCAATGATTGTCTAATTCAACTCTACTCCAATTGAAGCAAGGCTGCTAATTCCCTGTGCTGGTGAGTAAATACGGATTACTATTTTTCAAAACATAAGGCAAACACAATTTTCATTCATTTAAAAAACAAACAAACAAACGGAAAGTTTGGTAACTGAACAAAATAACAAAAATAATTTGTTCTTTAATTATTTCATAAGCAAATGAAGAGTTGCCTGAAGATATTCAGTCCAGGTCCTTGCAGTGCACAGGCTTGGAGGGACTTCAATCCATCTGCGGACTTGGATCTGCAGGGCAGAATAGAGGAGTGCACTGCTGATTGACCACCAATTCAAACATGGCATTTTATGTTTTCACTTTATATGCTGTTCAGCAGATTCTAGGAGATAAAATGTCTATGGGGTGCTACTCAGGTGCTGAAAATGAAGTGCAAAAGCCCATAAGGTGAATTATTCTCCAAAATAAGAGATCTTGAGATAGATGGGTGTGCTGAAAGTTCTTGGTATACAATGAACCATTCACTGGCATGCTTTGCAACACCAAAGGCCAAGCAAAGGTCTCACTTATATGGCAAAGGCGATCAGGACCATACTTATAATATAGTAAATCTGCTTCCAAAGGAGTACAGGCTCATACACGTTTGTGTTTGACACTGCCAGGTGGAAAACCAATGACTCCAAAATATGTAGAGACAAAGCATAGCACAGATGGGTGCTTATTTGAGTGGCCATCTCCACAACAATAGAAAGCCAAACTAATGCAAGTAGCCACCATTTCATTGAAATGTGTTTGTTTGCAGTATTTCTCAGACATCATCATTTCATTTACAACTTTTATCATGTGAGGAGGAATGAGTCTAAGGCTGGATTATCAACTGTCTAATACGCACTTGCAAGGTGTTTTAAAGAGGACAGTGGAAAGCAAGGACAGCAGCATCTTAAATGTACCTAAATGCCTGCATGGTGTTCCAGGCATAAGGAATGACCTCTAATACAAAGTAGAATAATAAAACTTGTGTGAAAATTACAAAGGACACAAAATCTTCCTGAGATTGCTTTCCCCATATGTACGTGTTCCAGTTCTTTTAATGTGACTTCTTTCACAGCTTCACATAATTATGACAGGTAAGAAAGGGACAGAAACTGTGTTGCAGCACGATGATGCTGATTTCCCTTTCATGATCACAATGGGAAAATTACATTTTCTATAATTCACTGTAGCTATGGGGTTCCTGTGAAGTACTATAGTACTTCACAAGCAAAGATTGTCTCTGAGGAGATTGAATTCATCAAGGACAACAGTGACTAAAGCATCTGATCCGTTAATTTTGTAAGACACTAAGATGACAAAGAACTAGGTTCTAACAAAGTTCAGACCATAAGAAAACTCTTGATGTGGATTTTGTTTATTGGTGGGAAGGGACTGAAACATGCTTTGTGAAACACATTTGACTGCTGAAATAGCACAGTCCATCAAACCCACTTAGAAAAATATTCTCATTATATATGTGATTCTACTTATACTGGCTTTTGTTGTGTTAAAATTAAATGTGCTCAAGGAATGAGTTATCTATTTTTATGACTTGTAACAGAATTTGCTACATACTATAAGCTATAAAACAAGGTTTTGGTTTTGAATGGCTGAAGAGCTGCAGACTTGATGATATAGACTACAGTTTAAATGAAAATAACAGCCTGGATGCAGAGCTCCTAATGGGAAGTAATATGGACCCCTTTAGAGAACCATAAGCTTTTTAGTGCAACTTCCCATTTCAAACAAGAGTTAGCATTTGCAAATACTTAGGTGTGTGCAGAAGTGAGTCAGGAGGACCTGCTGAACCTGACACTGTCAGATCATCTAGGATCCTTCATCATCTGGATGCAAGTTCATCTCAGTTTTATTTCCCACAAGTGCTTCAGACCATAGGGAGACCTTTTTATCTTCATCTTGGGTGCTACTCCCAGAGTTCTCCTCTGGATTAGAACTGAAAAGCCTGGGTGTAACCTCCAGCTGTCAGTTAGAAGGACTCTGGCGTGCGTCTTATGGCAGTAGTAAAATGGGTACCGCTGAACTAGACAACCAAAAATCTGTCATGTTCCTAAAATGTGACTGTTGGCTTTGTTAAAACAGATCGAACACTAGAAACTAAATAGATACACAGGTATAGTATACTATCTAAATGGTTATAAACTTGGTGTAAAAAAATGTGCTTTGCTGAAATTATAATGAAAAAGCCTCCTTATTTCTTAGAATCCGTTTTCAGATTCATTAGACATTACTGTTGTTAAAAGCACCAGAAATGCCATCATGAACTGCAGTTAGATTGCATTGTTCTGTTATCTTTTTCCAACTGCACAAGTTTGGGGAAGGTTGTAAGAACCTTGCCGTAGCTGAATGTATGGCAGAGGAACCTAGAGATCAGAATATCATTCAAAGATTAGCTTGTGACGGGAAGCAAGAGATTTACATCTGTCTCAGTCTTTGCTGTTGTTGTAATGAATGATGATTTTTATAGCACAAATTGTTACCAATCCTTTTCTAAATCCTTTTCACTTCCAGCCTAAAATTGCTTCCTGAAGCAGAGTTCTATCAGATAATTACAGCAGGGAAGGGCACTTGTTCCCTTTTTGCAATTTTCAGTTTATCATATTTCAACATCATTGAACATCCTCACATTCATCTGCTTATGAAACAGTGGGAACAGAATTTCTCGGCTGACCATTTCCAGATTATGTGATACTTGTACATTGTTTTCTTATGAATCTTCCATATTCAGCAATTGTATTGTTCTCACTTTTTCTTTAGTTTGATAGTTACCCCAGGTTATTTGACCCTTTTGGCGCTTCTTAGGTCCTCTGGCTGCACCAGAATACCCTCTGAGATGAGGAACAAAATACTCCATTCAAGATGAGGTTACTCATTACAGAGAGAAATTATGACATTCCCATTCTCTGTTTTCATTTGTAGCTTTCATTTTGTTTCTCTCTTGACTTGAGATTGAAAGTAAAACAAGGATCTCTACTGAATTTTCATGTCAGTTTAACATATAACTAGCTCAATTTCATTCCTATATTATGCACTATGCATTTATCAACAGTTTGTTGCATTTAGCATTTTCATGATTGCTAAAGCAGTTTATTTGGACTTTTCTGAAGTTTCTTTCAATCATCTCTGGATTTGACTAACCTATCAATCTTGTATCATCTATGAGGCATTCTGTGTTCTTACCAAATAATTCTAAATGAAAGGTTTTCATAACGCTTAGTGTAAAGTGCAAATCCTAAACTTTACATTTGGTTAGATTATCACTACATTAAAATGAGATTCATCACTTGTGTAATTGTGGTGACATGGCATTTTACCTAGGATGCTTCTAGCCCAACTGTAATGTTACATGTGTTTGTACATCAACCTGAAGATATTGGTAACAGACTTGGATCCTGATACAGGATGGCACTGAAGTGAATGGCTTCTGAACATTTTCAAATGTCTTGTTGAATAAAAATCAGAAGATTAAGAATTGCTTTGAGTTGCTTATCCCAAGCAGTACTTTCCTGGTCCCAAATACAGGTTGCCGTGTTCTTCATAAACACAAAAAAAATGGTGCTACTGGGACAGACAGTTACAATCACATATACCATAAATAAAAGACAACATATTTTCCTTTGGTTTTCAGATGGCAGATGAAAGAAATGTAAGAAATTTTATAAATATTTCAAAGGAAAAAACAAAGCTTTTGTCCTCCACTGAAATCATTGGCCGGATTAGTCCAACAAGTTTTGCTCTGTGTATAAATTTTCCAGGTGGCTTGTGTGTTAATTCTTTGCACTGGTCTACAGTTCCTTAAAGAGATAAGGCAAGTGTAGTGGAAATCATGTTTTATAAAAGAGCAGCTTTCAACCTTCTGTAAGGACAATGAAGCAAGCACCTCATTGCTGAGAAGAGGTGGAATTCACCTGACCAAGAAAGGGAATCACATCTTCATGACTGACGTTGCTAATGCTGGTGGGGCTTTAAACAAGGTTCACAGGGGAGTGAGACTACAGAACACAGGCAGGAGAAAACACTTGTTAAGTCTATGGGAAATAACAGAGAAGAAAGTTGCTGCTGGAGGAAAACCATCAGATTATGGGTTTCTCTGACCCTAAAGTGCACTTCCCACAGCTTACATTACCTGGCATGGTCCAGAGGATCTGTACCCATACTCCTCTTGTTGGCTGCATGAGCATTAGGGAAACTATTTCTGGTCACAAAAACACATGCCAGGGCTTCATAGAATCATTTAGGTTGGAAAAGACCTCTAGGATCATCAAGTCTAACCTTCATCCCAACATCTCCCCGACCACTAGGTCATATCTTGAAGTGCTACATCTACTCCTGTGGCTCTCCTTTTTCATAACCATCTGCCTCAAATGCCTCATCCTGTTCTGTTAAGATGCTAAAGAGAAGAGAGCACCTCACTTGTTTGAACATAGAGAAGTCTGTAGCAGTTCTCTCTGAGTGATAAAGCCCATGCAACATTCCCAAGAAAAGTAGAAATCTTTGTGCTAGATAAAATTTTGCTATAGGCAATCAACAGCATCCTGAACTTTAAGCTTTTCTTTGCTGCCATTTCCTTAGGGCCTTCATCCCTGAGTCTCTCTCTCTCAGCTTGGACTCTGTAAGCACTATTAACCCTATTTTAGGATATCCACTGGCAGGCACAGCTGTCTGTTCATCTCTGGAAAAAACTATAAATGCTTATATGCCCTTGAAATATTACCACTCTGATTTATGCAACTAACCTCTCTACAACGCCCAAAATACCCAACACCAAATGCTGCTACCAGAATCAAGCAGATGACTCCTCCTTCTCTCAATTCATCCCATATTTAAAGATAAACTGTTGCAGTCTAATACTCATACAGTCTACATCATCAGTGACTAAACATACAAGCAAGGGAAACTGTTTAATAAGTGGTTTTTACAATCCAATAGGTTATGGGCTGTTAGATCTCTTAACTTAAAGGAAAATGATAATTAATCATGTTGAAGCATGAGGCTAAAAGGAGTTTGAACACAGAATCAACAACACTGTGAAGAACCTCCAAAGCTCTTCATTTATAATTTAGTAAATAGAAGAGAGTAGGCAATGAAATTTGCTGAGGAGGTCAAGCTGAGGAATGTTATAAGCACAGCGAAGTTGAGAATTTAATAAAATTAGATGATCTAGAGTAATAGTGTCATGGAAATTGGATCAAGATCGATAGTGACAAATGCAAGATCAGGTATTTGAGGACTGTTAAATCTGCAGCTATGAGCTAAACAAGGTTAGCTGAAAATTACCAACGAGAGGAAAAAAAAAATTATTATTTTTTTTGTAGCAGCAATGTTCGACATTTTTCTAGTATCTAGATCTCCAATATCTATGTTACATTATGTCCCACATTTTAGAGCATAGAATACTATGAAACCAAGAAAGCCTTCAAGTCTTTTTGTTATAGAGTGTTAGAGAGAAGACCTACTAAACATTCGAATCACACTGAGCTAGGTCTATCAGTCAAACAAAAGGGCAGAGAAAGGACATGCCTTAGCTGGAGCTTTATGAAAGACTTATGGCTTTCAGTAAGGTTCGCCAAAGTTGTTTTCTGAGGCATATTTCAAATATATTCAGAGGTGGACCTGACCTCCACAGGTTGATGATGCTTCCACTTGGCAGCTGATTGGCTCATCATTTTTATTCCCTTGAGCAGAAAGAGGAAGACTGTACTGTTAAATAGAAAAGTTTTTAATCAAGATATGTCATCATTCATCTTCATCTTTAATATGCTGGATCAGCTCTTGAGTTATGAAGAATGGTTCTGGCAAAAAAAAAAAAAAAAAAAGAAAACAGTTTCTTCATAACAGAATAGAGCACACTTCCTTTTTAATCAGGTTGTCTACCAAAAGAAATTCCCCTTCAAGCATGATAGGATACTTCATGTTCAAAAAAACCCACTGGTTTCTTTGCTAGTACTGACTTTCAAACACATAGCAAAAAAGCTTTAATCTTCTCTTCCAGTAACAGTGATCACATTGGTTGCTAGAGTTGCTCTAAGAAATATAATTCCTGGCCAATGCCTATGGACATTTCCACCCCCTTCTTTTGTTGGGAAGGAAGAGCAGGGAGGGAGGGAGGAAGTAATAATATGCTAAGAAATATACAGAAGTGTTAGACTGATGGATATGGTCAGCTAAACAGGAGGGATTTCCACAGGTAAGACCTTGATCCTACTTGAGAAAAGAAAGTGACAAAATTTGTCCGTTCAGACTTCCTTTTGAAATATTGTCATGTTTTGCATAAATTGCAGAGGTCTGTTGAAACAAGATGAACAAGTTCCCATGAGCGCTTTTAAACATTCAGCACATGAATGCCCTTAGGATCCTCTGACACTCACAGCTGGAAAGCGCTTCTGAAAATATTAATCGTTAAATTTTAAAGCAAAATTTGCTGCCATGAAGATTTTAGACAAATTTTAAACTCAACCAAAACATGGTAAAAGTTAGAAATTTTACCACAAACATTTCTTCTGTGATGTATATGCTTTTTAGTACCTGGTAAAGCAGCTGTGGGGGTAGTTTCTCTGAACAAGAGCTGGAGAACTTGTGGAACGTCACAGTGGCTGACACAGCTCCCACCACAGCAGAGGGTGAGAAAAGCAAGGGAGGTATTTTTGAATCAGACTCTATGAAGTCACATGCCACCAATGGAAGGTGTTAAAGGCAGAAATGTTTTAACACTTTCTTTATAGAGTAATAAAGATAAAGCTGTAAATAACTTCCCTCTGGGTATGCATCTGTAGAATTCATGGTAGAAAAGATAATTGCTGCATCCTCTTTAGGGACTGGTTTCCTAAATATTCCATAGTAAATTAAATATGCTATTTCAGATTAAATCAGACTTTTATAGCTATGTTGCCTGAAGAAAAGCAGCTACAGCTGAACAAGCCATGGAAGACAACAGAAGAAGTAGTATCTTTCTGTCTGCTTAAGTTGGTTTTAATCTGTAATTTTCAATTCCCTGGAAATCCACTGACCGCTTTTGGAAAGTCCACAAAGGATGAAAAAGAAAACTATTTTCAGGCAGTCTATATGGGCCCAGAGGCTCCAGAGATGGAAGTTCCTCAACTTCTCTGGCCAGCACTGTTCCAGTGTCTGCACACTCTCTATATGAAGACTTTTTTTTTCTTAATACCTAAAGAAAAATGCAATTTCTGTGCATTGCCTCTTGTGCCTATCACTGTGCATCTCAAAGAGTATAGCTCCATCCTCAGTGTAACAACCCATTAGGTAGCTGTAGAAAGAAATAAGGTTTCTTCCCAGTCTCAGTTTATTAATAAAAAGAAATAAAATGTATTTGAGTAGATATTGAATCCATGAACAAAGTTTAAAAGATGTGATCACTATTACAATAGCGGAAAACTGTGCTTTATTTGCTCTATTAAGTACTTGGTCAGTACAACATTGCTTGTGCTCACTATACCAACAAAGTCAATCCTTAGGTCATCCAGCAGATCATCCTAAGTGTCATAACACAACATTTACAGGTCAACCAGGCCATCAGGCCCAGTCAGCACGGTTCATGAAAGGCAGGTCTTGCTTCACAAACCCCATCTCTTTTTATGACAAGGTGACCTGCCTAGTGGATGAGGGAAAAGCTGTGGACGTTGCTTGTCTGGATTTCGGTAAAGCCTTTGATACTGCTCCCCACAGCATTCTCATAAAAAAACTGGCTGCCCTAGACCTGGACAGGCATATATTCTGCTGGATCATGCACTGGCTGGATGGCTCAGCCCAGAGAGTCGTGGGGAATGGAGTTAAATCCATTTGGCAGCCAGTCACAAAGTGGTGTCCCCAGGGCTCAGTGCTGGGGCCGCTGCTGTTTAACATCTTTATTAATGATCTGGACTAGGAGATTATGAGAACCCTCAGTAAGTTTGCAGATGACACCAAGTTGGGTGAGAGCATTGATTTGCTTGAGGGTAGGGAGGCATTTCAGAGGGACCTGGACAGGCTGGACTGATGGGCTGTGGTAAATTGTATGAGCTTCAACAAGGCCAAGTGCTGAGCCCTGCACTTGGGCTGCAACAACCCCATGCAAAACTATAGACCTGGGGAGGAGTGTCTGGAAAGCTGCCTTGGTGGAAAAGGACCTGGGGGTGTTGATTGACAGACGACTGAACATGAGCCAGCGGTGTGCCCAGGTGGCCAAGAAGGCCAACAGCATCCTGGCTTGTATCAGGAATAGTGTAGTCAGCAGGACTAGAGGAGTGATGGTCCCACTGTACTTGGTGCTGGTGAGTCCACATCTTGAGTACTGTGTTCAGTTTTGGGCACCACAGTACAAGAAAGACGTTGAGGTTCTGGAGAGTGTGCAGAGAAGGGCAACAAAGCTGGTAAAGGGTCTCAAGGATAAGTCTTATGAGGAGTGGCTGAGGGAACTGAGGTTGTTTAGCCTGAAGAAGAGGAGGCTGAGGGGTGACCTTATAGCTCTCTACAACTACCTAAAAGGAGGTTGTGAGGACGTAGGCATTGGTCTCTTCTTACAAGCCGCATCTGACAGGACAAGAGGAAATGGTGTTGAGTTACACCAGGAGAAGTTTATGTTAGACATTAGGAAAAACTTCTACACCGAAAGGGTTGTCAAGGACCGGAACAAGCTGCCCAGGGACGTGATTGAATCACCATTCCTGAATGTATTTATGCCGTCTAGATAGGGTCTCAAGGATACTGTGTAGAAGTGAGCCTCGTAGAGATAGATAATGGTTGGACTCGATGATCTTATAGGTCCTTTCCAGTCATAGCAATTCTGAGATTCTGTGATGTTCCTACCTGCTTCCCCAGACACGTGCAATGTGCTGCTTCAGCTCTGATATATTTTGTGAAAGTATTCTGCCACCTAAAGGAAATATTTGAGAGAATGCTTGCTAAAAATAGTTGTTTTGCCATGATGAATTGAGGCTATTTGTAGTTTTCCAATTTTAATTTTAGGATTAAAAAGATTCACTTTTCACACCTTGAAATTATTTCTCCCTAAAACAGTTAATCTTTTACTGATTTTTTTAAAATTTCAGTAGACTTCATGGACTCAGCCTCTCAGCATCTCATTTCCCCAGCTGTTAAATGCAAATGTCCTAGAATTAAAACAGTATTACAGATTTTCATAAATTACTCCTATGTCTTCAGAAATGACTGCTATTTTTTCAAGGCCTCAGGCTCCCACTAAAAATTAATTTCCACGCCCTTTGGCATTCTAAAGAATTACTGCTCTATCTTAATTCAAAAATTCAGAATTTACGAGAGGTTGGCTGACGGTAAGAGAAAAGGCTAACTTAAAAATACTCTGAACCATGACCCTAGACATGCATGTAGATATAGAGATGTACAGATAAAGATACAGAAAACTCTACAGTTCCTTAACATATGGAGCAGTTCATTAAACCAGCTAATTGATAACAGACCTGTTATTCATGCTTTCATGTATTGAGCCAAATACGCTTTGCATTAATTCTATTACCAGAGCTTCCTTATTCTCAACAGAAAACAGTTTCATCCAAACCAGTGTTGGACCTGAATATCCTCAAAACCTGAAGTTCAGACATAGCCCTGAAAGAAGCAATTTTTTTAGTCACCACATGAGTCCAAATTGTGTTAAGAGAAAGGAATTGGGAGTGGGAAGAGAGAAGGTGGTAGTACGAATAGAACATCATATTTGTATTATCGATCAGCTTTTCATAATTATTTCTTTCTGTATCTTCAGTCTGGTTGAATTCAATAGTAATTCTTACTGGAATCCAATGATAAAACAAACCTATGTTTGGGTACATAATGTTACTATCCCTATAGGCTAATATATAGTACTCATTTCTTATATTTTGTCAATTTGCAAAATCTCCAGCCTAAGTGATTAAAATATTCTCCAGAAGAACTGTTTTTCATTCAATATGTAACAAATAATAATTCAGAAGTAAAACTGCATTTTAATAATTACCTTTTTTTTAAACACTGAAGTAGTTATTTAGACTTCTGCACTAGGGCATTAGGCAATTACTTACACTGAGATTCAATTTTCATGCTTGCAAAGAAATAAAATTAAAACCTTCCCTTACTTTTATGTTTATTTCAATAATCAGAGCTCTAAATAAATCTGTGAAATAGCTAAGTGATTGCAAGAATATTTATCTGTGTGTAACTCATGTTCTTTCTCCCAGAATCAGGCATCAGTGGTGACATCATCCTTGTGATCCTAGGAGGCATTACTTTTGCAGCTTTCAGGTTTTGTCTCTGTTGTCTTCAGTGAGGCAAAATGCATTCATTTACCCAAGATACCTGTAAGAAAACCAATTCATTCCTGCCCCAAAATTTAAGAAAAAAACCTTAGTGCATATTCAATATTCATAAATATTACAAGCACAGGTAGTGCATGAAATGCCAAGTATCTGAGTTCCTTCTTCAGCAGATTACTTTGTTTCTTTATTCCCCGGTACATTTTTGCAGTGCAGAGATGAAACTCAGTCTGTGTTTTCTGATGATTGAAGCAAAATGTCTATGTTAACATTTTTTATTAGTATCTTTCAACACCTCATTTTTCTGAAAGCTGAACATTTTGTACTAGTAAAGCAATCCTATTTCCTTTAGACATAGCAGAGTTTTTCTTAAAACTATACCAAAATTGCTGATTAATTCCTTGAATAATCTATTTTTTTGTAGATGTTGGTTTCTGCTTTTCCTTAAAACGAGGGAAACTATTCTTTGTACCTATACCTCTGTTCATTTCATTTTTGTGGTGTCATACACTTAAGATGAAGGGAGTAGCTACTTCTTCCTTTTCTCTTTTTTGGCATAGCTATATTTTTTCAAGGAAAACAAACAAAATACTTTGCATAGTTGCTTTTTTTTTGCCATCTTCTTGCAGTTGCTTTAAGCTTTTTTGATTATGAAGAGGAGTCAGGCAGGAACATAAATCAAGATCCTCCTAAAATTGGTTATGTGTCATGCTAAGTCCCACCAAGAAAATCTGTGAGCCAAAAGAATTTTTGCAAGAAAGTGAAAGTACTTGGTAGCAATATCATCCCCATGGAAACATTCAAACAGGTTTTGTCTCTTTGTTCGTTTTGCACACAATTTGTACACCATTTGTACATCATTTTCATGGAGGGCAGCTTAATCGTCAGACTTCAGTGAGACATCAGCTGCTATTTGAATGAGATGATGAATACTTGTAATGCTCAACAAATTTAAAGGATCTTGTATAAACTCCTGAGGAAGTGTCAACAAATATGCAATGCAATTATAATCGATAGGCACAGGTTTCTGGCAGCCTGGATTCTTTCAGAACATCTTTCAGCTAAAGACTGGAAGTTGAGGTATTGCTCTACAACATCATGTCAGCTTTTAGAAGCAAGATTTCTACTTTTGCTGCTTGCACAGAAAGGTCCTGGCAGGAGCAGGTTTGTTAGCAGTTAGAGTTACAGACTATGTCAAGGAGTTATTTTTTCCTGATGAGGTCTGATATCTTTAAGAAAAAAATTATCTGCAAAATGAAATTTTTTTTATCAATGTTTATCCATATTAATTGTTTGAAATAAAAACCTTTCAAGTCCCCTTATTTACATTTGGGATCCTATTTTCATCTTACTGTCTTTTAAAACTCCTTTCTGTATCTTCTTCTGTATCTATGCTGGTGGAGAATTCGTCTACAAAGCTGCACTCAGTAACATGTTAAAGTTGACTGGAAGTGATGTAAGGAAACCAAGCGAAAGAAAAACCAAGCTGCCTACCAGGTCACTCTCCCCATCAGGGAGAGTGAGTAGGGAGCTGCGGATGAACAATAAGAGAATAGGGGAAGTTTTATCACAAAACTTGTTGAAAAGAGGAAGGGATGAAACCATAGAACTGTGGCAAATCACTCTGTATTTCAAGAGTGAGGGATAACTTAGCCCTTTTTCTACAAGCCAAACATTGGTATCTTTTAGAGTAAATGCCATGCTATTGTCTGTGAGAGTCTTGCTTGTGTAAGGACATATAGGTTTTACCTTAGGATTTTACAGACCCAATTCAGCCTGGGCATGAATGAGCATAATTACTGTTGACATCAATGAGGTGAGACCTAACACAGTGCATGGCTTAATTGGATGATGGGATTTGCATTTCCCATGTATGCAAGCACTGCTCAGTGGCACACAAGTGTGCTTAGAATATTATCAAGCATTAACCTTAGGTTTGTGTGTCTAATGTCTACAGTGTCTAGCATAAATGCTTGTACACTCATAACTAAAGTAAGACCCAGCTTGGATATTGATTATTTTTTAATGTTTTTTTCCAGATTCCTGCAAGGACAGGAAGAACATTTATCTATTAGGAGCCCTGTCCTACAGATAGAACAAGCAGCTTTTTGGTCTATGAATATCCTAAGATATCTAGGAGTATCTGAAAAACTCACAGTCCTCTTCAGTTCTGCCCTGGATGATTTTAATTCCCTCAGATCTCAGTAGGAGCCATAGAAAGAAACAAAAGAAATTTGCATTGCTTAGCCTTGAAGAGTGCAGCTTAACTGCATAAATAGAAATATTTGCAAGTCATAGTTGCCAGCTTCACTGGAAGACACAGCTGTCTGCATAACCCATCACAGCAGAGTTTGCAAAGCTGACTATATAAAAAAAGACAACGTAAAAATAACTGTGTGTCTTCTAGCAAAAAAATCACTGTGGCAGAAAGAGCACAGCACAGTCAAGAGACGGATAATTGGTCAGGTCACTGCTTTTCTGCTCGTTATAAATCAAAGCCAAAAAGAAGCCCTGTCTGTCCATTCTGTGCAGTCCATTGCTATGTTTGTTAGGCTTTGTGTCTCCTTTGTGTCACCTCTATTCCTTTGCATACAATTTGAGTTATAACACAGCACAGTCCAGGAACTACAAGAGCAGCAGCAGAAGAGCTAGGCTCCCAGCTAGGATGAAGTCACAAAACATTTCTTTGCAGCTCTTGCTCTGTCTGCCAGCCATTGTGAAGACTGGCTGCCCATTCACCTCATGAACAACTCGGACAAAGCTGTGCACAATGCTATTATGATATTGCATATGTCACATAAATTGGTATGTAAAGAAGGACCAATAGCTGTAGAGATGGGAAGATCAACTGGAAAGAAAAACCAAATGCCAAAGCCAACATATACTGGCAGACTCTAAAGGGACCTCCCTGAGAGGGGAGATCAGGTATTCGTGATCCCCTCCACATGCCTTTCCAACGTGACATGAAGAATGAGATTGGGCAGCCCCTGAAAATTGTGTTCCTTCTAGTTGGTGACTGGCGGAAGATGGAGTTTTCTGTCAAGGGCTCAGCATTTTAGTGTCACTTGCTAATAGCAATTCTTCTGGGTCCTCCTTGGCATCTAGAACTTTTTGGATGATTCTCAGAAAAGTGCACATGTGATAGCATGACCCTTGTCGAGCAAGAAACAGGAGGAGAAAAGAATATATTGTTTTCCAGGTCCCTGGGCTCCTCAGCTGGGATTCTTTCACCTGCCTCCTGAGTTTGATGGTGATTAGGTTCATGGTAGAGCCTCTCAGAGCTGAGCCTACTACAAGCTGCTGTTGAGAATCCTAACCCAGAGAACCAACGGAGTCATGATGTAAGGCAATGAAGAGAAAGTTGTGAGTATTTACAAACTTCACAGTTAAGTGATTTGTCCATGCTCAGATGGAAAGATTGGAGCAGAGCTGAATGGGATCCAGGACTTCTTCATCCAGGTCCTGTGTCTCCCAGTGCGACTGTCCTTTGCTCTGCTGAATGCACCGAGGCAGGTTAATTTGTTATCCTGACATCTGGGGCTGTCAGTGCTGGATGGTAACAGTAATATCAATAGTTAAAATGTTATCCACTGGGATATCTGCTTTACTTGACCATGCAGGAGCTGGTCTCTGAACTGGGGATATAACATCCTGGAAAGAAAAGCCTGCTAACTGCAGAGTCATTGTCCTTTGCTGGAGTTCTCTATGTCATTGTATGACTGCTAAGCATAGGTCAAAGAGAAATAGTGGATCTATGTCCAGGTAATGCAGTCACTCTGAACCTAAAACTCACAAAAACACATCTCATTTTCAGTTTAAATATGTATTATGAATGTCTTTGTATCTCAGTAGTGACCAGGTGCCCTCATGGGCACTAAGAAACAGCGCCTTGCACAGGTTGTTGACAGACTTTTACTGACATTCAGCTCCCATCGACTGCACCAGTGTTTTAGCATTTGAAAGAGGGGCTCGTGGGTCCTGGGTGAGGACTACCAGCTCTTGTACCACTATTTCAGAGCTGCCTAAACTCAGTCATGTACTCTGACGTAAAAGCGAACAAATAACAGTGACAAAACAGAGATGTGAAGGGAGAAACATGGGATCTGCTATTACTCTTTCTGTGTCTAGGTATCATTCTGATCCTATGTTTATTTAATAAGGACACATTCATGCTTCCATAACTGAAATTGTGGCAGTGCTGTTAAAACAATTTCTTTCCTTCTTGTAGCAGTGGTGTTTGTCTTAATTAGTCTTCTTCCTTAAGGGTGATAGTTAGGTATTTTGTTATCTTTATCAGGCTGTTTTCTCAACAAGGTTGCAAATAGACTTCTCGTGGAGCATTTCAGAAACTTTCATTTTCTGTTTTCCTTTCTGTGAAGCCAAAAATTCACACAAAATAAGATTATTTCTTGATCATAAAACTCCAGTGTCTCTTTAATGCCTTTCAGATTTTTGAAAGACCAATACTCTGACGATTTCTCTGTTGTAGACCTGCTTTCAGTTCCTGCTTGGTGTTGATATCATTGTAATATAAACTGAGCAATGACTGTAATCAAAGTTTCAGTATTTTCACCAGAACACAGCAGGTTGCTATGTGGGTGGCAGCAGGGCAAGGAGAGTCTGCAGGAACGTTTTTTGGGGGAATTACTGTTGTCACAAAGATTTAGCTTGGGGCCTATATGGACCGAAAAAGAAGATGGACACAATAAACTGAAGAGTGAACTGTATTTTCACAAGCTGCTCTCTTTTGGTCACAGAGAATTTAATGCTAAATATCTGCTGTTAACAGGTCATCGGGCTTTACAGCAGCTGTTATTGCTTCTTTTTGTATCCTATTTAAATCCATTGAATGAGAAGCTTGTGGATTCCATGAAGGTCATTTAACCCTTTCTGCAACAGATATCCTCTCAATTATAAATATGTTTCCCTTTACAGTAGCAAAGTTGAGTTACATGTCTTTACTGCTTTTGATGTCATTTTAGCTCCTACCAACCTGGGTGAATATATTATTTTCATAACTCAGAATTGACCCATTTGGGATTCACAAGTCACAGAAGTTACAATATTTTGAACAGACAAAGATTCACTGACAACACAATACCCAGATTCTTCATTTGTTTAATAGCATGTGCAACTCTGCAAGCTTATTTCTTCACCATTAACCTGCTGGAGTTCTCCCTGCTTGTTTGAACCTTAAAAATATATGTTGTACCATGACAGCCTGATACCTTTTAAGTGTTCCATGGTGCTGACATAAATCTCCCAATTCCTACATAATGCTGAGAATGTCTCCCAGATTTATGACTAATGACAGTGTTTACTTTGCTGGGTGAAGGGTAAAGTTTTTGCTCCTTATTTGCAGTCTATGAGAGCAATGCGTACATTACATGTCAAAATCAAACCCTCACCTGAGTCCAAGCATATTCACTGGCAGCGTTTCACCTCCCAGGCCCCAGCTTTCAAAGATCCACCTCCAACGATGCCTTGGCACAGGCATATACATATGCTCAAAGTGTTTTGTACTGCAGGAGGTCAGCTTTACTGCACAAGCTGTATACCCACTGATTATACTAGTAAATTAGATAGAGCTGGGGAATGTTCTTGGTCATGGAAATGTGACAGACTGTACTATGAAACCCTCTGAACACTCCCTGGTGCAATTTTATCCTGTGCCTATTAGCAGTCTTCCAAAAGCTCCAGAGCACTGTTTGCAAGTTAGAGGAGTCCAGGGATGATTCCCAAAATGCAATATGTATGGAGCCACTCTGCTTTGGAGGCTACAAGAGTTTATTACAACACATGCCAGTTGGCTTCAGTGTCTAGGAATGTTCCCAGGCACATTCAGCTGTAAGTGCAAACATTGCTGTAAGGGTACCCTCAGTAGACACAGGTTAACTACAAAGAACACATCTGCAGCTCTAGGCCTTCTGTGCACTGCTTCAGACTGGCCCAGTCAACCAGGGCTCAGACGGACCAGGCTTTCTGTCTTTGTTCATACTTGTGGGGCATGTCCTGGCCAACTCCAAGTTCCCTATCAGTCTTTGCAATGCCCTTCTTACGGTCACAAAAGTCATCCCAAAAGAGCTTGGTCACAGAGACAAATGCAAACAGGACCAGCAAGCATCCTAAATTAATAACATTCAACAGGAGACAACAAGCCACATGTAAATAAAAAGCTGGGCTGTATTTACAGCTTCCTAACCCAGCACTTTAGCATCAAAGTGGATAAAGTCTTAGTTGTAGCAAACCAAACTGAAGCCAGAGCAAAAACCCTCATGGTAACCACTATCAACACACTCAATGCAAGTTGCTCAGTGTAAGGTATCTATCTGATGGCAGAAGGAAGAAGAAACATCTGTATTGTCACAGGAGCTGCAAAGTTCAACAAGTTGCAACAGTCCACATAAGAGAAAAAAGCCTCCTTAAGGAAATCAGAAGCAGGAACTTCTGATTCATTCTCGCAATAAAATGTCAATTGTGTGTCTGTGCTATTACCGATTCTTTTTACAAGCCAGTCAATTTCTCAGTTAAATATAATTTCCTTCTGCCTTACTTATTTTCTCTCTAATTACTTGTAAAGAAAGAAACTACAACAGATACAAAAATAGTCAAAGCATGCATGCAAATAGCCACACCTGGCCTGAGGTTAGTTCTGCAAGGTAAAAATGTGAGAAATTTTTTACCACTGCAAGCAATGGAAGGGGAAAAGTAGATGGCCAGTGCCAAAATGGAGTTAAACTAATAAAACAATAACAGAGAACCTAGAAGATGAAAGGTATGAAATGAGTAATAGGAACTCCAGTGAGTGAAAAATGCCAAAAACTACTAAAATGACAGTATTGTCTCACCAGCGGTCACTCGTGAAGGCCAAGATTATCATATAAGAGCATTAACTCAGCAAAGCCAGGGGCCATAGGAAAAGAGTAACACAGGAGTGGGCTATTCACTGGGAGGGGAGAAGGGGGAAAAAGTATAATGTGGTCGTGGTTGTTTGAGAAGTCTCTGTTGAGCAGCATGGAACATGATCCCTGCAGTGGAGAAGGAAAATAAAGCTGTGTTCTGCCCATACCGTACATGTCTGCCTTGTTTCCTCAGTCAGGGGCACCTAGGGTGCTTTTCTTAACACAGACTGAGGGATACTGTGGAGATGATGGAGGATGGAGCAGACATCCCAACACCCAACGTCTGAGCAATCTGCCAAGCGCAAGGACTGGCACAAAGTTGCTCAGAAACTCTGTCCAGAACTCAGTGCAATGAGTAGAACTGAACTGTGGTGCTATTTATTTAACATTATTTGGGATAAAATTGGCCTGGTTTTAGCAGATTGAGCCTTTTAAAACAGTTTTGATTTTCTGTGGGAAGAAAAATGCAGGCAAAAAAAAGTAGGAGATTGTCTATCTAGGCCCAGTAATAGGCAAGGTAAAAGTTAAATGGTACATTCTTCATTCTGTTAAATAAGATTTTAGTTACAGTGTACACATTTCTTGATGCATCAAGAGCTGTTCAGGAATAGAAAGTACACAAGTGCACTGAAGCGAAATCACCAATTCAAGTTGTTTTTCTGCTGCAGGCTATGAGATTTGGAGCTGTGCCATATAATTCAGTGCACAAATACTAAACCTGAGGTATTAGCTCACAGAAACAGAAGCTGTGAAAGATTCGGGCTCTGCAGGTCTGTCTCAGAACAAGTCATTACCCACATTATCCTAGGTAGACAACCCTATTCCACAAACCAGGCACAGTGGCAAGGAGCACTGTCATCCAAGACTCATATACATGTTGACAAAATTCTTTGTAGCTTTAATTTTTTTTTCTTTCAACAAGATTATTATCAGGCCTTTGTTAATTCCACATTATAACTGAGCCAGTCATGTTTTTCCACTATCTGTATCTGACAGAAAGGATGAGATTTGGTTTGATATTAACATAACTGACTTGAGGTACCAGTTTGCAGATATTTACTTATGTGCTGCTTGAGTATGGTCAGTGGAGATGAAGAGTTCAGTGCCAGAGCATAACTTTTTGATGCCCTTGGAGATGCCACAGGCTGTACTGGCTGGCCTCCAGCTTTTCCTCCAGAAGACCACAGATCTCCTACAGATCCTGTACCACATCTGCCATCTCTTAGGCATTTCAGCTGTCAGCAGACACATGCCAAGGTAAGAAGACTCTGCACAAAGTGTCTACCTGAAGGTGAACTGAACAGTTTTTAGGCTCCGTCATCTTTAGGGACAGGATCTCCATTGGAGCTTAGGCCCTAGATCACAGATAGGCACATGCAGCTCACTGTTTTTTTGCAAAAAAAATAAATACTGAGTGACATCTAAAACAATTTCAGATAGCCAAAACATCCACATGGGGATTAGATCTTCCCTAAGACCTATAGGCGACTCATGCTTTCTTGGAGCTGGGGCAGCCTACAGAACCCCAAAGGACACAAGAAGCACAAACTTAGGCAACTCAGTTGAACCTCACCATGTGATCACCTACATTGAGATGTTTCAATTGGACCAAGAGAAGGCATATGTTGTTCCCAGCTGTATTACAAATCTCCTGTAAGGCTTCAGTCAAGCAACTTTAATTTCTACTTTTTCATTTCCTAATTTATAAGGGGCAATAAGAATCATTCTCAGACCTAGCTGAAGAAGAAGATGAGGTAGAAGTTAAATGATTACTGTTTAGAAAATTTTATAACATTTTCATATATTACATTATGTGCAGGTAAGGGTTAGCCTCGAGGCCTTAAATTTAGCTCTTTCACATCCTATTTGGTGACTAGTGACAATCCTCACAATTGCCCTCCATTGTTGTCCTGACTTGTAGCAATTAAATGTCTAGCTCTACTCTGGAAAAAATAAAGAAAAATTTAAAAATTGAATTATGACAACATCTCATTTATCTTCTGGACTTTCTTTGTTGTTGTTTCTCATTTATTTTACAGCGATACATACACTTTCCCACTATTGTTTCACCTATTCCATCTGTACTGACCCATTACATTAAGTGTTTAAGTGTTGTATAAACCCTTCCATATTTCTTCTTAATGAATCTGTGATATGAAGGAGGAAATGGAGGTAAAGACAGTTGTAAAAATATTGTTATTAACTTTTAAAATGGCTGATCTGGTGACTTCAGATATACTACTAGCATTAGTGATCTAATTTTGACTTTTTTTTTTGAAAATATGCATTACAACTAGGGCAAAAAAGATCACCAAAAACTTCAACTCTGATTTATCTACTATTAATGCCAAAAAAGCACAATATGTGGAAGGGGTAGATCATGTGTTTATGTTCATAGGCTCATTATGAAGTTTTGTGTCTATTTCTAAGGCACCCATCACGAGAAAAAGATACTGTCTTGCTATTGGCAGCCTCAATATGTCTCACTGAAATAACTTATCTGTATGTACCATACAGCTCTGATATGCCATTTTGAGGGCACACTGGATCAGACTCCAATGATCAGCCATGGTTCAGAAACAATCAACAATAGAACCCATCAGCTGGCAGAAATTATACCCAAAACCAAAACACCAGCTCCAGAACACAGTCCAGGCATTTTCTCCTAGCATCTTCATGATCTTCTGTAGAAGCTAGCAATTAAATGTGAAGTGGTATATTTTAAATCAGCATCACCAAAACGCTGAAAAAATATAGCTTAGCTTTATGAGTATTAAGAATAACATAAAGTCAACCATTGTGATGTGAAGATTAATAGCAACAATTTAATGGACTAAAGAGGATAAAACATCAAAATGTTTACAAAAACTGAGAAGCTTGACATCACTTTTTCAGCATTAATATTTAGCAAAGATATACATGGAACCTGATATTAAGCTAAGTGGAAAGATTTCAAGGAAATCTGAATGATGGGCTGAAAAATGTATCCAATTAAGGGGTCCCAAACTGTCTGCAAGAGGAGAGAAAATGTTTACAGAGCACAGTGCAATGGATGTGACATCCAAAACAACAGGAGACAAATACGATGGCATCCTAATAAGACATGTACTATAAGTTTGGTTGAGACTAATTAATGCAGAATTTTAATAGGAACTTGGAAGGTGACAGCACTGGAGTACAGCCACTCTGTCAGAAAGGAACACTCTGTGTTCATATGAGTGTGGTATGTTTGTGTGTGTATGCGCATACATGCCTCTGACTAAGACTGCCTGATTAAATGTTAAATCATCACACCTTATTCAAGGCTGCTTAAAGCTGGTGCCTCCCCAGACTAAGTCCAATGTGAATCCTTGCTCTAAATTACTGCAAATGCAGAGAGGCAGATGCAGTTCAACAGCCATTTGTTACAGCTCAGGTTAAAGTCAGGTATTGGGTTTGTCATCACAGTGGCTGCTAATAAAAGGTATTATCCTAGATAATACCTAGATAATAAAAGCAGTACAGGAAACACTGGCTTGGGTCTAAGAGCAGGTCAGTGCAGTATGGAGATACAGACAAAGCAGCAGGTCCTGCCCTTCATCAGAACTAATTATTTCAGACACAGAGACAGGCTGATTAGTTTATACAGCTTCCTGGCCTAAAGGTAGTGCTGGCATCTCTGCATCATTTTCCACCACACAGAGAAGACATTGCCTCTAGTGACTCCACTCAAGGTGAACTAGCCCAAGCAAGGGTATCCTCACTAGAATATAACAGGAACTCTCAAGAAGATACTAGATTTACAGACAGCAAAATGGCTGGATGAAACCAGCGTCTGTCTGTATTTGTGGTGCTGCATTCCATTGTCATCCCAGCACATCAGCCAGGATGACTCGGGCTTCAGTTCACCAGCAGCAGCTCAGGGAGTCAGGGAGCAGCACGCAAGAACACCTATGCTATGGTAGTTGTGACTGGCAGAAAGACAGCGTACTTGAGTTGACCTCAAACTTAAGAGTTGACAGCAGAGCACTTCAGGCTCCCTTGAGCCCCAGGCAGTGAGGGACTATGGAATATAACCACCTTCCTGTGTATACTTTCTGTTTGTAAAGAAATTCATGCTGCTACACCCCTCCAGTAGTACCTGATGTAGCTAGCCAAGGACTTCTGTGTGTACATATTCCCAAGACTTGCAGGACTTGGATCAAAACCTGAAATACATTTCAAGATGGAATTATTACAAGACAAATACCTTCTAGGAATTAGCAACCTTCAAGAAAAATCTGAAACAAGCTGCTAGTTCTCCTGGATATTAATAAACTATTCTTTTCTCTGTAGTGAGACAGACTTGGTTTCCTGAAGAAAATCATCCCCCATCTGTCTTTAACTATTAACTGATATAATAGATCTGACAGCAGATGGAATTTGTGCCTAGGAGAAGTGCTGACCCTTTCCTGAAAAATGAATAAATCTTTCGTTTATGAAGCAGACTCTATATAAATAGAATGGCAGTCAGTAAAAAAGAGGTGGTCTCCTGGGTAGATAAATAGCTGGTTGTGTTCCTGACAGTAGGAATACAGTTCAGAGAACAGTACTTTCATTTATTTCAATTATAAGGGGAACCATTACCATGGAAAGCTGTTTTCTGAAGTGATGTCAGTCCACCTTGGCCTAATCAATTTGGAAATAAAATTCTAAAATAGGCAATGGCCCAGATGATGTTCATTTGCATTGTAAAACTTGGCCCCATACAGTTTCAGAACAAGTAAGACCTGATTCACTTCTCCTGATGCAGAGCACCTGTTTATAGTAATTTCCATGGGCTTGCTCTTTGTTTTCACCAATTCTGATGGTTGTCATCCCTGTAGCATTAGAGCTGACAGAGGCTCAGTACCGAATTTTAAACAGCTCAGACATTAAACAATTCTGTCTTGGCTTTGTTCTACTTTCTCTGCTTTGTCTAAAGTTTTGCAGATCAACACAAACTGAGTGCATGGGATGTTATCAGCTCTTAGATGTAGAGACTACCATCAAACAAAATTGAACTTAAGCCAGCTGAGGTAGTACTAACAGCATTCGCAGTTGCAAAAGGGTTTAGAAAAGCTTAAAGATTTGTCTGGAAGCATTCAAATTTGTAGCATTGCACTTAAGTCAACCTGTGTGTAATCATTCCTCTGAGCTTTGATTTATAAGAAAAACAAATTAAATTTTGCTATTCTAAGGTATAGTTATAATTCTCTTACACATGTCTCAGATGGATTATCAGTTAATTATACAAACACAGTTTCTTCTTGGTTAATACACCCTTCGCTTTGTCTTTTTTTTGCCTGCATTCTAGCAACATAACTTGAAGGTAAATTAGCCCCGAGCTTCACTCTGTGGAAATCAGTGAAATGAGAGGAAGAATAATCTTGTTCTTCTATCTGTCTATCTTTCTGTATGGATATATTTCTCAGTATTCAGATTTTATATTAGCAATTACAATCCCATCCATCTTAGGGGAATTTCAGCAACTTTCAGTAAATACGAATGTAGTGCAATTACACAACTAAACCAGTAAATTGAATCTTGTTTGCAAGAGGACGTTGCATTACCAAGCTCATCTATGGAAATGATATTAAATAGGATTTTAGGTTAATTTTTTACATCTGGAACATCTCTTTTAAGAATAAGAATTTAGCTTGACTGGTGTTAATTGAACAAAGCTAAGGTTTTTTCATGCCATGTGTAATATGACTAACAACCACAGGTGTGTTCTTTACTGATAGTAGAGAAACTTAGAGCTCAATAAGGATAAGCTATGGGAAGTCTGGATATTTAATCAGCAATTTTCTCTGCTTCTGCATTTTTCATCTTTCATCCTCTTCTTTTCATTAATCTACACTTTCAACTAAAACTCCCACTGGTTTCATTAGGAGTATTTCAGTGAGGATGTAAAGAGTAGTGATAATTTTAGAAATGAGCTAACTCTCTTCACATTACATACAGTGCACTGAAACTTAATGCCATCCTAAACTGTTAATAAATTCAGCCCATTTCTTTAGAATCTTCTTGATTTGCATTTGCTCTCCCGGGCCATGCAGTCTAATACCTGAGATAATAAAACAGTACAGCACTTTTCTTTAGCAAACTCTGATTCTGATAGAAGGGCATTTTGTCCTCTGAAAAACACAGAACAAACCCACATGTGGTACGACACATCTGAGTTCTTGACAGCTGTTCTGGTTATACCTTGTTTTTCCCAGACTTCCTTTCAGAGAAAATGCAGCTCTAATTTTCACCATTCCTGATGGCATTTACCAATTCCTAATTTATCAATTTGCTGGCTACCAGAATACTCAGTTGATTTTTTGGTGCGGGAGAAGGGCTAGTTAGACATAAGTATGTTGCTGTAGTCCAAAGACGAAGGACAGTGGTTGGAGTTATATGAAATTAATTACCCCAGAAAGGGTGAAAAGCGTGATCTGAAGTTTAGGATTGCAGCTTTTGATTTCCGTTTAATTAGAGTGTCTTCCCATCTAATGCTATATGACAGCCTGTGAGGAGGAGACAAAACAGACTGGATTCCACCCTTGTGATATATGTGAAACCCAGGTAAGTTCACAGTGGATTGACTATAGAAGTTGTACCGAATAAATTGTCCCAAGTATTCATCAAACAAGGAGGAGGAGAGCAGCAGAACCGCTACCTACTTCTGTTGCCGACGGCATCCTCCAGCATGATAGCCTCTATCAGACAGAAGTCTGGAGTGTCAAACAGGGCAGTTGCTCTGTCAGCATTTTGTTGCCTTTTTTCACATTATAAAACAGAGACAAGTTAGAGAGCAGAGGAAACATACAGGAATAACAGGAAGATAAATGAGACATGACAGATAGGGCATGCACTAGGTGTGAATGCACAAAGCTTTTTCTCAACTGGTTCCCTTCAGGAATACTTTGTCTGAGATGTCTTAGAAACTTTGATATTTCCCAGAGATGCTTAGGCTATATTGAGTCCATTTCAGGAAGATCTGCACAACTTAAAAAGTTAAAATATGTAAAACTTCCTTGTTGTGGCTTCCATTTTAAATGTCCAGTGTCCTGTGACTGCAAAGAGGTTTCATATGGCCCTAAAGAGCTGAACTAAATGGATATAGCTTCATTGCCATCTCCTATAAATGGGTAGTTAGAAAATAAAAGAAGATTGTTGGTCTCCCAGATTACTGATGTAGATATGTCTTGTTTGGGGACTTACTCAGATTTTCCTGCTGCAGTTCTGTCCATTCCAAATGTCTTTTTTAACACTCAGGAGCATTGGGGTTTGTATCAGCTAGAGGTGAATGGATGAGTGCTGCCACTTAAGAGATTTCTCCTCCTTTCCTCCCTTTGCATGGGGAACTTATACTGTGACACTGAATCATTACTATTGATTCTTCTGTTGACTACTATGGAGTTATATCAAGGATAGTTTACAGTCAGTGTCCTACCTAACAACTTTTGCAGGTTTCTTGATTACATAATTAATAGCTGACAGGTTCTTTGAACCAGTCCTACAATGATACTTTGGTATAGGAATGGATATCCATGTCATCTTTTTGTAAAACCTCCATTTTCTCAAGCTTTTCTTTGCAAAATTTTTAACTTTTAACTTTTTCATCTTTTCCTCAGCTTCTGCATTTGTTCCTGCTACAAATGAAGCCTGTTGCAATGCAAATCCTTGCAGGATTTTAAGCCTGGAATGACTTATTTATGTCAGAATTTCCTTCATGCTCAGGTTATTTCAGTGAACATCAGCATAGCTATGAGAAAGGGTATGGATTACCACATGTAGGCAGGGTATCATCCTCTCCCTTGTCACAGGCTAACAGGCATTGAGTACGGTCAGGGATGGTAAACTCATTGTTCCAGTGTCTAGGAGAATAGTTGAAAGATCTAGATACTCAGCCGTGTTGCTAAGAAACATAAAGAATTTTAAAGTATGCAAGGTTACAAGGCTAATCTAAAGTTAGACTGTGTAGCATTTCCATGGCAACCAGGAGTGAACGGCATGTGAGGTGAGAGTAGAGGGGAAGACAGAATAATAACCTGCAATAAATAAACCTTGACAGGGCTTAGTGAGATTATGTTGTCAATGAGTTAAAGAATGCCGTTGCCCTGCTATAGTTCAGCTAGGCTGCTGGAGGACAGAGCTCCTTGCAGGTCCAGAGGAAATTACGGATGGCATTTTAAAAGTAAGATTATAGTAGCCAACTCTGTGGCTGCTAACTACTCGAAGGACCAAATGAAGGACAGAAGATTACCTGCAAGCATACCAAGTAACAAAACACTCTCCATTACTACTTAATATCCAGAAACAAATTTCCATAGCAGATCAAATAATGGTGCTCCCTGTCCCTTTAAAGCTCTTGCAGTCCTGATCTGTTTGCTTTCCTCTAAAGCACAGTGTACATCACTTTGCCAGTACTTACCCTATTAAACTTATGTGAACTACGTCTAAAGCATAAGCTGGAGACAGAAGTCAGTTTGAAAAATCAACTTTTTCCAATTATTTTCTTACAGCACTGGATTTTATCTGTTAATGTGCATGCTCCTCTGTAACCAAGGGACAAGGCCACTGACTGAGGAGTTGTCTAAATACCCTTATGGACTAGGGAGTCAGTGACTTTAAGCTTCATGGCCAGCACCATGGTCCAGAAGCAAAGCTAACATTTTCTAGCCTCAGCTTTGTGATTCAGACATCAGCATACATGAACTAGTACAATGTTTCTTGACATGCTCAATATTATGAGGAAAACTCTCCTGAGTGGTCAAGAATAAAACCTGCAATGTCCCACTCCTGAGGTTCACTCACTCACAAAAGGTCTCAGGTTATGCTCTTTTTATTAATTTATTCTGTTGTACTGAACAGTTAATTAAACCACTCCTGATAACACTCTTCTCTTCAGTCCTAGATAAGACTGACCCTTAGACTTCACCTGAAATCTTCCTAGTTCTCTTCACAAGGACTCCTTGAAATGATAACACTGATAAAGGATTTGAGGATAGTGCTGTGTGCCACTGCAAAAATACTGAGGTGAATATTTCTCACTCAGCCATGGTCAGTCATGAGCTTCTGAAACTTGGATTTACACAAATGGAAAACTGAGATTAGTTGACCATCTCAACTAGACCAGCATGGATGCATACGTGTGGATGAAGTTACATGAATTTTCTTTGGGTCAAACCAAGTAATGTTCATTTGCATTTCACAGGTGAATGCCACTATAGAGTGGAGATCTGAGCTCCAGGTTGTCTTCTTGTTGCTTCTCACACATCACAGGCAGGGGCCTTACATGGCAATCTACATGGAAACACTTCTATTCATCCTACCTGAGCTGTAGTGCTTAGTAAGTTCAAGCCTTGTTTTCTGTGCTTTTCTGCCGAGCATTATGAAGGCAAGCAAAACAGGTACAGTATAGTCACCACCTGCTCTTAAATTAATGAAATGCAGCCTGTGAGAGTTATGGGTGCCAAAAGCCTGCAATCCTGAGCATCTGAAGCATTGAGACTCCTATTATCAGGTTGTAAAATGGGCCCAGATAAGCACTGCAAAAGACCCTTTTGAAGTACCTGTTGCAGCATAACATTAGGGTATCTTAGAAACTGAATTCTTCTCATTAAATATGGATGTTTCCAGTGCGGGCATCTACACCTGACAAAATATCTTTAAACTCCCATTCAAAGTCATTACAGGGTGGATATTTCATCTTAGATGCATACAGCTGGTCAAAGAAATCATATCCTTGACTTCACCAACTATACTCACTGTATCTCCACCAAATGTAGTGGGAAGTTCCCAGATACTCCCCTCACAGAGTAATTGCAGGGTAATTATTTTCACTGTAGCTATTCAAAAGATAATGAGATACAATTTTAACTAGGGATTATGATTTAGAGAATGCTCTATTTTCTGCTCTCAAAAATAGATAACTTAGCTACTAACTCCAAATGGGGGTAACCTTGGACATTTTTGGCAACCTGGCACCTAAGTGGGTTTGATAAAGTTTTCCTGCCTTGGTTTTGTGACTTTGGAAGTCTGAGGCAGAGCAGAGATCTGAATTCAGTCTCCTGGAGCCTATGGATGTCCTACAACTGCTCTGTTGTCTCCCTTACTGTGTTGTTTCCTCTTTAATCCAGTGACAGCAATATCACTTCTGTCCATTGGGAAAGCAGTGCTTCCTGACAGATTAACATTTCACCGACTCCTACGGACCTGGAGCTTCATCAAAAGGAGGGAAAAAAAATAATTGTGAAAATATTAAGTTCAACTCAAAGCTCACAGAAGTCAATAAAAGTCTTTCAATGAGTTTAAATGAGTTTCAGTGAGCTATATATCAAGTCCACAATGTTCAAGCAATAAAACAGTCTGACATTCACATTAGGTAGTCAGTGGTCCATGATGCCACATGTGGAAGTTCTCTTAACACTGTAGAATTAATCTATGCCATGACAACAGTCAACTATTTATTATAACCAGAGAATCAAGGATGTGTGACTTTTTAATGTTTCAGTCTTAAGTGCTTTCCCTGAAATTACTTATATTTTCTATGTTATAATCTACATTTCCCATACTTCCCATATAACAAATTTAATACACTATTAATGCTGAGTGGTAGAAACGCTTAAGGAAAAAAAAAAATCACCCATGAACTCATTAATAAAAGTAAAAAGATTTTTAAAAAATTGAATCAAGTTATTCAGAAAGCTCTTATTTTAATGTAATTGAGTAATTATGCTATGTTAAGTAAATAACAACTGACTTAGAAAAATACCTAATTACATTTGCTGATTATAAATTTAAATCCAGAGAAGTTATCATTATCATATTACTGCATAATTTCATTATTATTTCAAGATTTGAAAGAAAAACAAGCAACCAACCAACCAAACAACAAACCACTCTACAGAACTTGATTTGAAGTGTGAGGAAATAATCTGCTCAGTTTTCAGACAAACCCTACTGCTACAGGTCATGAGGCAAGACCCTCTAGGACTCATATTATGGGCTAAAAATATATTATTTCTTAGCTTTAAAGGAATCTGCTTAAAAATTTGGTGGAAGAACAGGATGCTATTTTAAAAAGTGGTTAGCTTTAAAGTATTTCCAGCCTGGAAGCTTCATTGTGTGAAGATCTCAAATGCGGTACACAGAGCTGGCTTATTAGTGGAAGAAACAACCTGCTATTTTAAGCCTGTGAGGACTGCTATCAAAATATTTCCAGCCCTTAATTGGCTCTCAGTATTTTAACCTTGCAATGATTTTCCAATTAAAAAGAAAAGCTTAATTTCTAAAATTCAGTTCTGTTTTCAGGACTTTTTCCTTTTTAAAATGCTTCCTTTCAATATATTAATTTCTCCAAAGTAACCACAACCCATTATGAGGAGAGATGTTATTCCACCTGTCTGCTAATGTCCTCTTCCTTTGCCTTTACAAGAGGCTTTTTACAGATTAATTATCTGCCCATCATTCTGTTTCCAGTGCACTTCACTGAATCTGGGTTTCAGGGTTATTTTTCTCTCCTTTTTTTAAAGAGGTTTCTTCTTAATTTGGAAGCTGCTGCTGCCACAAGCCATTCTTTCACTCAGCTGCACTTCTCAGGTCTGAAATTCATCCTGGCATCTGCTTCCTGAAACCTGAGCAGATGGAAGAGTCCAGGAGGGAGTACTTCTGCCAGCATAAGGTAGCTTTATCTTTCTGTGGTAAATGTTCTCCAGCAGTAAAATTCAACCCCAGATAAACCTGTGAGAAAACCTACAGTAGGCAAGGGAAGGGTTTTTTAAGTATATACAGTAGGATGTATATCTCTTGAGGAAAAATAAACAAGTTGATGTTAGCTAAACTACAAAGCAGAATTACATTTTCAAATGCATTTATGGCAGTATTGAGTCATTTTCCTTTAACTATTTTGTAATTGTCCAACTGATAACCTGAAGTTTGTTGCAGGGAGCTGATGATTACATGGCTCCTCAGTAAGCATGGAGTAGATTTCCTATAGACATTTTCTTGAAAATCCAAGTAAAATAGGCAGTTTCCTGTATATTTAAGACTATAAGGACAACTCAGTGCAAACATATGCAAGGATACAGCACACTCTGTAAGATGGAGAGCAAAGAAATTCATTCTCTTATCTGCTTCTCTGCTCCATCTTGCAAAGCAAACCAGTAAGCCTGAGAAACCTCAGAGAAGAATCTTCTCTGCACCAGATACCTGGGTGGTGAATCATGTCTTCTAACACACGGTGTCTTCTGAAAGTCCCTTTGGGATGAGCTAGCCCCACACCAGTAACTTGTGATTCTGTGCTTTTTTAATTCATTAAATATGAATCCGTATTGCCTAAGAGCCCAAGCAGCATTCATCAGTCAGAGAGCCTGGATGCTGGCTGCTGAGATGAGCAGAAGAGGGACCTCAGTTTTGCATGGAGGCACTGCTAGAGGAATAGTAACGTTAGTTACATATGATTACATTTCAGCTGTTCAAGTTTCCTGCGCTTCTTTTGGATGCAGTACAGTACTAGCCTTCACACAGAGACAAATATCAAATCCTGGAGTGAAAGGCTTGATGAGAGGGATCTGTCTAACTGACGAAGGCATTCCCACTTTAAACTGTCTCTCATTTCTTTTAATGGTTATCGTTCCAATTGCGCAAACATAAAAATAATACTGATTTTACTTCATGCACAATACACAGTAAGAAAGTACCAACAAACATCTCCTATAAAGCACAATACCTTCACTTCATGACTGAGCCATTGACAATAGCATTCAAGTTAGGAACTAATTCCTCCCATTATGTATTCCTTGTATTCCTTGACTTATTAATATCTTGAAGCTTTCACTGATTTATTCTATCCTTGTTGCATAGTGAAATAGGCATATAGTCTTATTGACTAAATACCCTTCTGTCCCACTTGACCAGTGGTTAGTGATTAAACCATAGTATCCTCTAAAGGAAGAAGTGCAGATCTGAACAGCATGTGTTACACTCCATCCTAGACAGGCCAATATACCAGTGCAACACTTGGAAATAATTTGTTGATATTCTCTTAAGTCCACCTTTCCTCTGTGTTTCTTGGAAGTCATCTGCAGTTTTTAAAAAGAATATGAATTGACATATTTTGATCAGGAAGAGCCCAACGACTAGCAATGTTCTGGGAAAGGGAAAAGGAGAAGGCTGTTTATATTACCAAAGAATTTTAAAAAAGATCCTGGTTCCGTTAACTGGATTTTTTTATTAATCTCATAACTTATTCAGAGACTCTGCATTCATAGCTGAGCAATTAGACCAGGATTCTGAAAGCTGCGCTCTAGTTCAGCTGTTGTGTTGACTTGCTTTGGAAGTTCAGAAAAAGATCATCAACATTTAGGTGTAGGAAAAAGAAGATAAAGAAGTTTGGTGGAAGCACTAGGATTTCCACCTTTGTTGTGAGTATCCAAGAATAATAGAATGACTCTGTGTTCCTATTTTTTGAGTGGTCACACTGAGATAATCGAGCGTAATTTTCTGCCTGGATTTGTCCAGCTATCTGAGTTTATTTAGGCTATGATAAAATGTGTCACCTTTTTTCATCCTTACTAAAAAGTGGCAGATATAAGTAGATTTAAGAATACAAGGTGTTTCTCTTACACTATCTGAATAATGAGAGATTATTCTGTCCACTGAATTTCATAAACTTCTGCATTCTAAACCACAGGATGTTATTTTATTATTTTCTATTATTATTTTCTAAAGGAATTTTTGCTTTAAAACATCATCCAATAAATTATTGAAGAAACCATATTCTTACAATTCTCATCTAATAGGAGGATACCCTTCCCATTCCATCTTCTACTTAACCATCTACTAGTTCAGTTACCCCTGGAAAGGTGAAAATATACCTTTTGTGGTCATCCACAGGGGCATTGCTAGCAGAGACAGAGATATGATCATCCCACTCAGGGATGCTTGTCAGGCCTGGAGTTCTGTATCTAGTTCACAATTCAGAAAGGGCATGGACAGACTGGAGAGGGTCTGAAAGAGGGCCATGAAGATGATCCAAGGGCTGGACAACCTGCCCTATGTGGAAAGACTGAAGGAATCAGGTCTTTTCATCTTGGAGAAGAGATGGCGCAGGGATGACCTCATGACAGTGTTCCAGTACTTAAAATGGCACCTACAAAGAGGATGGAGGCTTTCTCTTCACAAGAAGCCACAAGGAGAGGACCAGACGCAATGAGTACAAGTTGCACAGAGAGAGGTTTCATCTCAACAAAAGAAGTAAACATTTTACAGCAGGAACAATCAATCACTGGAACAACCTCACCAGGGATGTGGCAGAGTCCAAATCACTGGAGGTTTTCAAGATGTGACTATACAGGATGCTAGATAATCTCACCTAGGCTCCCTTTCCCATGAAGTGTTGGAGCAGATGATCTTTTGAGGTCTCTTCCAACCTGGTCTATCCTATGATTCTATGATATGGCTTTGCCTCAGTTCCTCACAGTGGTGATTTAAAACCAAATTCTCACTTACTGCTGAAGAATATATGCATACCCAGTTAGGAAGTCACATCTTAGCTGATGCTCAATAGTCATATACCACACCTCGACCTTACCTGGAGATTATGCAGCTGAAGGACAGATCCAGAAATTCTTAATGAATTCTGGCAGGCCACTCCTCTAAGAAAAGCTGGTGGCTGTTTATCCAAGACATTTCATTCAGTGCCAATAAGGACTCCAGTGAAAATTTTGAAGAAAACATTTGGTAAATAAAAGGAGAAGGATCAAATTTCCCTAATAATAACACAGCTGAACAAGCTCTATAGTGCTGATACTAACAGAAAACAAGCAGAGAACACTGAGAAATAAATGAAGTAGTTGACAAAGTATCCTTAGAGTCAATTTCCCACCTGATTTTAATGTAATGTGTGAGGAGCAGCTGAGTGATTCCCAGCAGACATAGGCATGGGCAGATAGGGAACTCAATCTGTGTTTTGTGTTACAGATGGCTCCTGCAATTTTTACTATTTGAAATATCATATTGTTCTATGTCGCTGAGTCTGCAGGATCCCAAACCTGTTTGGTTGGTTGTTTTGTTTTTTTTTCATTTAACAGACAACATTTTCCCCTCCATTTAACTAGTGGGATAAGGCCTTAAACCAGGAGCTCTGTGAAGCTGAATTAATTTGTGTCTGTGGAGGACTCTGAAGCACTATGGGGAGACATGTCCTAAAACTGCGAAGTATTTTTGCTGTTACAGTCAGACTCTCACTGGAGTGATATGAAAAGAATGTTAAGTGTGAACAATTCTGCAGTTTGTGAGTGATGCAGATATGTACTGCCTGTGGCGAGCAGGCACTGGGGTCTGCCTCATCCACTCAGCTACAGAAACAGTCTCTCAGCACTAATTACAGCCTTCCTCCTCGGCAAAAAAGTGTGCTGCACCCTTCTTAAAATTCAGGAGAGACAGTGGCCATTTAAGGCTTTGGTGCTGACATGTTGCCGCATTGGATTTCACAATGTAATGACATACTGTGAAGTGATTAAGTGGCAATTAATGTATCTGCTTCTCCTCCTCCGTTTGGTGCTTTGAATAAATGCAGTTTCCCAGTTTTGCCCATTTCCCTGGGTCACTTTTTACTCAAAGCTTGAAGCAAACTGCTGCAAGGTATTGTTGGCTCTAGTGGGCTTTGGTCCAGCTTTTGGTACCAGGTCATGTACCAGCATTGGCTGTAGTGCCCAGCATCTGCTTTCAGAGCTAGGTCAGGATTTGTGTCCAGGTAATGCTTCGTCTTTCTTCTCAAAAAAACCAAAAAACAAAAAACAAGAAAAGATGCTGAAAGAGAAAAATCTGATAAAGAGATGGCTCAGGTGTGAGCAAGACCAAAAACACTAATATGTCACTTACAAACAATGACACTTCAGCCACTGGGGATGTAAAAAGCTCCATCCATGGAGAAACATGTTAATTCCAGAGTACTTTTGCTCATAATGATACTGGTACTAAGCATTTAATTATCTTGATCTGCCTGATAACCCCTATGCAAGTGTGACATCATTGGGCAAGGCGGAATCCCAGCGTTACACAGCTGCACTTGGGACTGTTCCAGCTTGACCAGTGTCCTGATTTGAGGTGGTGGTAAGTATGCAGGAACCATCTGGCCACAGGCTTTTGTGTTCACAAGGAAAGGCTCCTCTTCCTTATTAATCCTCTTTAGCACCAGTGACAGTAATTGTGTAGTTCCCAAGCCCTTGTTATAAGGGGATAGGAGAGACAACAGCCCATGACATGCTTGCAGAGGCTCCTTATAAAACAACTGAGAAAAGTAAGTTTATTGCCATTTGGATCAAATTCCCTATGTAGAGGTTTGCACTGAAATACTTTTGTGGTTATATGAGTGAAAAATAAGTGATAACGTGATCTGTAAACACTCCCATCTTTACTTAGAGCAGAAAGGAGCCTAAGTTGTTCCCTTTAACAAAATCTGTGTTTCTTATTTTACTAGAGGGTTCTCTCTGGCTGGATGTTTTCCTAAAACACAATAGGGTGGTAAATGTGAGGTTCACAGATTTTGTAAGTGGGCTGCAAACTGCCACTGAACTAATGACTCATTTTCTCTAGCTGTAGAACATAGACAAGAACAGCAGGTGTTTATTTTTTTTCCTTCTGCTGCTGTATCATTTAGGAAGAAATATGTGTTGAAAGAATGAGAAAATAATGAAAAGATAAATTCTTTGGACGTGACACAGCTAACTTGTGATAAGCTGATGAAGAGCAATGGAAGCATCAAAACTTTCAGAGCAAACAAAGTTTATAGAACAGTTAAAAAGAGAGAAAGCTTTTCTTTCACATTCTTTAACTACAGTAAATATCATCACCCACCGCCCTCCCAAAATTATTCTGCCATTTGCCTTACAACTGAGAAAGAACGACAGAAATCCTAGATGAGAAAGGGGATAAAAGCAAAGCACAGGAGGCTAAATGACTCATTCAAGATCACTCAGGAAATCTGTCAGAGATTGCTGCAAGGTTCCCAAGTTCTATCCTGTCTGCATCAGTGCAGAAGTGTTATACATCCAAGGAGGGTACTACTCAGACCTGTTTGGAAATGTTCTGGCAAAATATATTTTGTTGGAAAATTGCCATTCATTGCAACTTTTCATATGACTACAAGAGTTTTGCTGAAACTTTGGTCAGAAGAAATTCTTCAGATCCAAGCTGGAAGTCAAAATCAAGAGTATGAAACAGCAGACAGGCAGTGTCCCAGAGCCCCACAGTGCCTTAAGACACAGGAAAGTCAGACCAAATCCCTAATTGAATTAGTATTCCACTACCTATGAAGGATGAGGCAGCTGTAAGAGGAGAGCCTAAGACAGCCTGGAGGGTAAGATAAAGATTAAGTACAAATGCAGATTTTCATATCACAAGTTCTTGCAATAGCCACCAGCTGGAGACTGTCCTGAAGGGCTCTCGCTGCTGGTTGCTGTAGCTGACCAGTTAGTTCGACCTTTTATGGATTTGGTTTAATATTGTTCTTTAAATGGGGAAAAACTATTGTCATCCTGAAATACCATAGAACTTTCTTATTTTCAACTTTAAAAAATACTCCCCAGGCAGAGATGGCTGTTTTCTACATTTCTTACCAAGGTTTAGTGTTAGCAGTAGTCTTAGAGTCATACGTGACAGAAGGTGCAAAGAAGTGCACATACTGGGCACAAAAAGTGCACGTGCTTTTAGAAGTTCAGCGTACTGCATGTAGGCATGACAGGCCTACTACAGTCCTGTCAACGCACAGTAAAAATGTCTATGCCCTGCACAATTTGGCCAGCCCATTTCGCAGATGTACTTGTTGTATACAGCTTTTGACTACTCAGCCCTTGGCAAATAGTGCCTGTGCATCTTCACTGATTCTCTAGAAAGCTCAGAAGAGCTGAAACCTTGGATAAATTTCCCTGCCCCTTAGATGTGCTTCTGGGTCATGGTGTTTTATACTGTTCCCAATCTCTAGATGGTAATTTCTGTTTCTAGGTGGAAAAACTTCAGTGCTTAAGTCAACAGACATGTTGTTTGTTGCTGTTGTGGATGCTGGTACCTCTTGTTTATGAGCTGGGATGCCAAAGTTCCAACCTCATTTCTCTCAATCATTTTCCGCATCATTAACTCTTTAAATTTCCTGTGCTTGGACGGCTGTTACTTCTCACTATTAATTCCCTCCAGCACGGCTATGTTAAAATGCAGAAACTGTTACACAATCAGAATAGGAAAAAGACCAGATGGCATCAATAACTGCTAATATACCCCCATGTTTATGCTCCAGCATGTGTCTGATAGATGGGGTAAGTGCTAGCCACTGGTATTCTGCTTGTGCCATTGTTTGTTGTGTTTGTTTTTTAATTAACTATATGCTCCCAAGGAAACCCTGAAAGCATGAGGACGTTTCACATCATTCCCCAAAATACATCTGCAATGCAACTTATAGATGGAAAGATTTTTAAAACATAACCCCTTTTTCTTTGTAAAGAAGAAATACGTCCCATGAAAATAAACTGAACTCATTGTTCTCCTGAGTTTCTATTCTTGCTTCTTTCCCAGCTGCTTTCTAATGAAGAACCATCAGTTCACCTGTTTATTGGTCTCTAAACTGCACAGTTTCTAAAGGTGTGGTTATGGTATGCTTATTTTTTTTCTCCAAACACCAGAAGAATTATCAATATGACCAAACAACAGTTGACATCACTTTCATTGTTCAATCTCCTAAGACACCTAAGACTCCAAAGACACCTCTTAGATGTTTATGAAAGCAATGCAGGATGCAATCTGTCACACACACTGACTGTGCAGTCAATGAAGAGAAGCAGTCACATCCCTGAAATCTGAGATCCATAGTAAATGACTAAATATGCCAGCCTAGTTGTGTCTTTCCACCATTCATGCAGTCAGCTTCCATCTGGCAGCCTTAGGTTGCACATTTCTGGATTTGCCCCATATTCTCACCACTGTACTCACTGTAGTCTCTCATGTATTCAAAGCAGAGAGGAGGCGATGATGGTAGAGGGATTATTTCTCTGGTTTGTGACTACAGGTCATTCTTAGAGGGAAGTGACATCTTGTCATGGCAAAGAGGAGGGCAATTTTAGCCAGGTTTTACTGATATTAGTTGATTCTAACAAAACGGTTAGAGCAGCCTCAGTTTAATGGACTTAATGGGGATCTGAAACACATGTTATTTGTTTGCCCTTGTGGCTTTTAGGGCAGGGTTTGTATTTCCTAGTTTCCCATAACTTCCCTAACTAATCTTTGTACCCAGCAATGAAATCATTGACATCTGAGCAAGTTTCTTGTGTTCTTATTATAGTTAATAAAAAACAAGTCTACCGAGTCAATGAAGAAAGTGAGTCACTTAACCAAACATAGGTAGCTACTTTAGGATGACATGAATCACACCCTATGCTTCATTGATTATCTAGAAACCCAAGAGCAACTTATAGAGATGCTGATGCCACCTTACATTGCCTCATATGGTAGCTTAATTAGTGAGCTTTGCCTCCCACCTTAGTTTCTTGACTTGTAAAAGAGAGATCATACAATCAGCCACCCAGTTTGCAAGAAATTAAGATAATGAGTTCATGTTTGTAGAGTGCTAAGGAAGTATTAAATCCAACAAGCTGTGCCTTAACTGTATAGTCTTAACCCATACTGACGAAGACATACTGTTTATACATAGGCAGCAAGAGAGCCACAAGCTCTGATTATGCTGGCAGCCCTTCAGGGTCTCTACATGGCTTTCAACATTAGGTATTCTGCAAATAGGAACGTTAGGGCAGATATGTTGGAAAACTTGCCTAGAGTAAAGCAGAAGGTTAGCAGCTGAGCTGGGCTATGTACAGCTCCTGGGACAATTGCTAATTGTCAGCTATAATGTAACTCTGCCTTCAGCAACCTGTAGTTCTCTCATTTACTCCGGAGGGAATACAGCTGATTTTTATGTCTCATTTTCTGTGTTGGCTACTGAATGTCTAAGAAATGCCTTCAAATTTTTCAGGATGAAAAGAGATAGAGAAATATTATTAATTACCATTGCAAGTCAGATAATTTGTTCCAAAATTTCTGCAGTATTCATTTATCTAATGAGTCAGGGTGCTTCATAACTCATCAGTCTTCAGCTGATGTTTTATGGCTTTCCTATGTCAGAAGGAATAATTGATTAGGGTTGTTAAAAGCACAGCTCGGTACAGAATTATTGTTATCATCTAAATATTATACAAACTTCTTAAAACAAATCTCAGCTATACTATTTCATCAAGGCAACTGAGTACGATAAATCAGTGTCTGCAGTAACAGTTGAAATTTGTGGTATCAAACCACCAAAATTTTTCACTTATTCTCCCTGACAAAATATTCAACAGCAGATAAATTGCTGAGTCCTTAAAGGTGGGGTAAGACACTGCAGACATGAGATAATATCCGAGGCAATGAAGTCAAACAATAAAACTTTTCATTATAGCCATGTATATAAGAGACGTCTGGACAGGATAATCCTTTTAGAAGAGTAACGCTATCCATATAGATTTAATCTATTCAGTAACAGCCTGAATTGACCTTCTCCTCCTCAAAGTAATGAAAATTACAGTCAGAAAGGCTAAACTGCACAACCACATACAGCTATCATGGAATAAAGAAAGGCAATCAGGACAGATTACAAACGTATCAGGAGTAAAAGAAAAACACCAAAAACACCACCAACAAAATAAAGACAAAGGGAAATGTAAGCCTATTTCTTAGCTGGAAAGAAGAACCAATAGCAGAAGAAAATTAAGTTAAATGAATCTTCAGTCCTCAAATACTGGTTAAGTGAAATTGGAATATTCTGTCTCTTCTTTTAAGATGAGGATAAGAGTCCAAGTTAAAATAGGAAAGAACAGGTTAAGAAATATTTCAGTAAATTAAATATATACAACATAACTGTATATTCAACACCCAGTAACAAGTAGTGTCCCTGAGGGGTCTGTACTGGGACCAGTACTGTTAAATTTCTTCATCAATGACATAGGGGGATTGAGTGCACCCTCAGTAAGTTCGCAGATGGCACCAAGCTGCATGGCGCAGTTGACACACCTTGGGGATAGGATGGCATCCAGAGGGACCTAGACAGGCTTAAGGAGTGAGACCATGTGAACCTCACGAGGTTCAACAAGGCCATGTGCAAGGTCCTACACCTGGGTCGAGGGAACCCCGGGTATCAATACAGGCTAGGGGTTGAAGGGATTGAGAACAGCCTTATGGAGAAGGACTTGGGGGTACTGGTGGATGAAAAGCTAGACATGAGCCGGCAAAGTACACTCACAGCCCAGAAAGCCAATTGTATTCTGGGCTGCATCAAAAGAAGCGTGGCCAGCAAGTTGACGGAGATGATTCTGCCACTCTACTCCACTCTGGTGAGACCTTATCTGGAGTACTGTGTCCAGCTCTGGAGTCCTCAGCACAGAAAAGACACGAGACTGTTGGAGCAGGTCCAGAGGAGATCTACAAAAATGATCAGAGGGCTGGAACACCTCTCCTATGAAGAAAGGCTGAGAGTTGGAATTGCTCAGATTGGAGGAGAGAAGGCTCGAGGGTGACCTTATTGTAGCCTTTCAATATACAAAAGAGGCTTATTAGAAAGATCAAGAGAGACTTTCTACCAGGGCCTGTAGTGACAGGACAAGGGGAAATGGTTTTAAACTGAAAGAGGGTAGGTTTAGACTGGGCTTAAGGAAGAAGTTTTTTACACTGAGTATGGTGAGACATTGTAAAAGGTTGTCCAGAGAAGTTGTGGGGTGCCCCATTATTGGAAGTGTTCAAGGTCAGGCTGGATGGGGCTTTGAGCTACCCAATCTAGTGAAAGATGTCCCTGTCAGGGGGGATTGGAACTAGATGATCTTTGAAGATCTCCTCCAACCCAAACCGTTCTACAATTCTATGGTTCCAATGTTGATTACTTCTACAAAAAGCAAAATTAATTTTTAAATGACCCTCCATATATAATATATGTAAAACATCAGTCATCATTATTCCAGTGTAATTAGTAGTAGTGGAGCCTGAGCTAGAATTCAGTGACCAGCTCTGGGCATCAGACATTACAAATATTTCTGAAAAGCTTGAGAGAGTGCAGAAGGTAAAAAAGCACAGGATAGCAAGCTCAACCTATGAAAGAGCCAGAAAGAAGTGAGATTAGGAGGAAGTATGACAACAGCCATCAAATATGCAAAAACTTGTATTTCATGTTCTCTGTGAAAAGAAGAAGAGGAAATCCATAATAATTTGTAGCAAAGATGACCTCAGCACAGAATGCCCTCTCTAAGGATGGTGACATCAAGTGACAAAGTATGCTGCAGACTCTCATTCACTGGATGGCTCTAAAAACAGATCAGACAAGGTCAGCATATCTAAACATGGAGATTGCTTAAACAGTCACTCAAGGATCCAGACGATTACAGTTCTGTTCCCCAAATATATTCTTGTTCTTTTGTGTGGAGAGAGGAGAGAGGAGTAAGGACTAAGGGACAGGCTCTGCTCATCAGAAGCTATAACTGGATCCTATACAGACTGAGTTGTACAAATGAACCATTTTCAAAGCACTCTTATTGCCCTCTCCATAGGGGAGCTAATTTGGAATTTGTCAAAGATAGCACTATTGTGTGAAAGGCACTAACAAAGAGAGGCTGGATTAGTCCAGGCTGGAGTATCCCTTCAGTTGCCATCTAGAGGCTTTTCCTATAGCACAGAGGACAAGAAAGTATCGTGAGAGCATTCTGTCTGTAAGCAGGAGAAACCAGCTGAAGATGTTTGCTCATTCAGACATTTTTGTAAAGGCAGCTTTCATAGACATTAGTGTAAATTTGACACCCCGTTGAGATCAATTGCTGGTGGAACTGGGTGATTTGTCATGAGAATATATTTATCTTGCTTTAATCAAAGGCCACTGGAGAAGGTATATCCTCAGCTAATATCTTAGTGCCAGGTTCCCCTCCAAGCATTCTGCTCTGTACCTGCTTCCTTGCGTTTCCTCAGGAGCTTCTCCAAGTTGTCACCTGTTAACAGATAGCTCTGCCTAGTACAGTATCCTCCTCACAAGAGCCCATCCCTACTCAGCCCATTCCTGGTCCACCTCTCTTTCAGGCCACTCCATGTCCTTTAAGCCCAAACATAAAACACAGCTATCCTTCCCTCACTGTCTTCCAGCCTCCAGAAACCAGGGAAGTGAAAGTGGCTAATTGTGTGTGGCATCTCACCGGACTTGCATGGCATTGAGGAAAAGCAAGTGTGATTCAGCTAAGGGCTATTTGGGTATGTCAGCAGTTACAGAAACCCCACTTGGACAGCACAGGAGTGAGAAATGATGCTTCTTTAGGAAAAGTGTGAGGCTACACATTCATTAAGTGCAGTGTTGCCCAGAAGCTATTTTGCTTTCAAGTCTCTGATCAGAACGAGGTCAGTCTTTACATTTGCTTCTCTGTTACAGGAATTTGATAATCTTGTAATATTTATGCTGTGTTTTAACAGTGTTGTTTCTTTTGGAGTTATTTTGGTTTGTGCTTTGTATGAGGCAGATGCATCAGGACAAACCAGCTGTGGATCTGGCTGCTTGCACAGAACACAGGATCAAATCCTACACTCCTCTCTCCCTCATCCCTAGAGAAGGCTGCTCTGAATTTTCCACTTATACTACTTTCTACCTAAATTAATAAAGTCTTTTTCCATCTATTTCCTGTATCTGAAGATGTAAATAAATGATATTAAACCTTTTACAGTGTGTAAAGAAATGCAAGCCCAGTCTACTTTCTAGCATGCTTTCACCTGAAACAGAACATACTGTTATTGAGGAAAACACCCTTCAAGCTGCAAAAAACATTGCTAGTAAACAGATCTATACATGAAATTGAAGAAGCAAAAACCAGACTGGATGCAGTAAAATCCTGCTTCATTTCCTTAGGAGAGGATAGAAAGAAAATACTATTATGTTCAGTGGCAGCTCCTTGAGGAAGCTGGAGATATGTTTTGGAAGGATGTGTGGAAATGGACAATGTAAAAGCCTGTGAAAGACAGGTTTTATGAATAAAAAGAGGCATCAAAATCCATTTTTGACACACAGCTTCTGAAGTTCAGTAATTTTGTAGCTCTCAAATAGCCCAGGAATGGACTGTCATACTGACAGATCTCAAATGGTCAGCTTGACAAGTTCCTTCAAATCTACTTGTGTACTGCACGTATGGGGTATCAGATCCCTATCGGACCCAGCTAATTATTTTTATAAAGTACTTATTGCTTTTCTGCTGAAGACTAGTGCATCAGCTTTATAATTTTGATTTTCATTCCTAGCTGAGGAATTCAGAGTTCTTCACACTTTCATTAATTAAGCTTCCCCTTTGCCTAAAGCAACAAATATCATTAAATAGACTGGGCAAGAGATCTGCTCAAAGTTACATAGTGGTTTTGTGACTTGAAGTTACAACTTTCAATGGCTGGATAAGGTTTAATCACTAAGCAAGACCTTATTACAAGAACTCAGTGATAAGACAGTTGCAGATCTCAGACAGAAACTTTTAAAAGGCCCTTTAATTAAGATGAAAAGAATGATTACCCTAATCAAGAGAGACTGTGAGCATTTCTCCTAACATAATCATCAGCAGCTGCCAGATCAGGATGCACTTTCCTGGAACTATGTTTCCCCTTGCAGGGTGTTGTTATGTGAAGGAATATCTTACAAGGAGCAGAACATCTTTAAAGAGCACCTCCACATTGCCTAATCGCACATTTTGCAATAGCACACACTAACACAATCTCTTCTGGTTGGAGATACACAGGCATAAAGTAAATAAAGTAAATAAATACCCCTGCCTGAGCAAACTACTTTTCTCAGGACCAAAACCTCCCATGGGGAAATCAGCAGAATGACTCCAAACCCTTGGCTGAAATAAAATCAAGGATAAAAAAACAGTTGAAGTAAACAGGAAACCTTCTATGGCTTTCAGTAGGCTATGATTAAATTGAGAAAACAAGCCCTATCAGGTAGATAACAGATACAAGAGCTGAATAGGAAGACAGTCCATCAGTCGTAACCAGGTGTTTTAGCACGGAGCACCTGCACACACTAACGACTGCTTGGCATAGCTGTCCAAAGCTCTTCCAAGAAATTATATGGAAGGGATAAGGCAGAAGTTAATGTGTTCTGGGGCAGGAAACAAAAGGGAGCTGCTTTCTGCAAAGAAGAGAAAGGAAAATGAATTGTTGACTTCAATTGTTCACAGACAAAGCAGCTGAGTACTCACAGAAAGATTAAACCTTTAGAAAATGGTCTGCTCTCTCCATACACACCATTTTATCTTCTGCCTACTGTTTCCATGACCTGGATAAAGATCCGTTTGCTATGAAATATTTTTCTACCCTACTGATATGGTCAAAAGCAAGCTTATGGGGATGAGTCCTCTGCAATAAGCCTTGTCAGAGGCCTCTACATGGCAATAAACTCAGCCATAGTTATATTTCCTCTACTTATCTCCAGCTACTTGTCTCCCATTGCCAGTGAGTGACCGACTGGAGTCTACTTTTATCTGCTGCTGTGATATGACAGATGGCAGAGGGTATTGCTGTCTGCCCTGGGTCAGCAATGAGCAATGTACAGATAATGTGATGGAGTTCGGCACAGAGCACATGGGGCACATAAAGCACTTACCATCTCACAGAAACCCAGAGCTCGTCAGACACCATTCATCTTGTCCCGGCTAACTGGAAAATATGTTAATGTCCAGGCAGTAAGCGGCCAAACACACAGGAAAAACTCTGCTGAAAAAAAAGCAATTGCTTCACTAGGAAGGCAGATGGATTTGGCATTTTGCACAGTTTGTACATCCAAACCAAACAATGCAATTGTTTCTGCTTGAAGTTTGGGAAAAGGACAAGTCAAGAACCTTATTTTTCTACCTCTAGCTGATTACCTGCCATGCTCACTCATTCCTCTGTTTTCTCCACCTTCATCTTTCTGTCCTCATCAGTACTGGCAAACAAACATTCTCATCTGAGACCTTCTCTTCACTTATTCATTGGGTACTCGGTACTCTACAGCCTAGATTTCTCTAAGACTGAGCATCAATTTAACACACATTATTAATCTTACTATTCCCATGAATTCTGAAATGAATCTATAATTTGCAGGTTTATAGTCACAAAAAAAAAAAAAACAAGAAAAAAAGAAAAACAATACATCCACAACTTTTTATGGCCCAGAGCTGAAAAATGATTGTTCCTGGGGTAACATTCTACCAAGGAGGCTGAGAATTAGGGAAAGGCCAGGGGATCACAAGTAACCGTGTTACAGCAACTTAATGAGCTCCTAGTCACTTGCCAAATCACAATAACTTTTGATATTTATTTTCACACACTATCCCACCTGCTGTATAAAATACGTTGTCTAAAATCACTGTTTGACCTGTTAAGTAGTTAGACTGCTTGCAGATAGCTGTTAGTACTCTGAGGATGTATATTTATACACAGGACTGTCTTCATTTAACACACATATATGAAAAGCAAAACATTGGTAGACGATTCATGTTGTTTCTAGTTTGCATGAAGACCTTGGTGAATAACAGAACAAATTATCAGTAAATATCCCATATGAGTTTGAAATTAACTCATTTCATCTGTGCTTATGCAAGTTTCGTTCTCCTTTCTGCAAATATGCAAGTAATTGCTTTTTATTGTCCATGGAAAGTGGATTTAGAGATGCAGTTTATGCATGACAGCATTTGTGCTGGCAATGATAGTGTCCATTCAGGAGCAGCTTGAAAAAGAGTTGTGAGTTACCTGAGTCAGCAGCACAGCTCAGATTTTGAATACACCAAATCAGTCTGTAAGGCTAAATATTGGTAAAAACAGTCATTAAGTAAGTCTTCCTAGCAAGTGCATTTGAGAAAGTGAGAATCTGTTTTTCAATATTCTAACAACAGAAATGGCTAAATTAACATATTATCCATGTGCACTTCTCTTCAGATCTAATTGCTACCCTCTTTACATGTCTTTTATATGCAGGAGGGTCTAATAACTATGAATAAATAATATGCTCTTGGGGAATGATTACACGGTTTCAGATTCCACTTCCTTCAGCGCAGACAGAGGTGGCATATTAAACTTCATGGGCTGTTGTTACTTCATTCCGTTTGGGACAACACTTTAATGACATTTTTCCATGCGCTGCTGTCAAAGGCACAGAGAGTCTGGGAGAGAAATTTGCTTCCAGATAAAAACTCATGTAAAGCGCAGTGGCATTTCTGAGAGGGGCAAGTCAGATCACATCCAATATCACACTTTCTTGGTCTTAGGAGAGAGAGGCACTATGGTTCGACAAGGGCCATGCAGGAGTTATGTGCAAGTTACATGGAAGCCATTTCAATATGTCACCGTTTCTGCTCATCTCACCTGTTTTCACCAAGTTACATGGCCTGGCGGTTCCTTTGAAGTTCATTGGCCTCACTGAATACTGAATTCACTAGGCAGCAGTGTACCCATGCATACCAAAAAAAAAAAAAAAAAAAAAAAAAAAAAAAAAAAGAAAGAAAAAAGAATGTAATTCTAGAAGGATATTATTGCTCAGGGAACTTCATTACAATTTTGTCATTAAGAAATTACTGACCTACATAATTTATACTTAGAAGTGTAAGTGATATTTTAGATGACCTATCTCTTATTAGATCCCAGCATGGGGGCTTGGCATCTTTTTAACTGATGTATTAGTATGTGTCAGATTCAGACAGCCCTCTGAAATTACTGGCTGTGATTAATATAATTAATTATCTACTATTAGATGTGCCCATATTTTGGTAAGTCCCTTTCAGAGAGTGACATAATTAGATATATTAGCTGAAAAACATCCAGACAGTTTATATCTAAAATGATTAGGAGGCAATAAGACACATTTCCTCCTTTCAGAAATAATTCTGTATATGAGGTTGTAGAAAAACAATGAAGTTTACAAGCAATAAATCAGTGCAACGTTAAAGCTGTTGATAATTACAGTACAAATAGAACTTGGAAAAATGTTCTGGCAAAGAATTTGTCATTGCTGAGCAATACAGCTGTGAGGACTGATCCTATTCACAAACTCAAGGGACAGTTTGATCAAAGGAGGAGGTGATCCTTTAGTGGAGATGACACATTACACACTGGCGCTTTCACTTCTTAAAATGGCTTTTTATTTCAGAAGTGAATAAGTCATTTTAAAAGGCTAACTAAATCCAAATCAAAATGATATATTTTATTTGTGATCGCTATCTTCTCTTTGTGACATAAAAAGGGAAGAAAATGTGGGTTTGCTCAAATACAACTCCAAATATTTTTCTATTTTTTCCTTTCTCAAGAAAAAAAATCTAATCTAAAATTACTTCCCCCCTTTTTTAAAAAAAGTGTCTCTGCCTTAGGCATGACCCCAATGGAATTTTTTTACACTTTGACACAACATGTAAGCTGCATTTTATATTCCAATAAGAAGCATCTCACACAGAACAATGATTTCTCCATTGTATTATAAATTTCAGCCATCTCTGTTGTGCTGCTCTGAAAAGGCACATTGTAACCCATCTGTGAAAAAGAGGAGGAAAGATATGAAGAGATTACTAGATAAACACAGGCAAGAGATGCACAAAGGTTGTGCTGTCATCAGTGACATAGTAATGGCAATACATTTACATTGATAATTATATGATTGCAGAATCACGTCAAAACACACAACTTTTTCATAGTCAGATTCACGCCATGAAACGATGAAGCAATACCTCACTTTGTGCTGTCCCAGATGACATGTCCACACTATACAGTACTGTAGTGCAATGTACCAACTCAGGCCTGAAACTTATTTACACCATTCATGTGGCTACTGACAGCTCTGTTGCTTTAGTTGGATCTCAACAAAATAATGTAGCAGACATGAGTCTGTATGCATGTGTATAACACAATGTAGGCTTAAAAGAATGATAAGAGAGAGCAAGAACAAGAAAGGTCATCCTTTGGCAAGATACAACTTACAAGACAAGAATATTTATTTCTTATAGATTGGAAAGCTGAAAATATGGCCACTACCTATAAAGGATGATATAACTTTAGCCCACAATACCCTTTTGTGCCCAGCCCATCCCTATGTACCTCAAGATAACTGACAAAATCCCCTGAGAGGGTTATTGTGCTGGCACACAGACACACGAGAACTCTGCAGCGTATTAAAGCCTTAATTAAAGATAGATCAGTATGTATGTACATGGACATTTGTCACATGTTTTAACAAGTTGTTGTATGTCTTCACTTGGGAATTTTGCTGACTCTATACAAGTTCATAGAAGATGGGAATGTAGCAATAGGCTGAGCTCAAGAAAGGGTGTGCAGGATGAAGTTCCAAAGTCCTTCACAAGGCAGTGGACCCTTTTCTTTTTCCCCACACATAACCGAAATACTCTCAACTCGTTACTGTTATCTTGTCAATGAACAGCATGTACCATTGTGTTTTGTACAAAACTGTTTTCCCAAACCTTGTTGTGTTTTGCTGCTGCTGCTTGTCACTGTTAAGGCAGAAAACAAGGAAAGACTTTTGTGAGGCTTATAAAGTTCTGGTGGGGAGGAGCCCTGCTATCAATGAGGTCAGAGCCACCCCTGCACATGACAACATGCTGAGGCTAACAGTTGTAGCTTTTGGTGGTTTACTGTGTGCTAAGGACATTACATCATTGCACAATTGGGATCATTACTCAAAGTATGAGACAGGCTGCTGCTCATATTAGACCAGGCTATTTTGAGGCAGATTATCTAGCAGAGTATCCTGTCTCCAACAAGGATCTGCAAGTGGATACAAAGGAAGGTGAGTAAGAAAAAGGCAAGCATGCAGTGATTCCTCTCCAGGGTGCTCTGCCAGCCCCCAAATGACTTATGATTCACACAATTCTCGGAGAGTTGTCTTCGCTTTTAACAGCCTCCAGTGGATCTGGATGCCACGAAGTTGCCCAGTTACTTCATGGAAACTTTTAGCACCTGCAGCATCATACAACAGGAGTTCCCTGTTCCCATGGGCTCCCTCTCCAAAAGTCCAAGCAGTTCTTTTCCTTCCCATTGCCATCTAGCAGCTCAGACTTCACATAACCTGCAACTCTAAAGAAACAAAAACAAAATCCAGATGACAATTAACCTGTCTTCTGAAAACCAGAGCACTCAGCATTTTTTTCTGTCTCTGTCTACACACAATCCACATTCATCACCAGTTCACCCACACATCTCTTCTGGCTGTGAGACAACTGACTTGTTGTTTCCCAAGGACAATGGACCTGTTTCCTAAAGCAGGCTGCCAAAATCTGTTAACTGATTTCTCCTTCTGCCAGCCCTCACCAGTAGTAGGTTCCTTCTTGCTCCACCAGAAAGGAGCAACTCTGGTTGCTTTCCTGCACTCCCACACTGATCAGAAGTGGAGGGGAAGGGTCAAGGCACCGAGCAGGATTGGTTCAGCTAAACTTGGGGCCACAATTCCAGTGGGACTGGTTAGCTGCTCCCAGAAGTCTCCTTACACAGGCAGCTGCCTCTTCTGATGCCTGCAGCCAGATCTGTTGTTTTGGTTTTTTTTTCCAGAACAGCTAAGAGCTCCATCACGGATTAAATGCCAGCAGAAAGACTGATTTTAGAGATTTTTCTCCCACCATTTTCTGCTTCCAAATTTGTAGCATCATAAATATTTAAGTACAAATGATTTTTCCCTCCTTTGGTAAAAAGTAAATGGCAAACTTCCTGTGAATGAAAAACAATGTAGTCATTAAAAATAATTATAACAGATGACTCATGAGTCTACAGTGGTTTTTGCATCAGCAAATAAAATTGGTCAGGATAGATGGAAAAAAGTGCATTGAAGTTTAACTATGAAATGTGTCTTCCAAGCCCTCATTACCAATCCCTTTTCAAATGAAGTCCTTTTCGTCATAGCTCACCCAGCTACATTTTGCATTTGCAATTTTTTTTAATTAAAAAGCGAAAGAAGAAAAATGGAATGAGCACTCAAACTGACACCTCTCCAGAACAAAGGGCTCTCCAAAATACAAACAATTAGAGAGGTCTTCTAAGCTAAATACTCACTCACACACAAGAGAAAAAACAGTGAAGGAGGAATTACTGTGCCAAGTAAAGGACTTGCCAGCTTTTATTTATTCACTGTTTCTTCCTTACAGTCTTCTGCTGAAACTCTTGTAATTCATCAGCTTTTTAATTTAGGGGTTCTTTTTCCCATAGGATCCTAAACTTTGCTAGACTGGACCAAAATTGTCCATTAATATGTTAAGATATTGCCTATGTTCTTCTGCTAAGAGTTGCCACTACTGACTATTTGAGGTGAATACTGAGGATGTAGATGTCAGTGGGACAGAATTAAAGACTGCTTAGAATACTGGAGTATTAACTATTTTCTCTTTTAAGGACATTTTCTCTCATTCTCTAATATTTGGGAATGGGAAGGAAGAAAGGACTCCTTCCCTTGAACCAGACACCTGTTCTTCATAGTCTTTCCTGGACCTGTTTCTTTTCTTACCTACTTTTCTACAGGCCTACTACAGACCTGTCAGTCTGACCTCAGTGCCAGAAGTTAAATCCAGTTGGTGGCGGGTCACAGGCAGCGTTCCCCAAAGCTCTCTTTTGGGGCTAGTTCTGTTGAATATCTTTACCAATGATCTGAATGGCAGGATTGAGTAAGTTTGCAGACAAAACAAAGTTAGGTGGGTGTGCTGATCTCTTTGAAGGTATGAAGGCTCTAGAGAGAGATCTAGAGAGGCTGATCAATGCACCAAGGCCAATAGTGTGAGGTTCAACAAGGCCAAGTTCTGGGTCCTGCACTTGGGCCACAACAACCTCATGCAACACTACAAGCTTGGGGAAGAGTGGCTGGAAAGCTGCCTGGTGGAAAAAGACACAGGGGTACTGGCTGAGTATGAGCCAGCAGCATACCCTGGTGGCAAAGAAGTCCAATGGCATCCTGGCTTGTATCAGCACTAGTGTGCCCAGAAGGATTAGGGAAGTGGTTGTCCCCCTGTACATGGCACTGGTGAGGCCACACCTCAAGTACAGTTCTCAGTTTTGGGGCCCTCACTACAAGAAGTACATTGAGCTGCTGGAGCATGTCCAAGGAAGGGCAACAAAGCTGGTGAAGGGTCTAGAGAGCAAGTCTTATGAAAAGTGGCTGAGGGAACTGGAGTTGTTTAGCCTGAAGAAAAGGGGGCTCAGGGGAGACCTTATCGCTCTCTATACCTACCTGAAAGGAGGCTGCAGTGAGGTGGAGGTCGGTCTGTTCTCCCATGTAGCAAGCAATAGGACAAGAGAAAATGGCCTCAAATTGTGCCCAGGGAAGTCTGGGTTGGATGTTAGAAAACATTTATTTCCCAAAAGTGTTGTCAAGCACTGGAACAGGCTGCTCAGGGAAGTGGTGGAGTCACCATCCCTGGAGCTACCTAAGACATGTAGATGTGGCACTGAGAGACAAGTTTTAGTGGTAACCTGGCAGTGCTGGGTTAATGGTTGGACTTGATCTTGAAGGTCTCTTCCAACCAGAACAATTCTATGATTCTGTGATTCTGTGATTCTGTGATTCTATGATTCTCTTCTCCGTTATAAAATTATTTGCATCCCAGTCAGTCTAGAGAGGAGAGAACCTCCCATCCTTAACAAGTCACTGAGAAGGAAGTCAAAGAACAAGTGGGATTACAGAGCTGGATTCATACTGCTGTTGCCATCACCTGTCTCCTGAATAGAGTTTGGTGCTAACAGCATTCACCCAGCAACTTCCTAGACTGAAGTCGCTTCTTTACAAAAAGGATTCATGGCTACATTTCCCACATATTTAACCACCAGGATATTTCAAGTAGATAACAACACTGTCAAGCTTCCTTCGAAGCTGGGTGACTGTGGCCAGACTAGGTGGACTAGTCAGCTGAGTCGGTGCTAGGGTCATGTCCCTCTTTCATGGACTGCTTATGCACTTCACATTGGACAGGTGTTGGCTGTCTCCCCACCACCACTACTCTAAAGCCTAGTGATCAAAGTATTTGCTCAGGGTCCCAATCCCTGAGGACTGTACACTAGAAACTTCCCAATGAGATCAGCCAAGCCTTTCTTAGGAGTTAAGAGTGCAGTGAGTACTCAGTTCACCTCTGCACAGAATGCAGTGCGTACTGAACACCATTCCTCTGTGTTTTCTTAGAAGTCAAGTATTCTTTGGTATCTTTCTGCACTGCTTTATTGAGACTTTTTCTACTGATGGGTCAGTAGGGGTTACCTGAAAGTAACACATTGCTATAGACACAAGAACCATGACATCCATCCTGCTTCTGACCACACTACAGTAGGGATATCTGGCTTTGTGCCCTTAGGACTGTTCTTCATCCAACAGGTAAGAGTACCCCAGGGATCTCTGCATGAATGCACCTATTATAGTGCATAGTGTGGCACGCATTCAGCCTGGAGCCACCCTTCCCTCTCTCTGTCATACCTTATGTTCCCATCACAGTTGTCAATGGAAACCTCCTAGACAGCAGTCTAAAGATAGGTAGCCCCTGCTTCTGAGCTGTCTCTATTTGTGGATAGAAAAGCCAGCTCTGTTGGAGGGAATTGTAAAATTGTTATTGGCAAACTGCCCATGCTCGGTGTCTGTAGCACCTCTGAAGTTCCCAGATGTGACAGAAAAAATTAGGCCTGGAAGGTGGGAGGATGGAGCCAGACTCAGACTTGGGAGTTCAGCAAAACTTTCAGGGTCGAGCTAGATGGGCCCCAGGAGATAAGGCAGAGAGATTTATAGTCAGGATAGTTGTTGGCTCTGGGCATCAGGCCAATCTCATTATCTTAGACACAGTCAAAGAAGATGAACTCACAGAGTACAAACTTTGCACTGCAAACCACTTACACAGCTCTGCTGTAGTAATTATGTTAGTACTGGTTTTCCTTTCCCTTCAGCCTAAGCAATCACTGCTTCTGTCTCACATGTCACCGGGCGTTCAGACTCCTCCTCACCTCCCACACAAGCCCTGCTGTTTAGTGACCTGTTCTCTGTTAACAGCCCCTGTTCTCATGCCAGTAAGACAAGCAATTTATAAATGGCTCTGGGATGAAAGATATCAGTTATTGAGGCCTATCTCTGAACTTTTTTCCAGATTCCATAAATGTCTCTTCTCACAGAGGGCTTTATAAAACTTAATCAGATGAATAAATAAGTCCTGACTGAGAGATCTGCACCAGCTCAGCCTACTCCTGCTAACAAAGCTCTGGATCAGTGCATGAGAAGAGCCTCAGAAAATGTCTCTTCTCCCACCAGCTGCTGCCCCGACTTAAGAGAATAACCCCTTTGCAGTTGCCTACTACATCCCTTTCTCCCTTCCCCAAACAGCCCTGTTCATCTTTCAAGTCAAAACATGGCCAAATCAAGAAAATGCTTTCTTTGCTTGCCTCATAACCTCAGGAAGTAGAGCACACATAGAAAACAAACACGTGAGCACACAAACATCTTTAAGCTCATACATCCATCTATATTTTTAGGCAAAGGCTCATAAAGACCATGCACAAAGTTAATTTCTCTGTTGAATTTGACTCAATACCATGAAGATTAACTCATGGATTAGGAAACCACCAAATTATTGTTTTTATTTGAATTACTGGTATATGCATCCGAAATAATAAATTTTGTCAGAGCCCCACAAGTTCATCATAACGGTAGCTGGGCAAGAAAAATACAAAGCTTTCCAAGGAAAAACAAATGTTAAATGAAGTGTCTTTGTCAGAGTTAATCACATAGCATTCATATTCCTTGGGTTCTCTGGCATCCAACTTCTGATGTTTGCTTTGGATAGGATGATGCTTCAAATCTCTATCATCCAGCTCAATAGCAGCTTGTGCACAGCTACCATTGGTTAAAAGCAGGGCAGCATATTCACCCTCCTAAATGCTTTTATCTAGGGATCAGAGCTAAGTTAGGAGATGGCAGCTGGTTTATAATAAAAGTGGACTGCTCTGTCTCCATAAGGTAGAGCTCTAGACTGCTTTGACTGGTATTCATTATAAATAAACATTAAAAAATATTTAACGTAGTGATTATAACCCTCCTGGAACTTAAAATGGGAGCTCAGGACTTTTTTTAATGGTTTCAGGAAAGAAAATCTTGCTCCACTGACACCTTTAGAAAACCAAGGATTTCTGCCACTCTGCCAAGGACACACAAGTGCACATACACAGACTGCCATCAAGGCGTCTCAGCTTTCTTTTGTAATAAATATTGTTGAGAGTAGTAACCACTTTTATTTCAGGCATTCACTGAACAAGGCTGAGGAGCATTGATCAGAGCTACTTAGCTAATCAATACTTCTTTTGCGTTCTTATCTGGAAACTTGTGATCCTCCCAACTTTAGTTTCATTTCACCACTTACAATAAGAAAGGTTAAGTTTGGATTTATTTTTATAAGAAACCTGATGAAGACAAAATTTTTTTTGCCTTTTTTCAGTTCTTACAAAGTTCATAAAGCCATCATTTAAGCAGCAGAGTTCATATACGCTTCTGAGGACTGCATCTCTTTTTGACAGCTCAGTAAAACAGCATGTTTGTAAAAAAGAACCCTTCAAGGAAATGGAGATGTAGTGCAGAGAACACATTAATTACTTTTAGAAACTGATAGCATATTTCTGCACATTTGGCAAAACTGTGAAGTCTGCTGTGCTACATAGAAGGATGCACCATTTCTGTGTGTTTCCACCACACACTGCCTGATCAGGAAGAAGTAGAGGAGGCCTTCAGACAGTGAGAAGAAACAAAAAATGTCACAGGCTGTGGTATTCACGTGGATCTTCAATGACCCCAATATCAGTCGCTGAGGTGAGCAGCTCCGGTGCCAGCACCATTAGCAGCAGCACGCTCCAGCGTGGTGCACAGGGGGATTTCCCAAACCAGAGGATCCTCAGGGAAACGGAGAGACCTGCTGGGATATTGCAGCTCATGCAACAACGGCTGAGGGAACCTGAGTGGGCTCAGAAGCAATGGTGGGCAAGTGCCCCTTACACCTATAAAAGAAACTCCTGGGAAGGAGTTTCATCCCTCCTCCACACTGAGCTGAGTACACTGGAGCATATGTACACATGGAGTACTAATGTGCACAGCACCTCAGCCATCTCAGTTGGGGTAGGATTTGAAGATCCATGTGGCAGCAAAGACTTAAAGGTTGGCGACGCATTAGAAACCACAGAAGCATCTGAGAAACATCCCATAAGGATTAGGGCTTCTTCCTTGCTCTAGGAAAGGAGTATTTGCCACTTTGACTATGACGCCAGACCTGGTGACCTAGAAGCAGTCTTCTTTTTCTAACACTGAATAATTTTGAATATTCAACTCTAAGCCAGCTACTAAGAGTTGGTTTTGAGGATGACTCATGGTCTCCACTCAGGCTACTTGGAAGAAAGTAAAGACCTTGCATTTTGACAAGAGAGCTCTGAATTAGAAGTTTGGTTTTAGCTGTCATCGGGATGTCACGTCATTTAGCTGTCATGTCATACCGCAAGGAGCTTACCTCATATTTCCAATATTGGCATCTCCCTAAAAAAGTTTGTATGTTTTACTCCATGGTTTTTGGTATAGACAACACTCTAGCCTGTTACACTACCATACAATCCAACCACTGCATTATTTTTTTTATCTCTCAGTGTCCTGATACATGTTCTTGTTCACAGTGGTTGCACAGCAAGTCAGATCAAGAGTGCAAATGAGAGTAATTAAAGGATGGGGGTTGAGAATGTGAGGAGGAGGAGAGTGTGAGCCTTCCAGCTTCACTTACATCAGTGGATTGCAGATGAAGCTGGTGAATTCACAGTAATGGACTGTCCTTGGCCAAATCCAACAAACAGGACAAGGTAGATCATACAGATTCCCTTTATCCTTGAATTTAAAGCCTTTAAATTTTCCAGCTTTCATAAAACTGACTAATTCAAGTTTGTCTTGGCAGATTATTTCTTTAAGTTACTGGAGATGGCAATGTAATTGATTATTTTTTTCCAAATTTCAATCTGAGCCTTTTTTCTTTTAAAGTTTATTTCACTACTAACATGAAATAAACAAGGAATTTATGTCAGAGTTTTAAATAAAGAGAAAGTAAATGGCCTCTTTTACATGGCTTCTCCAGGTCAAATTGGACAGTTAAATTATATCACAGTCATGCTACCTCTGTAAAATTCAGATAAAGTTAAGGAAGGCTAATTAATTTATGCTTAGCAAAAAAATTAAGACAGGCATTTCTGAAAAAGAAAGAAGTACTGAGTTTCAAATTGTATCTCATTATTATTAAAGAAATGCATCCTTATTTGAGTGGGAAGAAGAGTATATTAATATTTTATGAGCTATGTCTCTAAAAAGAAATTAAATATTCTGAGTACTTTAGTTCCACAGATACAACTGCCTTTGCTCAAATATTTTGTGCTCTTCAGGGGACAGAGAGCACCCACCCTTCGTGTGTCTCATTCTAAGTTTCCTCACAAGCTATATTTGAGTGATATTATTATAAAGCCTATAATAAGTAGCCTATAATAAATAGCCTATAATAATATAATAAAACCAAACATAACCCGACTCATAATACACAAGAAACAAAACAAAAATATTGCAACTATAGACTGAACATGGAGACAGAGCCACCGTTCAGTTCCTTTTATGTGCACATACACTACAAAGCCAGACAGATTCCACAAATGTATATTAAAACAATGTCTGATTTTACTAAAAATCTAAGATCGTTTTAACTGAAATTCAAAGGAAAGCAGAAGACCCAATCCACAGGACATTGAATGATTCTGACATTCATTTTTCTTCCGAGGCAGAATCCAAAGCTTCTTCTTCTAAATGTTTTATTTAGAACTAATAAAAATATTTACTTCCCCAAAAATCAAAATACTTTGCTCCAGTCATGATTTCTCCCATTTTGATTAGCTATATATCAATATTTGAAATTAGTTATTTTTAAATGAAAAAAAATGAAAAACTATCCTATTCTGAAAGCATTGGGACAGAATATTAAAAGTTATGAAAATGTATTAATCTAAGAAATGGGGAATTTCTCCACAAATATGTATTTCTCCAAAATATTTCAACACAGAGACATTTTCTAATGGTAAATTGCTTCTGTTGATGAAATACGAACTGGTAGAAGTTGGTGTCTGTGACGAACTGTTTGCTCAGTTTGCTTATCTCCTTTGTACTTGCAGTCCTCTTTGCAATAAACTGCTTGTCAGAGTGATTCAGAAAGTGTCTCCTTCCTGCCTCATGCTTAAAACCACAGCATTAAAAACCCCATGAAAACCCAAATGGTATTAATTTATCGCTTCTGATCTGAATCCTAAAAGATGAAATGAGGAAAGAGGTAATTTACCCATCGTCTTACTTCAGACTAGGGTTAATTATATGTAATTATATATAAATGAAGAGACATTTGTCATTTTTTTTTCCTAAAAAATCCAGTGATTGAGACACCAGAACTCTGTAGACAACCTGTTTTCTACTTTGTGATTCACTTATAGCACAACTACAAACTTTTAAAGAGTTTCTAATCATAAATACTGGAAATTTCTCTTGTTTGGAGTTTAAATCCAATAGGTCTTCTGTTGATCACGTCAGCAAACAGATTGTTACCAGTTCTTCATGGTGACCTTTCATACATCTGAAAACTGTTATAGTGTGTCCAGTCAGTCTTCCCTTTTCATGACCAAGCAGCTGTTTTTCATTTAATCATTCCTTGCAAATCATGGTTTCTACATGTATGATCTTCACATCTAGGTTGTTATCAACTAGTCCAAGTTAGTCTACTTCTTTCTTGAGCCATGATGCTGAAACCTGGACCTTGAACTTCAGAATACCTGTGACCCAGGTAATTTATTTGAAATGCCTAACACAGTATTAGCACAATGCTTCCTTGTTGGGTTTTGGTATTTTTTTTGGTTGGTTGGTGAATTAGAATGTCTTTGAAGTTTGTAAATAGCTCTAAGAAAGACATGTGCCTCAAAATCACATTACATGATCTGATATGACATCACATCTAAAATTGAATCTCTCTTCCTATAACACTCTCATATATGCTTCCCAAATGTATTTGTATTTGCAGTTTTCCCATTTTTGGAGAAAAATACAATACATCAAGAAAGAAACTGCACTAAAACCTTATTAAAAATACCCCAAACTGCAAATAGGCTTCTAAACAAAGCAGGCAAAGGAAGCACAGACAAGAAGTAATTATACCAAACACTTTTATTAAAATGATGGACTTCCTTTGTGAAAAAAAAAACAACAAACAATAAACCTGCAAGCTCCATTACGCTGCAATTAGAAACATCACTCTAAAATATAAAATGTTAAAATTTCAGAATAATTTCTTAAATCTATTACCATCTATTCAGACAGAGGTATTTATAGAGATTTGAATATTGAGACATTTTTGTTGTGAAGTAAATAATGCTGGCAGAGGGCATTTTCTTCAAACTTTCTGAAATGAGCTCTAGATAAACTATGAAGAGAATTGTTTCCTGCATAGGAAGGTCTTGAACACCGATAACCTGGAGAGTCTTTAAATACATTGCGGGGACTGATAGCAGAGATGGTGACAACCATTTGTGCTTAGGAATCAGACCTTCCAGGCATTTCAACAGCTAGAGTGGTTAACCACTGGAACAACCTGGTAAGCACCATGGAGCTTTCTCCACCACTAAGCAATGTTCATGTGAGATCTGATTTTGCATTTCTCATGAAAATTATGACTGTATTTGAAAAAAATAAATAAATAAATAAATTGTGGCAATCCTCCGGGCAGTGGTGGCTGGAGCCATGCTGAGGTTATTGCAAACTCCTTTCTGGCCTTTTCATCGATCATGGAGAGGACACTGGAGAGGTCTTTGTGGGAGCTACTTTGAGGAGCTATGACCAGAATCCAGTGATTAACTTGTCTACAAATAGCTCACCTTCAATGAAAAGGCAGGGTGAGCTAACAGAAAGTGCGAAAACTTCAATTGTCAGCTCAGCCTGGATTTCCATTCCCACTTCTGCCTGCCTTTTTAAAGCAAGCAATTAACTTAGGAAAGAAAAGTTGTCTGTATAGGGTCATCTGTGTAGGGTCAGTGACAATAGGCTTTGGTCTTGGTGGGACATCACTGTGCTAATGTAGCTGGATGTGGACACAGCCCTATGCTAACCCAGCTGTCAATATCATGGGTTATAGGAGTTGCACTCACCAAAAACCGAAACTCTCCCAGCAGCTGCCTTGTAAAACCCTGCCTGCAACACGAGCACCAGCTGAACCTCTGCAGCTTTTGAGATGGCAATAGAGCATAACAAATAACTTGTCCCTCAACTTGGAAAGCTCTGCCTCCCACCACCTCCCCAGGATAAATGAGGGGTATTTTAGAGAGGTCCTCATTTACTTTTCTATTTCAGCTGCGGTTTGATATTATATGGATCATTTCATCAGCACATAATTAGAAGCAATAGAAAAGCACGGTCGCTGAACGATCAAGGTCGCTCAGCTCTCCTTGGGCAGCTATGGTCCTTGTCTCACCAGGGGACAGCAGCACCATCTGCTCAGCAGTGCCAGGTCTCTCCCTAACTCATTCGTTCACAAGCAGAACATTAATGTTGCCAAGACCTATGGGTAAAAGGCCGGGAAAAAAATAGAACGGAGGCTGCCTCATGCAACCGTAAATCAATCCCCACGCAGCTGGTGCATGCATTGTAATAGACTCTCTAATGCAGTGAACACCTCTTGGCAGGACCCTGGTCTCACAGACAGAGAGTGCTGGAGTGATTTGCTGTCACCATCCTCTCCTTTGATGGAGGGCAGGATGGGGAGAAGTGATTGCAGGTTTCTAGACAAGGGAAGGGTGGTGAGGAAGCTGAAAAGTGCCCCAGAGGACTGGATTTGCTGTCCATGTCTTTACAGTTGCATAGGAAGGGGTAAGTATTTCCCCTGGATGATGCATTGGGAGGCAGTGGATGACTTATAGCTCTCCTGAAAACCCAGAGATGCGTTTTGTGTGAGTGGGAACTGTGCTGCTGAGACAGAGAGACAGGCAAAGGCATAAGCTCTGAAAATGCAAGCATCAGCCATGTCACTGCGGGTATCCCCAGATTAGCCTGTGTTTCTTTACCTGTAAATCTCTGTGCTTTCTCACGGTCAGAGAGCATTGTGTCTTAATATCTTAGAAAGGTTTATGAACACTAAGTTATTGATCTTTGTGAAATGCTCATGTAATATAGATGAAGAGCAACAGAAATATCCCGATGAAACTGAAGAAGGGCAGGTTTGGAGTGACATTCATTCCACAAGGCTGACTTCAGACATTTAAGAATATGACCAATGCAGTATATTAAAATAACTGCTATGTTAATGAAAACATATAAGGTACTACAGCAACAAAGCCATAGCGAGCCCTAACACAGAACAGCCCAACTTGAAACAGGTGTATCGATGATGCCAGTTTATGTCAGTGACAGAACAGAATAGTCTTTTTTACAAGATTCTGTCCGAGAGATGAGTTTTACATCACAGGAGAAAGGAATGGGTATAAAACTGCTGACCACATAAGGTACAAGCTGGCATCTCTGGAAGTAAACTTGCAAGGATTTGTTGTCTCGCAGGCAGAAGCCTCTATTGCCTCTGCTCCTCTTCATGCTTTTGCCATGCAGTGGGAGTTGATTAAAAAAAGTTTCAGAGCTCCAAGTAAAGAATTGTCACGTGGTTCTTCAGCAGGACAAGGGAAAACTGTTCACCCTCAGAGGTCTCACAGGGCTGTCAGTTCCCTGCTGTGGAGGTGAGCATTTATACTCTGGACATACTCAGACAAGCAGCATGGGGCAGAGTGTGAGTGAATCAGAGATCCCGAGCACCCTCCCCACCCTGTGGTGACATCACAATTCCTGTCAGCATCTGTGTAGCAGCATGGGGAGGACAACTGTCAAGAATGGCAATTTTTCACTCCAGCTGCAGGGAGATACCTTCGTTTTGTACATACGATAATCTGGTGTGTCAGACATGAGGTTTTCCTTGGAACTCCCAGCTTGCAGTAAATTCTGAATACTCCTGTCCACTCCAGCCTAATTCAGACTGAACATATTTCTTAGGTGAAATTTCCCAGGAACCGCGAATGCTGCTTGTCTATCAGCAGCAGGTCCAGATAACACCAAGAAAATTAAAAAAAAAAAAAAGAAAAGAAAAAAGATAAAAGGAAAAAATATAAAACAACAACAGGAAAAAAAAATAAAAAAGCATCATTTTCTTACTTTGCAGCAGCACAGCAGGGAAGCCCAAGGGAATCACATCACTCTCCTTCTGCCACATGAAAAGATCATACGAAGGGTTAAAAACATCAGTGGAAGACAGATACCTGCAGCAAACCAGGAACTCTTAACTCTTTTGAAAGAATTGAGAAGATGGGGGTCATGAGAGCTGCACGCACACAGATTGTGCTTCACAGAAGCTGTAATGCTGGAAGCGAGGGAGTGGAAAACATATATATCGGTCAGCATAGGATAGAGATTTTGGGCAGCAGGACATGTGGAAGAAGCAAGGAAGAGGCATGACAGAATGTCCCTGTCCTACAGCCATTACAGGAACACAAGTGTCAAACTGATTAGACATGAAGTGCAAGTGACATCTCTCTTTTCCATTTTCTTAAAGTCAGGTCCAGAAATATCACCCAGCTGGATTCAAAATTTGCTTACCATTCCCAGAGACTATGGAGACTGCTTTCAAAGATGCCAGCCATCCTGGACATTTTACTGTGTAATGCTCTGAGTTAGTAGCTGTCAGAGATGGAAAATGAACTAGAATCCATTAATTTTTCAGGCCTGCCTATGGCTTTTAATTTTCACCCTCTGGAAAGCAAATGCATTGTTACTTTATCAAAATGTTATGGCTCCAGACAGCTTATATTTATATACAAAATATATCTAAGCGATAGGCTAGATATCATGCACAGAGATACAGGTATAATCTACTAAACCAGCTGAAAAAAAGTATTGAAAAATGTCATGCCTCAGACTAACTGGTGCACGTTTATTAATTAACATGAAATACGATTAACACTTACATAGAATGTAGAATCCTTTTCTGTTTTGCTGCTTAATTAGCACAATAAAATGTTAACTATGAAAGAAATTTACCTTCCAGTCTTATTACGCTGGAATTTTCCACTGCCGTGATGAACACTGAGAAAGAAAAAGCGGTGTTGTAATTCTGCAATGATCTACATCTTAAATAATTCAAAAGGGAAGTTCACTGTATGCCTGCAACTCTGATTACAGTGAAAGACAGTGACACTAGACTGCCCACTGATTTAAAAGCATCTGCAGGCACCTTATTTATAATTAGGGACCTAAAAAAAAAAACTCAGGAAAACCTGTAAGTGTTCCTCATATCATAAAAAAAGCTGAGGCTGTAGAGTGATAAATTACCAGACCTGTAACTCAATCAGTCTTCTAATGATCTCATCGATCAATCATACTTCGTGGCTGCAATTCATGATATCATCTGAAACCCCTCTATTGAGTTATGGCTTTGTTATAAATCCCACATTATCCATTATCCTTACATGGAATATACAGTACCTTATTACAGCAGCACCCAACAGCACTGCCAGACTTGAGGGGTTATCAGTTTTCCCATTAGAAATTCTGGTTTTCAAAGGATTACAGATCAGCTAGGGGAATATATTCTGATTTTAGCTACTCCAAATAATTGTAGGAAGGGGAGGATGAGATTGTGGTTAGGCTGCTAGCCTTGGCCTGGCAAAGAGCTTGTGCCACTCCTTGCTGCACACAAATAATACAGACAACCTTGCCCAAGTCACTTGGGCAACTGAAGTGCTTCAGAATATGCCTGTATCATCTGGTAGACCACAGAGCAGAGGGACCTGAACCTGCTCCTGGCACTGGCTAGCAATGTCCACGAGAGGCTGGGCGAATTACGCAGGGTGAGACCTCTATAATCAAATGGGGAAAGGGTCCAGCTGAGGCACCTGACTGTCTGGGGGTTGATCATACTGTTTATTTCTTCTCTGGGAAAAAAGTATGCTGATCTTAACAGTCCTTTTGCAGAGGATGAGTTAGAAAAACCTGTGTTATTCACAAAGTGCCTGAGCCACATGCATGCATTTCACCACTGTGCTGAATTTGACACTCAGGTGAGATGCAATTAGGAACAAAATGGCTCTTGGTACATTGAGGGTCACCTACACAATGCCAAAAGATGGGTCTGTGTACTCCAAATGGGACTAAAATAGAGAATAGCTAAGCAGAGCCCTCCATATCTGAGTGATAGCTGGAGAGCTGACCAGGGAAGGGACTCAGGAAACTCATTACTGCCTACTTGTTGAAGGCATCTATGAACCAACTCCAAAAAATACAAGTTTCTCACCAGCACTGAGAACAGCAGGTAGGTGAGCTCTTGACTCCTCAGGTATCTATGCTGTTAAATCAGAGATGTGTTGACATCACCTAATGTCAAGGAGCAGTGGGAGTAGGGCTGCTCCAGCAGGGACACAGGCCAGGAGATCATGCACAGGTAGAGACCATGCCCTCAGCAGCAGGGCACAGTCCCACAGCATCAGAGTGGGGCTTGTGACAGTGTCCAGATCCACTAGCAGTCCCAGACAAGAGGAGGTGATGATTCGGGTCCAGGGTCCATCAGATCCCAGTCAGGAATAGCAGGAGATGGGGCTGGTGACAAACTACTTTACCCCTTGTTCCGCTTATCTCTTGTTCCCTTCTGCTCCATGAATGTCACCAGGCTCACCTTCTAACCAACTAACACACAACAACAACATGGCCAAGGACTGTGTTCTCCTTTCCCTCCTGTCCCAGGTCACCTCTTGCGCTTTTTTTCTCTGGTCGCACAGTTGAAGCTAAGTGTGTCTATGAGCATGCTGAGAGCATGCTAGAGCGTGGACTCCATCCCCTGAGCCAAGGAGATGTTTGCTGTTAGTGGATTTGAATGAGGCCCCAGTAATGCAAACTAGTAGGCTGAGATCACATGGGCTGTGTTGAGATGGCTTCTGTCACGCTTTCCAGAGACAGGAGCTGAAAAGAACAGGGCTTGCTCTTGCTTAGTACACTGATGTCTTCCGATAATGCCTCTGCGCAACTCAGTCTCGTCTGAACTGTCTCTTCACTTCAACAGAAAAGCACGTTACTTTTTTTCCAAAGTACAGTGATTAATTAGACTTGTCTAAGTCAGTTTAATTCTTCTTTAAGCCTCTCCTCTATTTTTAGAGCACATAATTCTGGCACTGTGACATCTTAAAGTTCAGTGACAGTTTTGGGGTAGTCTGCTCTGGAACGTCAAGGTGAATTCTCAGTGAGCAATTCAATGATGTTTCAAAAGATTCTCACCAAGGTACTTAAAAAATCCCAGCCAAAAATAAATTTTAAATTGGCATCCCTGTTACAACCATGGAAAGATTAGCTTCATCTGCAGCATGACCTAGATGCCAACCTCTGCACATGGGATCAATAAAAAAAGGATGCAGAAGGAAAATTATAGTGACTTGTTCATTGGTTTTTCTAGAAAAGTATGTGGACGATAAACAGGTATGGTGGTTGTATATGTTGGGTTTTTTTTTACCCGTAGCTGCAGCCATTCATTTCATTTCAATTCATTTCTTTTTAATCTGAAGTGCTCATTTCATAGAATAGTAGTCACTTTGTATTAAAAAGAATTTATGATTGCTTGCAAAATTCAGCATCTTATCCTGAGTTCTGAGTCGCCACAGAGGTACAGCCATCTGCCTGCTGTAAGCAGACAGGGTGATGAGTGAGTTACCTGCTCACCCTTATGGCTCAGCTAGGGAATCCTTCTCAGGGACACACCAGATTCCTTCCCTGATGGCATCATTAGTAAAATTCTCAGATCTTTGCTATGTTTGAAGTCAGACTGGATGCCTGTATTGTTCCATTTCAACCTAAAAATATGTGTATTTTTTTGTAGTCACTTCCACCACATCAATCTACTTTTAGTAAAGAAAAAAATGTGTTGCGTAGTCATTTGTATGTGCTACATCTAGTGGAAAAATGTGATAAGGTGGGAAGAACAAAGCATGATTCCCAGTCAGTTGGTATCACTGCTAACTAAAAGAAACATCATTAGTTTTCTCTCCTGTAAATGAGGTACATTTGATAATGTGAAGAACACAAAACAAAACCTAAAGCTATTTCCATGAATCATACCTTAAGGCATGATATTTCTTTAAGGACATATTCGAAATGCCATTAATGAATCTACATCAACTTCTGCAAACTTTGGTGCAAACCTAGGAAGTTTCCAGTTCGTTTCCAGCATTCAGTGTGAATTGTGGTCATCAGCATTCTGGGTAAAAAGATCCAGCGATAACACCTACACATCTTAATTTAGGAGTTTACCTCTAGAGATGTGATTCAGTGGCTTCAGCAGAGGCTAGAGCCATTTGGGATGCCCCAGGAGATCCCACCTGGACTCCAGCTGCCAGTCCAGAAGAGCACAGGCTGGCTATAGATCTACCAGCCCCATGAGGCTACCTGACATGCAGTAGTTTAGATAGCTGAATAAAGCCTTAGCTCTCTACTGACTGTCATGGGACCCAAAATGCCTGACTCACATGGACATGTGAATTTAGGAATCTAAATTCATCAGTCATGAGCTGAAGCCATTCCCCAGTTTCTAACTGTGCTCTGGAGAAACCAGCCCAGTGTGCACAGTCCTCTTCAGTTAGGGACACATGAGATATTGCCCCTTTGCCGTCTCCAGTGATGGAAGCAGAAACAGTGGCTGTCAATAGCCGCCTGGTGCTACCTCCAGGGAAGCAAAAACGCTTAAGGGTGAATGCTAAGCAGGGTTAGAGCCTGGAAAGCATGTCTTTCCCACATATGACATTGCTGAGCTAGTTCATTGTGTTGTAGAGAAACTGCTCTAAATACTTCTGATAACAAATTCTTCTGAAGGCAGGAAAACACTCATGATGGACAAGGCACGATATTAGCAAGCAGCAAGCTTTGTGGCCTGACACAGGGCAGGAGTAATTTTATGGACCTTCCAAATTGCATCTCCTCCCCTCTCAAAGCCATTATAAAGAAAAGCTTCTTAGTGATCTACACAATGCAGGAATAAACTGAAATGCGTGTTGTACCAAACATGCCCAGTAGCACATCAGTTGAACTTTCTCTAAGGACAAAAAGAGATGCTACACTCTTTTCTGGAGCTGTGTAGTCACACCAACCAATGCAAATGCACCATGACAGCCAGACATCCTTTATCACCATCACAAAAAGCTGTCGTTGACACATACTTATCTCCTGCTGACAAGACAGATTCATGTCCTCTGGTTACCCAATCCATTGCATAGTCTGCTTCAGCAAGATAACAAAAACGCCAGCAGGAAGTGCAAAACTCACTGCCCCAATTATCCATCCACTGTCACGAACTGGATAATTGTTACTCCTCTGAGACTCAGGGCTTGGTGGGGAGGGGAGAAGGGACCATCAGGCAGCTACCTTTTGGATCCATACTGAAACTCAAATTAATCACTGTACCAAGGAAAAATATATGTGAAACACCCAATGTAACTCTTTAAGCACACATGAATATAAATCAAAGAGTTTAAGTGGTCCTATAAATAAATATTTGGAGAAATACTTCTCATTGTAATAGATTATGTAACTGGCTGGTAGGAAGCCGAACTGTAAAGATTATTACAAGCTTGAAAGCACGCAGCTCCATCCCTGATATTGTTTTTCAATCCTGTAAGTGCTCATCAAAGCTGCAATAGCATGAAGGTGTCCCCACAGACAGATATATGCACCCATCAGACAGCACATGAAGCAAAGATCCATGATTTGTTCTCTAGCAGCAGGAGCAGGCAGAAAATTATGTCAGAAAGATGCATTTTCTGATTACAGCACCTTTCCTTTTGGGATTCCTGGTGATACAAACCACAGAGGTGTGTTTCCATCCGGATCACGTGAGCCTAACCTAGGCTATACTACTGGGCCTAGAAGTGAGGTGTATCTCACCTTACTTTTATCCTCTACAAGTTAAGCAACCAGTGTTACTTCCTTTTTTACCCTTCTAGCAATGATGGAGATGACCCTGTAGTTTAGGATGAGTTATTCTGTATCTGTATTTACCTCAGCACACCTTGGAGCAGCAACAGCAACCCCTTCCCAGCCAAATCAGTCATTTAACCTTCTTGTCACAGGATGGTATAAACAGGCTTTGTTTGCCTCTATGAATATAAGTTTAGAAGACAAATACATAACTTTGTATAGTTGTGAGATTAATGGCTAGGTATGGGCACAGTTGTTATCTAAATTATTTAAGTGCCTTCACTGGCAGATTTCTGTGGGAACTGAGTATTTAAGAATGATAGTCCTGGTGAAATTTCCTGGTGAAAATACCATAGAGGAAAATTTAGACTTTTGAATATGCAACAATGCAGTTACTGACATCTTTGATGTGCAGTTATGTGTAAGAAACTGGCCCAAAGTACAATATGCACAGAAATCTGGCATGTGCCTTGCTCTCTGTCTCTCTTTCACCCAAACAGAGCTCAATGATTGGGCAACTGTGACTATGTGGAGCATGGTTTGACCAGCTTAGCCCCAGAGATTGACTGAAACATGTACAAATAAAATAAAAGAGAAACAATAGCTCCTGCGAGTGTAACCAAAATAGTAGGGTTTGTAGCTTTGTGGCATCCATGGGTTGCCATGGTGATTCTACGGGGAACTGCAATAGCTCTAGGTGTAGTTAAGGTTACAAATTTAATTCCATATCTTTGGATTCTCCTATCTTTGCCCTACAAATACTTCCACTGAATTAGGCATGGACAGTTCATTGTGGAGCCGTCAATCGGAATCTGCTCGCACCTCGGTTACATTTGCACAGTACTTGAAAATAAAGCAAAGCTCACCTACAGGATGAATGTGTTATGACTGATTACAACCAGCTGGTTATTTCTTTATTTTTTTTAGTTAAACAAAATTTGCTCGAGCCATTTTCCAGCTTGATTGGAGGAGTAGAAAAACACTGTTTTGCTTTAAAAAAAAAAAATTCAGATGAACCTATAAACAACTTCAGCAAACACCTGCCTTTAAAAGCCACAATTATAATATCATATAAGTATAGGACTGCAAATTTAACTTGTGCATGTATCTGCTAAATTAGGTGTCAGAGCCTGTAAATGTCACTTGCATATGCAGTTATCAGTCCTGAGCACTCCCATCTCATTGAATTCACAGCTGCATAACTTTGCCCTAATGTGCATAAGCATTCCAAAAACCACAGAATACCTAACAAAAACAGAGAATCAGAGGCAAAGCAGTACAGCAGTTACATGTACTTCTGAGCACAAAAAGCCCCCTTTGTGTACATCTATTCCATTCTTTCTATTGTCATGGCACCTGCCAGCTTGGTTATAGCTGAAATAAAAAATGAGTCCATCAAGAGCCTGTAACCGTAGCATCAAACATGGGAATGAAGCAGGGTTATTTACTAGAAGAGTTTCCATGCTCAGTTTTTGACAGTCTCCTTATTACACGTCCCTCTGCAGCGTCCCAGTGGGTGGCACTGCACACCCCTACCCAACAAGCTTGCTCCTATCAGATGGTCTTCAAGGAACTTGCATCAATCATATATTAGAAAGCCCACACGTGTGCTGTCACTTGAATGGGAGAAAGCCACTCTCTCACGGTCCTGGGAAAACTGTTTCATTACAGCAATAATAAAAATCAGCTCAAGGAGAGGAATGACCTGACAGTGGACTGTTTTCCTTAATGCTCTCAATGTAATTTGAGGGAAAGTGAAAGGAAAAAAACCTGAGAGATGGTAACAGCTGTAGTTAAAAGAGAAAGACTTCAGGAAAATCTGATTAGATTACTATAAAAATAAAGAGCACTAAGCACTGAAAATACCTGGTGGTGATTTGATACCCTGGTGGTTTTCCTCAAAAGCTGGGCTAAAAGTCACTACATAGTATCAGTACAGGCTTTAAGGAAACCCCAGTACCTACTAAATAGCTCCTCAGAGGGCTTGGCTCCTTCCATCCACCCTCAGGCAGACCACTTCTTGGACTTCAGTTTGCTCTTCTCTCCATGTGGACAGCTCTGTGCTCTGCAGCCTTCCTGGTGATCAGTACAACTAACCAGAACAAAAACATCATGTTTTGAAAGGCCCCATGCTAGTGACTCAGTATTTGCCTTTCTCAGACTCTGTTCTGAAGTTTACTCTACTTTCAATGCTCAGATGTCTTCCCAGTTTAGCAACTGGAGCGAGGAAAATGAGAAGGAATAGGTAAATAAGACCATTTACTAGTCCAAATTTGTAGTAAATTGAGCTCAGCATGAACACGAGGTCCACTTCTGATACCAAAAAAAAGTGTCCTGTTGGATTTACACCAGCATCAGTGACTTAGAGCAGGGCTAAATTCACCCTGGCTGAATCAGATGTGGACACCCACAAAGAGCATGCTCAGGCCTCTCACTTAGTTTCAGGTTGCTATCTCCAGCCACAGTATGAGGCCTTTTATTTGTAATAACCTTTTACCAGGGTTCAGAAATTCCTACTCTAAGGTCTCTTTAGTGACTCACAGCAGTTGTGATCATTCACCAGCATTTTTCTTTTTTCTTCTGGTTTTGATTGGGTTTTAATCAAATGAGGAAATTCAACATGACTATCATCTGGTGTGCACAGGAAAAACCTAAAGTTTTATGTCCTCAGCAATACAAAACAACTGGAACCATGGAATGGGAAACTGGCTATCGCGGTCGCATTGGACCCCAGGGCTACATTTCAATAAAGCGAGAGTTTGAGCACTTACAGGGCAGCATCAGGATGCTTTTTCCCTGGCTTGCTCCAGCCTTCTTGTAGCGGAGGAAAGAGGACAACAGCAGACACCTCCCAACCTCTGCTACCTCACAAGTATGTCAGAAATATTTTTTTCTCAATGGGATGCAAGTGCCAGGCATATGCACAGTTCTGAGTACACCTGCCTCTGAGGAAGCCAAGGACCTTGTCCATTGACTGTCAGAGCTGAACACAGCAGGGATATCACACACTGGGAAGCTGGATCCTTTTGCTGATGTGGATGCTGTAATATACCAGTACCTGTGACATCAAAGGACTATTTCAAATCTATTACATCAGGTTTTTTCCTGAAATAGAATTTTGAATAATACATTTTTTTAATTCATTAAATTAATTTTCACAAATTTACACGTTCAGCAAAGAATTAAGCTGAGTGCTAAGAGAAGACCTTAACAGAGCTATTCATCACATGGTGCCAGCATCAGCCACCAAATTATGTTTTCATGAAACACAAAAATAGAAAGCTCAAGACATTAGTCTATGCTATATGAGTGTGGTATCCTGGACTGCACAGAAATCCTTATGGGCAGCGACCTGACTGCATAATCTGTGTACCTAACTGATGTATTGGAAGACCACAATTAGGTGTATAAGAAACTGAAAGGATAATGTATTTTTTAGCTTGTTTTTCAAGTGCCTCAGAGGAAACTCATTCTGGTTTATGACAGACACTCATACGTATGGGTTTTGTAAGAGACAAGACATTCAAATTAATACCACGTACAATGCTTGGCAACATTTAACTGTTCTTTTTCTTCTTTCTTAACTTGCCTAGCCCCATCTGAGTCCAGGCTCAGCTCTGACCAGAGCTGAATTAGCTTTAAATATATCTCTACACTTCTTCTCCATCTGGCTGCCAGCCAACTCAACTTACATAAGGACAGATGCTACTGTTGTTGCACACTGCTCTTTCCAGAAAGATGAGTCAGTGAGTCCCTTTGTTTTGTGGCTCACTTGTACAGATTTTGTATAAAGGCAAGTTTATCCTCATCAATTCTGCTGGAAAAGGGCATCAAACTGGCTTTTAATTTCTGTTTAGCTGACTGACCATGACTGCTCTTGCCCCAAATGAAAACTGTGAGTGCACACTACATTCAATGGCTTCAGGCACCTTGTTTCTCTTCATGGAGCTCTAGCCCATTGAGGCAATCAAATACATATCTGGATTTAATTTAGGGTTCACTCCAGGCACACACACACAGGCAGGAGATCCATGTCCAAGCTGTGGCCAGTGTAACTGTGATGGGAGCTGAAACAGAGACAGCTTCCCCAGCACTAAGAGCCTAGGTCCCTGGCTTAGAACTAATCCATATCATGCTGAACCACAAATGAATCTCCATAAATCTGAACAATCACAGTGACCCTTTCCTCTAGAGAGCTGGAGCTGAGGGATTTCTGCGCCCTAAGCCTGTGGCTGCAGAGCTTTAAGGAGCTATTAGTGAGGTTATTTAGTCACACACACAAAGTGGTTTGCTACAAGCTGTTGACTGGACACAAATTCATCACCTTGGTGATCTGTCAAACTCAACATGGTTACGATGTCTTTATTACCAAACCAAAAGGTTGCATTTATTCTTAGTGTAATCCTTGTGGTCAAGCACGTGCAATCCAAGAATGGGTTTGGCCCTGATCACTTGCCAGTGGTTAATGCTTTGCATCAAAAAGCAATGGTATTTGCATCTCCAAGAATTAAAGAATGGGTTTACTCCTGTATGTTGATGCTCAGATCTCTGGCTGGAGTCTCTGGACCCTGTCCAATTCAAATGCACGCTACTTGCAGTACGCAAAATGCTTATTCATATGGGACCAGGGTTTGGGCACTTCTTTAACATTAAGTACAGAAACTAACTATAGAAATACCAGTAGTTCTCGCAATAAATGGCATATCTATGATAGACAGAATATGGTTATCTCTGCCCTTTTCCCAAGGAACTACTGTAGCTCACAATCCAATCTATAGCTAATGTCCATGCAGGTGAATATCGTTTTCTTTGTTTTCACCATTTCAAAATATTTCTACCTTTCTCTGCCTCATCCGGTTCTTTCTTTCATGCTGAAGTTTTCTGACCTCTCAGCAGATACATGTAAAGAATTGATCCAGCATTCAGCACAACTTTGCCACCATGAGTACAAGAAAACCTTCAGGAAGAGCCTGGAAGACCAGGAACCTATTCCCTTGGCTGTTCCTAGATCTGTCACATTTAGTATTACAGACATAATAAAAAACTTTTATCCTATACATTTCTAAGAAGTAAAGCTGTGGAAACTCCAGGGCAAAATATCTTTGACAGAAGGAATGTTATCTGTAGGAGATTATGGAGAATTAAGAACTCATGCCAGTCTAACTTACATCAGAAGTAAAACCATTTATTTAGGAATCTGTTGTATTGCTCAGGCTGGAATGTATTTCTTTGCGAATATCCCAAGTTTTGGTGTGTCTAATTTTGCCCTCATGCTGGCTGTGTACCTCTGAAAAAGAGGGGCCTTAATTTTCTCTTGGAAGAACTGTTAAAATTGGCCCATTTTTAGTTTTTCTTGACTAAGGCAAGTCACCTACTGATTACAAGTTTCTGGGCAATGGTGAAAAGCAGACTTGAATGGATGAATCATGGAGCTGAAACTCTTCCCTGAATCATAATGTTTTAACTAAGAGTGAGTCATGCCAGGATGGAAACATCTGTACTTAGTACGACCGGTTTCTTTGTCAAAAGAGCTCTCGGGAAAAGCATGTCGTCACGCTGGCACCCCATTTGCAAGGGCTGGGAGCTCTGGGCAGCAGGGCCATGACTGTTCCTGCCAGTGACACACAGGAGGAACAGCACAATGGTGCATTTCCGTCTCTGACAGTGGCACACTGAGGGAAGACACTGTGCACAATATATAGTAGATGCAGCTCCTTGTGTAGCACCTAAGAAGGAATCCTGAGAGCTGCAACTTTCTGAATCATATCAGCTCAGCGTCCTGCAGCAGCCCCAACTCCTATTAACAGTGCTGGAGTGCCAGACATCACTACTTAGAAACACAGAATCATTAAGTTTGGAAAAGACCTCTAAGATCATCAAGTCCAACCATCAACCCAACCTGATCCCAACGAGAGATGTCCTGTATGCTGGATTCTTCTCTCTGGCATCTCTGCATGGTTCAGGCAATAAAACGTAGGCTGGAACCTTTGCAATAAAGTCAACTGGGGTTAAACTATACTTCCACCTCTCTCCTTCACCATAAGCAAGGCACTGTGTAACCACCCCAGGCAGGATGGAACCCATCTAACTGCAATTACCCACTCTAACTGCCTGGCCATGGGCAGCACACATGTAGACCCAAAGGCATGCTAGCTTTTCATCCCACTTATACCTCCACTTCCAACCTGAAAAGGCCCCAGGATGGATTACAGAGCCCAGCAAGTGCCATAGGCTCTGCCAAGATATGGCAATAGATCCCATCAACCCTCTGAAGCCAAGTTGTAGTTTTAAAACACACTTGCCTTGACCTCAACTCCAGGGTTTGCTAAAGGGGTTTGTAAGATAATCATATGAATCTCACTGGAAATACTCATCTAATAAGATAGTGACTTTCAGACATTATTTCAGGGTTTTCATTGCTGTAGAATGAGGCTGGAATAGCTAGGATGATCCAGCTGATGGACTTTTAATGTTCAACCTGTCTGGCCTAGGGACCGTTTGTGTTCAGAACTAACTATATGGACACATCTTTTTTCTGCCATGGAAGAGCCTCACCTGTCCTCCCAGGCTGCAGATCTGTGCTCACGGTGCTTCCCCTAACTTGCTCAGGCAGTATGAATAGAGGTACTTTCCATGTAAGTGATTGGAAGAGGCTAATTGAAGACATAAATGAGAATAGCCCAGTAGATGTGTCCATGACATTGGCAATGAACCAGCTGGAAGGTGATATCTCTCTGTTTGCAAGCCTGGTAACAATTCATTTTTTAGTTCTAGTTAATTTAATGTTATTTCAATATCTTCTTTTAGAGGATTTGCTTTCATTCTAAAATATGACATTATCAAACTGCTGTGAGTAGTCTCTATTTTGTGACTGAATCAGCCCATTGCCTAGGTAACCATGCCAATCAAAAGAACCAGCCTTTCCACAAAGACTACTTAACATTTTGTTCTTCTGCATAGACTCATCAAGGAGAAACATTCAGAGAGGGCTGTGTAATATATTGGCCACTCTCACTTTGTCCAATCCCATACCCATGGGCCCAGAACCACTAAGATTTCTGGTCTAAGCCTTCCTGTAAACCATTGCTGAAGTATGTGTATCTTCTCTCTGCCTTCCTGGGCCTTTTAACTCTTGCATGGTAAGCCACAGCTTCCTTCAGGAAGGTCTTCTTTCTGACCCTGCTTGAGATGGATCCACAATTAAGTCTCCCTTTTTTTGTTGCTGCAGCTCATCCTTGCATCTTGTAGGCTTCTAATGATGATCCCTGTCATTTTCCACCGACCTCAGTCCAGAATCAGATGTGAATGAAGGGCCATTTTGGTAAGAAGCTTTTGTTTTAAGGCCGTTAAAAGAGCAATGTCTCTAAGCTGCTTTTTGCAGCTAGCATCCATTCTACTTGTTGGCCTTTATACCCCTTGAGTAGCTTGATTCACAGCTTGTTTTAACCACATAAGCTGCTCTCTGGCATTTCTCTACTCCCTGTTACTGATTAATATGTCAGTGGCAATCATGTTTCTTCAATTTCTGTAAGCAGCAAGCCTCAAAATGAATGACTAAAGGAAGCCAATCCCAGAATCCCAGAATCCCAGAATCCCAGAATCCCAGAATCATAGAATCACAGAATGGTAGGGGTTGGAAGGGACCCCTAGAGATCATCTAGTCCAACCACCTACCAAAGCAGGTTCATCTAGGCGAGGTCACACAGGAACACGTCTAAACAGGTCTTGAAAGTCCCCAGAGAAGGAGACTCCACAACCTCCTGGGCAGCCTGTTCCAGTGCTCTGTCACCCTCACAGTAAAGAAGTTCCTCTTCATGTTGAGGTGGAACTTCCTGTGTTCCAGTTTATGTCCGTTTCCCCTTGTCCTATCACTGGGCACCATTGAAAAGGGACTGATTGCTCCATCTTCCTGACACCCACCCTTCAGATATTTATAAACATTGATTAGATCCTCTCTCAGCCTTCTCTTCTCCAGGCTAAACAGACCCAGGGATCTCAGTCTTTCCTCGTACGAGAGATGTTCCTGTCCCTTAATCACTCTTGTAGCCCTCCATTGGACTCTCTCTAGTGTTTCCCTGTCCTTCTTGAACTGGGTAGCCCAGAACTGGACACAATACCCCNCTCATGGTGAACATGTCCACCAGGACTCCCAGGTCCTTCTCTGCAGAGCTGCTTTCCAGCAGGTCAAGCTCTAACCTATACTGATACATGGGGTTATTCCTCCCCAGGTGCAGAACATTACACTTGTCCTTGTTGAACTTCATGAGGTTCCTCTCAGCCCAACTCTCCAGTCTGTCCAAATCTCACTGAATGCTGTATCTTACTATTGGGGGCGGATGTAAGTATAAGTTCAAGAAGCTTTGCTTTAATAGCCTTCTATTTTCCCAAACCATTCTGCTTTCCATGCAGCTACTGTTGCTTTAATTCCTGTTTTGACCTCACAATAGTGGCCTAACTGTTCTTGAGTCTACTTTTGTAAAGCACTATGGCCATCAGTGCAAAAACTCCAGGATGAAGGCTGAACCAAATTGGCCATTGCGATCTCCATCCACAGAAAAATCACTGAACAAATGGTCTAGAAGCAATTTGAAGAAGTCATCTAGTCCCCTGCCATGTAGTTGGCAGTCTTATAATCCTGACATCATTTGTGACAGGTGGAAGCCATTTGTTGTCTCATCCTAAAACTTGTTGGTGAGTTTAACTATCCTACACTTACTATTTCTCCTAAAGGCTAATCTAAACATCCCTTACTATAATTTAGGGTAATGTTTCCTGTCCATTCCCAGGCAATCCATTCACTTTCCCACTGAAGCTGGAACACCTAGATGTTTTCACGTGTTTCACAGACACTTCCATAATTTCCCTATCTCTAACATCAGTCTTCTCTGAAACAGGATGAATGTACAGAGTGTATCTCCTGTAGCACCACTTGAGAAAATCTTATCTGGATGTTTGCTCCTCCTCATACATCTGAGCAGTTAATTTCTGCAGTTGATTGTACAACTTCCCACTCTTGGCTATTTCTCCCTGATCTACTGTTGGACATTATTTGCTCAGTAGGATAGATCATATCGGCAGAGTTACAAGAGGTGCGGGAATTGCGTAGCTGAGATTTGAGACACTTGTGGATCTCTTTCCCAGGCTGAAGCAATGAACCAAGGATGCTGCTATCTGACAATTTCTGTGCTTTAACAGAGCAGGCAATGGTGTAGGTATCTTCACTTTAGAGCTGGCTGGAGGTTTTATGTATATTACATGAAATGTTGAGTAATTTCTTGAGGTTTCTTGCAAAACTCTGTTTCATCTACAAGTGACTCTAAAATTCTTATTTTTATATCTTTAACAGTTCAGAGTAGTCTCAGAGCTAGATTCAGTGATCTTCATGGATTCATCCAGCAGCAAGATGTGGGCAGTGAAATCCTGCTTTTACAGTACCATGATTCAGAAGAAATTGTGTAACCTACCTGTGGATTTTGTCCCTTTCTAGTCTAGCTACACACAAAGTAGATCCCAGTTTCTACACAGAACAGGTCAATGCTCATTCTTTGGCTCTAAGGCCAAGCAGCACTGCACTGCTGTCATCCATATGGATAAACCCCTCATCACCACCAGAAAAAAAAGAAAGTGGCTTCATGTAAAGTGCCAAGTGACATGGGTCCCTGGTGGAGACATGACAGAACTATGCCCAGGCAGAGCTCACAAGAGAGCTAGCTGGTGCAGACCACACCATGCTCCGGCCTGCAGTAATGACTAAACAACACGAACAACTCCTAGCCTTTACTTCAGACAATCCTAGTCTCTGATCAATGTATTTGCTTAGATGTAGCCAGTAAGGCTTTCAGGTCTAGCTCAGGCTATCAAGGAGTGCTGCATCACATTTTACTGATGGGCAGCACTTCCAGATCAGTGAAATATTTTACAGCACTTGAGCTTAAATATCCCCTTCTATAATCTGAAGGAAAGGAAAGAAGATAAACGGTAAAACATCTATCAAAGCATGGCTGAACCAGAAGGTCAAAATTGCTTGTTATGTGACTTAAAAGACTAGCATCATACTCCAACTAAATCAATTTTACAAGCCCGCTCACTCTCCTCATCCCCTGCACAAGTTCGCAGCTTAGTTAAATTTAGCTGCAAGAAATTCTCTTTGCAGCCTAGTCTTCATGATTATACGAAGTCGTTCTTTGATTAGGAGTGCAAAAAAAAATTAGGATGAGTATCACCAGAGTAAAAATGGAAACAAGTTGGATTGCAAAATGAGTCATCCCAGCAGAAGTATGTAAACTAAAAGCAACAGGAAACCCAGAATAGCTCTTTGTGAGAGAAAACATCATAGTGGCTGAAATCTATCCATGCAACTATCAGAGTAAACTACAGGAGATCTGACACATTTTGGATCATATTTGTAATAGTTTTTGTAAGGTTTAGAAACTGCAAAATTATAACAATTTCCAAAGAACAGAAAATAAACAAAGGAAACTCTCATCACTTCCTTAGAACAAAGAAGTTACAGATCATACCACAGCCAATATTTTGTTATGGTTTAGCAAGTTATTTCCTCTTCAGATAAAAACCGCGGTATGAAATAATGACAGATGTGATTTTTACAGTGGTTAAAAACTCTTTAGGTATTCACCTTGATGGAATGAGCTTCTTCAGTGATTGCTTGACAGGTATGGGCAAGTGATGGATCATTCAGGAAATTCCACACGGGCAGACACCATATGCCACAAGACGCACTAATTCCTACACTTGCTGCTTGGCTTATCTTTCCTGTCACATTCAAAAATTTGGCAATCCTCAGTGGAAATTGTTGATCTTCAGAAAATTATGTAACTTTCTATAAATTTAGCATGTGCAACACATAAACAACAAATGTCCCAGCTAACGCATTGCTAATGCAATCCCACCATATGCTTTCTTCTAAAGGCAAGCTGAATAACCGGAGATGCCTGTGTGACACTAAGCACAATACTCACGTTGCTTTGTCATGAAGTCTTCATTCCACATCCTTGGAAAGGCTCAGCTTCCACGTTACTAAGGAGCATTCATTCTGCCATTGCCCTGGATCACGCCTTACCCATTAAATCACCACAAACTGCAAACAAACAGTATCAATATTAAGTGTGCCTGTTTCCAATTCAAATTAAAAAAAAAAACCAACCTCCCAGTGGTGTGTTCCTAAATCTTCCCCCCAAACTAGCACTCTATAATCATTTTCCACCATTTAAGACAAGCCATTTCTATATCCACTTGGAGATTCCTAGCTCAGATTTATGAACAGAGATTTTTGCCAATGCAGCTCCAAAGATCCACCTTCCACACGATGGGACTGTGTTGCTTCTTTGCCTTCCAGTCCACAGTGTTTCATTCTCTGTAAGAAAGAACAACTTTCTTCTAACTGGCATGTATAAGATCTTAAAAAAAGCCCACAATCAACTAGAGAAGAGAAATCATCAACAAAATAAATTCTGAGCATTGTCATTTTTATCAGACAAAAAAAATTATTTTTTTTACTTTCCATCTGGAGGCTGGTACATATGAAAGATAAATTAGTTCAATATAAACTCCAGTGGAGAAATCTTATTCTTTAGCTCAAATGCAAGATTGGGATTTTAAGAAGACCAAAATAAAATTCTGTTGATAGTCTAAGTGAGAAAAGTTATCAAAAAATACCTTCAATTAAAAAAACCCCAAACCTATGTGCCTTTAACTAATTTCCATGTCTTTCCTTAGAGTGTAATTTATCAGCTTTTCTCTTTTTTTTTTTTTTAATATGTCCAAAGCAGTAGCATAACAGCAACTCCCCATCCCCTAGCTGGCAGCAGTGCCCCTCTGGGCCTGTCTCCTTGTCATCTTCACTTCACAGAATGTGTCCATGACTTAGATAAAATCAAATCCTTCAGAGCATGTGCTGCCAAGGGCCTGAAAAGGTCTAAAACACATCTGATAATGCAGATTCATCTCTGACCTGCAACAGATAACAGCAGTTCATATTCCTGTGCCTGCAGGTGAGGTTATTAGTCACAGGTATTTTATTATTGGTACCCATGGTTAATAATAGATGGAAAATTTCAACCTATCTGTGTGTGCCTGCACAAAGTTATGGTCTGCTTTGGAAAACCTTCTGGTCCTCTGCATTGCCTGCGTGTGCCATTACTTTGGGCTGCAGACAGTGTGGTGCCAGCACCATGCACAGAGATCGTCGGAGCTCATGGAAGTCGTGGGACATGCAAAGGCGGAGAGGGAAGAAGACTATGATTAAGTTTCAACAATGAGCATTAATTCATCTTCTGTGAGGGGTCTTATTATTTTTGAAATTCAGCTTTCGTCCTAGGGAGAGCCTTAGCCTCAGCTTCTGGAATACTCGGTGATTGAGATCTGTGGGGAAGGAAGGGGGTGTGAAAAGGTGAGGTATTCATCATTCAGGAATCTAAATGTCCCTTTCCAAATGGATTCACAGTAGTTTACCTCTTCTGATGTCACTGAACATATATTCTAACACTGTCCTGGTTCTGGCTGGGACAGAGTTAATTTCCTTCCCAGTAGCTGGTGCAGTGCTGTGTTTTGGATTTAGTAGGAGACTAGCGTTGATAAAACGCTGATGTTTTAGCTGTTGCTAAGCAGTGCTTATCCTAAGTCAAGGATTTTTCAGTTTCCCATGCTCTGCCAGTGAGGAGGCACACAAGAAGCTGGGAGGAAGCATGGCCAGGACAGCTGACCCATACTGGCCAAAGGGATATTCCATACCATAGAACATCATGCCCAGTGTATAAACTGGGGGGAGTTGGCCTTGGAGGGCAGATCACTGCTCGGACATCAGTCAGTGGGTGGTGAAAAATTTCCTTGCACATCACTTGTCTTTCTTGGATTTTATTTCCCTGTTTCTATCATTTTTTTTAAATCATTATTCCTTTTCATTACAATTACCATTATTATTATTGTTTTGGCATTTTATGTTTGTTTGTTTGATTATAGTTATTAAACTGTTCTTATCTCAACCCACAATTTTTACTTTTTTTCCCAATTCTCCTCCCCATCCCACTGTGGTGGGGGAGGAATGAGTGAATAGCTGTGTGGTGATTAGTTGTTGGCTGGGGTTAAACCCACTACAACGGGCTGAAGTTTATGAGGATAACAAAGAATAATCTTAATTCACTGAAAACTAGAAAAATGTAGAGGTCTCTTCCACCTTTTAGTTCTAACAAGGATCCCAGTAAGATCTGCTGGTGTTCACATAAAGTGCCAAGACTGGAATAAAGCCTGCATGTAAAACAACACTGGGGGTTTGTCCCTCCTTGGTGAAACCATGATGAATAAATTGGTGCAGGAGTTATTTCTCACTTCTTTGTACTTCTTAACCACTTCAGTGAGGAAAGACTCATTCCCAAGGAAGACTTAGAGGAAGCATACACTTTAGGGGTTCAAATCAATACTAAATATTACATGTGGCATTGCTGTTGTGATGCATGAGGCACGGGGTGTGCCGGAGGTGTGTGGTGGTTTAACCTTGGCTGAGCACCAGGTGCCCACCAAGGCGCTCTATCACCTGTCCCCCCCATCCCTCCTCAGTAGAGCAAAGGGGGAAGAAAAATAAGATAGAAAAAAAACCCTCATGGGTAAAAACAAAGGCAGTCCGATGAAAACAAAGCAAAGCCAAGCAAGGCTGTGCATGAAAGCAAAAGAAAACGAAGATTCATTCTCTACTTCCCATCAGCAGGCGATGTCTGGCCCCTTCCTGGGAAGCAGGGCTCCAAAACACATAGTGGTTGCTCTGGAGGACAACAAAACGGCCCCCCGACCCTCCTTTCCCCTGGTTTTATAGCTGAGCTGACATCATATGGTATGGAATATCCCTTTGGTCAGTTTGGGTCAGCTGTCCTGGTTGTGTCCCCTCCCAAGATCCTGCCCACCCCATCCCATTGGGGGGGAATGCTGGGAAGAGCCTTGGTGCTGTGCGAGCACTGCTCAGCAGTAGTCACAACACAGGTATGTTATGAGCACCCTTCTAGCTCCCAGCACAAAATCCCGCACCATGAGGGCTGCTATGTGGAAAATCAACTCCAGCTCAGCCAGACCCAATGCAAGGTGACCGAGTATTGCCTTGTTTTTTCTGCTTTGAAGAACTTCTCATGCGTTCTTCTGAGTCCAGCCCAGCATATCTACCCAGAGCCTGGTACAAGGCAATCTAGGGAGTCAATGTGGTTTTCAAGATCTAAAATGTTGTTGGTTTTCCTTTTATCCTACCTAAGAGCCTCTAATTATTATCTACTGCAAACTGCAGTGGCAAGCTGCTTTGAATGCTGGAATGCCACTGTATCCTTTGGAAAGCACTTCTTCCTACCTGATGCTAATCATTACCTTCATCTCTGCCTCAGCATCTCTGTATCTCCCACTCTTCTGACTCAGGTATTTTCAGGGGCTGTTTTGGTAGCAGTAACAAGATGATGCTCATATTTGTTTTCTTAGTGCAAGATTAAGCCTTTGAAGAAAGAATACATTGTGTGATATGAACTATTTTCATGAATTTTGACACAGAGCAAAGGAATTTCTTCGCGGCTTTCATGTGCTTTATGACACTCCCTGAGACACCAGTGGGTCCTGGGGGCTGGGAACTGGCATGTTGTCCATGAGTCTTGAAAAAGTCCTGCTCGGGAATAAGAAGAAGTGCAAATAGTGTATAAAAAATACATGACCTGCTTGATGAATTTCCTTGTATCAGAAACTTGATCTACAGCACTTAGATTTTCTTTGCTTCTTACCAGAAAATCAGGGAATTTGCAATAAGCCTCAGTGACCTGAAGCCCCTTCTAAAAAGGAAGACATTCATTACTGTTCTCAAGAAAAGTGGAAATGTTGGACTCTTAGACTTAATTCAATATAAATCAATTTAGTATCAGTCTGGCACTTCAAATATACAAGAAAGTTGTTAAGAACAAGATCTCACCTTACCTAGGTGAGATTCTCCATAAGGATGCTGTTTCAGCCACTCCTCTTAATTATCCTTCTCATTAAGAAGTATCTGTTAATGTCTGTGCTAAAGTTTTCCATTCATAGTTTCAAGCCATTGCTTCTTATGTCATCCTCTGAGAACTATCTCTTTGTATTTATTTTTCCTCAGAAGCTATATATAAACTATGATCACATCCTTCCTGAATCTTCACTGTAGTACATTATATAAATTCAGCTCCCTCCATGACTCCACTTACCATTTTTTTCTCTAATACTTTTATCTTTCTTGTCACCCTTTGTATTTCTTTGGTTCTCCATTGCCTTCCTAAATGGTGCTATTCTTTTGCTGACAAAATCTATTTTTTACCAATGACAGAAGAAAATGAGCAAAGAAAAGACATTTTTTTAAACTCTCACTTTTCTCTTTACAAAGTCAGACAGATTAAAGGTAAAAATCTCTAGTTCCATTTTCTGCCTGTGGTTGTTCCTATCTTTTGACCACCAGGAAAGATTATAAATTGCCCAAGAGTTACGGAGCTTGTAACAGTAATCACTGTCTGTAGCAGCTGTTTCATACTCATTAAGTTTTTCTTTCCACTACATTTCTCCAGGAACAATGGTACAAAATCTAACAACAGTAGAAGCCGTTGTGGGAAAAATTGAACAGTCCAGGGACACTCTTTTCAGCATATCTTTCAGAAATATGTCCAGCAATGGTCTGTAGTAACGTGGTGTTGCTGTCATCAAAGATGAAAGTCTGTCTGTATATAAGAAATGATCTCTGCAAAGCTGCTCTTTCACACACGCAAATGTGTAAGTTTGTAGAACGAGATGCAGATGGAATGTTTTCTAAGATTTCCCACAGAAACTAGTTTAGTTCATAATGACCCTTGGCTAAATACATAAACATTCGGGTTTTTGCCTGTATTTTCATTGTGCTACTTGGCAGAATGGGTATCTTTGAGTCTTCTCCTCTTATGCTTTGCATTTTGATGTGAACTTGATCACTAGCTTTGCCAGTATTTTTGTGTTCTGGTACAATTAAACCTCCTAATGAAAGCAGAAATATCTGTCATTTTTGTTCATACCAAACAGCAGTTATTCCTTGACAACATGACAAATATCAGAGGTGCCTGGTTTCCATACTTTTTCCTCTGCAGTCCAGATTACTGCAGTGCTAAGCATACATATTTTCATACGTTTTTTGTGCAGTGGAGATTCTTTTGGAGAACCTGAGGAATTTTCCGCTGCTTCTGAGACCTCACTGTCTGCTGGGGACAGGAATCTGCTACTGTGTCAGGATTTGGTGGTTTTCTTCTCCTCTGTTGTCAGAGAGGAAAATGTGGATGTGGAGCATGAGGAAAACCAAGTAGGACCAGATAATTTATCTATAAATCTTGTGCTATCCTTAGCTTTTGATTTATCAAATCCATAAGAATAAACCAATTTCTGACATCATGTTCATGCTAAGTTCAAAAAGAAAAAGAAAGGACTGAAAAAAGCAATGTTTGTTTTTCTACATCCATAATCCTTTCTCTCCCTGAATCACTCATGAGGCTCCACAATGTATTACAGCTGACACCGTGTACTTTATTTACTGTGTTTTCTTCCACAGCAACTATAAATTCAGCTGCAGAATTCATGAATAGGAGGCACATAATATTAGTCACTTTGATATATAAACGCTAACTTATCGTGAGGTTAGTTGTCAATATATATCCCTTGACTAGGAGGCCTGCGTACAATATAACATTGAGGAACGATTTTAGGCTTTGAGAAAACTGGCTTTTGTTTTGCTGTATTAGGTATTAATTTGCCCTGTTATCACAAGTACAAGCCTCACATCAGTGAACCCTCACTAACAGTGCCTGTGTGATACAGCAAACCAGCATGAAAACATGTAGCAGTGGGGAAGAGAAATGAGGTGAACACACCTGCAGGCAGACCCTGCTTCGGCACTGCCAGAAGTAGCCCTTTGACTGTTTATAGCAGGGTGCCTAGTTTAGGTCTTTAAACATTTTGTAGCTGTCTAGTGCTGTGCTTTATCTGTTGTAGTGCTAATACTGATCCTGGATGTACAGCTGACTCTTAATTACCTGTCATTAATATACTTACGAACAGCCTTGATCCTGATTTGAAGTAAAGCACACGAATTGAGCATTTTTCCCCTGACAGTTACTATCATTCATTTATCTTTCCAGGAACAAATACTCGTTATGAAGTTAATAAAACACTTTGGTCTTTAGTAAGGTATGGTATGTTGTGGTTAATACCAGCAGAAGGTACAGGCAATTTTGTCTAACAAGAAGGGAACTGGAGTTCAGCACTGTTGTAATGAGGGGTAGGGACCATGACAGCCACGTGGGAGACCTACAGTCTTCTCAGTTCTCCTGCGTGCTTTCCCCAGCATCAATACCAAGACAACTTGCTTCTCCAGACCCTGAAATCTTTTTAATTTAAACACAACCAAGACGAGGCAATGCACTTTCCTATGCGTTGTACAACACCTAACTCAGTGAGGGCCCTCATGGTTTTGAGGTTGTCCAGATGAACTGAAATAAAAACACTGAAGTTGTACCAGTTACTGATTACAACTTGGCTACCTGTAGTTCGGCCATAAATACAGCAGGATAACAGAGAGCACAGGGGAGTTACCTTCATTGTTTCTCTACCACTTTCTTTGACGTGCACTAGTTAGGGATATGCCCATTTACGCATCTTTATATTCTCATACAGAATATTCTTATAGAGAGTATAAATATTCTTTTTAATCCTGACACTAACTATTGTCCTGGGGATCTTGGTTGACAAGAAATGTGTCATTAACCCTTTCTATAAGTAAAGAGACATTAGACGTCCCAGAAGTATTTTTTTTTAGGGTTTAAGGGGGTTTGTGAGACATTCCACACCAAGTGAGTATAAAACAAAATAACCAAGAACTGCATTTTTTTTCTAACTATGGCTGTGGGAAAGTAACAAGTTGGCTTAATTTTGTTCACAGTCCTCACTAAAGGGTTTGTTTACATATTGCTCAATTTTCAAGAAGATACTGTAGAAATGAGAACAACCTGTGTGGCCTCAAGAAAGTAAATGGCTTTGTGTTTTGCTCTGGGAAATGCTGTTATTTGGATTTGAACCAAATGGCTACACAGGGAAAACATTGCTGCTTTCTGCCAGGGAGAGATGCAAATAAACACCATGGCTGAATTTCATCTGAGTATTGAGAAAGCTAATCTCTGTGACTGTGCTCTTCCAAAAGCCTCACACTCAATACAGAATCAGAATCACAGAATCATTTAGGTTGAAAAAGACCTTGAGGATCATCTAGTCCAACCTTCATCGAACGTCTCCCTAACCCTTAGACCATGTCTCGAAGTGCCACATCTACTCATTTTTTTAATACCTCCAGGGATGGTGACTCCACTACTTCCCTGGGCAGCCTGTTCCAATAGCTAATCACTCTTTCAGTAAAGAACTTCTTCCTGATATCCAATCTAAACCTCCCCTGGTGCAACTTGAGGCCATTACTTCTCGTCCTATCACTAGTTACCTGGGAGAAGAGATCAGCACCAGCCTCACTACAACCTCCTTTTAGGTAGTTGTAGAGAGCAATGTGGTCTCCTCTCAGCCTCCTCTTCTCCAGACTAAACAATCCCAGTTCCCTCAGGCACTCCTCATACGACATATTCTTCAGACCCATCACCAGCTTCATTGCTCTTCTCTGGACCTATTCCAGCACTTCAATGTCCTTCTTGTACTGTGGTGCCCAGAACTGGACACAGTACTCAAGGTGCGGTCTAACGAGCGCTGAGTACAGGGGCGCAATCACCTCCATACTCCTGCTGGTCACACCATTTCTGTCAAAACTCCAACTGGCGAGATGGAGAGGGCCACAGGTAGTGGAGTGTCACTCATAAACCACAGGAGGAATTACAACACATCTTTTCTCTTTGAGTGATGGTGACAGAGATGCTGGCCTGCTCTGACAAGCCCTGACATCCTCAGGAAGCAGCAGGGTCGTTTGTAGAGAAGCCTATGACCAATAAAGAAAAAGTTTGTGGGTTGGTTTCCCTTCAGAATGTTTCACACCACATGTGCAGTGATGACATTTGGCCCAAGTGACTAGACTTAAACTAACTCATAGACATTTCTTTGAACTACTTGTAATAGAGATGGCAAAGATTCAACACAATTTTCATTGTGCCAAATCACCTGTGTGCTGAGGTTTTTTTCAAGTCAAGAGCCCAGAGCCTTCAGACACCACTGTGGCCCTTCAGGTCTTGGAGCAGGAGGTGACTTCTGCTATTGCCCAGGTCAGAATGACAATATGAAGATGAAGCCAAGAGCTCACAGATATCTGTGAACTGTCACAGCATTCAACTTGGTAAGCGCTGTTCCCTTTTTCCAAAGGCCTAACTTTGATCTAGGTTCCAATAGTACCATGTCAACAGCAATCTTGATTTACACCAATGTTCAAGACCTAAAAATCCACCTTTTACAATATGTTCTGTCTAGTGAGAAAACACACTGACCCGCACTTTTATTACTACACATTCCATGCCTTGATAGATAAATCCAACACAGCTGTCATTCATGGGACAGCAAGATGGCAAAACACAGTGGAATTTCTCCATGGTCATTCTCACTGAAAGACAAAAAGGGGATGGAAAGCAAAAACCTTCAATTTTGCAGAATGCCATTTTCAGTTCACTCCAGAATGTCATTACTACATAACAAATGTGAGCTGGCAAGCATCTGCTTCTTAGCAGAAAAGTGAAGTATTTTGTTGGGGCTGGGAATAGTTTAATATCTGTGATAAATCATCTGCAGGAGGTAGGGGAGAAGGAAAAAATTGCTACAGAGCTCGTGCAGAGAAGCAGGATTGACTGTGCCTGCTTAGAATTCAGAGCAGAACTTCTGCATTTATATTAACAACAGGAGCTTTGAGAGATCACACCTCAGTAGTTAAATTTTGTTCCACATCATACGAATTTAGCCGTCTAAAAATTAAGCTAAATTTGGTCACCTCTGTGTAACTTCACCCCTCTCTTTCCTTTTTTTTTCTGTTGAGAGGCACAAAATACAACCAATTAACCTCCTGCTAAAGGGATCACATGAACATCTATAGATCAAAGGACATGGGTCAACATGAAGAAGAGACTAGAAGCTAAATTGAGGCAACTGTGGCAATAAGTCAAACGAATACAATAGCTTTTGACAGCCTGAACTGGAAAAAGGCAGCTTGTGCTAGCACAGGAGAGCTAGTTTGCTTTGCCATATTCTTAGATTATATAATAAGAGAGCATAAATAGAAAGACAAGCAGAGGTAACCACAGACCCAGAATAAATATGAGATCAATGAACCATTCCACTCTTAAAAGATCTCACCCAAATGACCTTGGCACATTAAAAGACAGAAAAGTTTATGCCTTGTGCTAATCGCTAACAAAAATAACTTCAAAGAGCTGAATCTGATCTGGGAACAAAACAGTCCTTTACCTTATGTTTACGTATCCAGATTATAGACCTAGTGTGACCTCTGTACCGCAAAGTCCTGGCTCCTGAATGTCAGATGGAGTAAAAGCTGAGGACACCCCAAAGAGAAAACAAGCTGTGCCTTATCATGCCTCCTGGCCTCACAGTGGTCTGGTTTCTCTCTCACAAAAAGAAAGCAAGAAACAAGAAACTGAACTCTGCTGAACCCCTTACAGAGGATCAATTGTCAGGAGACATCACAAGCTTTGGATATTTCCACAGCCTGGTGAAGACACAGATGTGGTTCCAGTTCTCTCTGGAGAAGAAAAGCATGTGGTCCCATTTTATATTTGAGGAAGAGATAAATCTCTACTACAGGGCCAAAAACAGATGAGTAAACTTAACTGGTAGGCTATGTATTTTTATTTTTTTTTTTCATTTTTAAGAAAATGAATGTAGGAGTCTGTGGACATAAAATCCTTTCCTTGGATATTGTGCAACTCCATCCAGCTTAGACAGCTTTTAGGCTACAGTTTCCAATTTATGAAAACTTCCTTTAAGGTTGCTGCAAGAGTACTTCCACTTATGAATAAAATGCTATATTTCAGAGAAATAAATTCAGGTCTAATAGAGTTAAACTGAAGGATCTCATCTAACTGTTCTTAAAGCCAGCAAGAAGATAATTCTCAGCAGCAGTTGTCTTCATGCCAGTTGTCATTCCTCTGGGCTAGATACTGTAACACTTTCATTTTAGGCACCTGTCCCTTAACATCCAGAGCTGGAGCTCCTGAAGGAGGGTGGGGAGGCCCTTTCCACGGCAGCCTGATTCAAGCTTACCATGTCAGAGCTGGCCTCGAGGACCAGCGGCCAATCCTCTCAGCAGGATGGAAGAGGTTGCTGAGACCCTTGCTGTGCTCAAGGCCATGACACTCCTCTGTGGATGCAAGCTCCTGAGCTAGTCAGGAGGAGCATTCCCCTGAGTTTGGTTTCCTCTCCTGAGTTTCATCTGCTCTTTTGAGAAATGCCTTCTATATGCCGCCTTTTTTTTTTTTTACCCATAGAGCCAAGGCTATCCCAGGGCTTAGCAAACTCAGATGGGAAAATGGGAAACCTAAATATTAATAAGACCTCTTCTCTACCTCAGGGGATTCAAACCTATATTCCCTGGGAGTAGTTCCCTGCGATAGTTTTACCTGAGTAAACTATCAAGTGAATGAGTTGTTGCTGGAGAGTATCTGACCATCCTAATTAAACCACCTCCTCATCCAGTGATGACTGAACACGAAAGGGAAAGCCCAGATAGAAGCTTTAGTCAAGGGAATAATGCTTAGCTAGTTTTGCTATAATAAAGAAAATCCTGGTGCCATGGTCTGTGTTTATGTGGGGAATTTAAAACCTGTAACTAATGCAAAATGAGTATACAGTTCACGATACCTACGACGGAATTCCTGCCTTCCTTTCACTGCATATTTTGTTTATCAATATTATTTTTATTATTATTATTTTCTGCATAGTGTACAAGCTTAAAATACCCAAGACTTATTTCTTTTTACCTGTCAGACTGATGATGGAAACAAAAACCTGGGCATGCACAACCTCACTGAATTGATGTGCATCAGTATTCTTACGCTGAAGTCAAATCATAACTCTAGTAAGAGATCGGTACGTAGGGGAGCACTCGGGACTGGGATTTGCAGTTCTACCTAGTAACCAGACATCTGCCTAGCTACGCCTCCTGAAAATATCCTTTCTTCGGGGAAGAAAAGCCCTTTCAATAGAGGAAACATGCTAAAAAATGAGGCTGGAGAAGTCACTGATGTTACTCTGCACAGGGTGCGTGTACAGTTAGCTTGATGATAAAAGTTAAGAGGAAAGACCTGTTTGTACATAAACTTCTGCTGACGGCCAGAAGCAAGTTGTACAATCCCTTGCTGCCCATTTAATTTCTTGGGTGGGAGATTCCTTTGCAGATTCAATTTCCTAATAAAGCCATTTCTTATTAAAGGAGGAAGGAATTTCCTGATAATGCAGAAAAATACGGTATGTGATTCTTCCATGGACTTTGAGCCATTTCACAGAAAAGAGGAGCTTGCTGCTCATCATCTTCATCAAGAAATATGGGCTCAGGTGGGCCCCCAGACACTTGATTCCCAGCACGCTTTCAAAAGTACCTGTGAAAGTCAGATTGATCGCATGAGAACATGTGCAGGTTTTCCGTATTTTCTGGGTGCCAGGTAGTGGTGCAGATTACTGCAGGGGGCCTCATTTAGGAAGTTTTCCCTGCAGCTGGATTGGCCCTGTGAAGGTCCATCATCATATGAGTACGTGCTCTATCTCTTCACAGCTGCAGGTAATCACCAGATGTGGTGATTTCTGTGCCATGTTTTGGAATTAAATCGGAAATCGTCTGAAGGACAGAAGACATGGCGACTTTTCTAAGCTAAGAAATGAGCCAATAAACTTCCCTGGTGCCTTTAGAAATGACTCCACCAGGGCCTGTCAAGCTTATGTCACATGTTTTATTAATGGATGTGCATTTCAAAAGCTGCTATTTCTCTTCAATAGTTTCATAATGTGGTCTCCACTGCACTTCCCCTAGTTCTCAAATGCATTTTGCCTTTTGGGCATCCTGGGGAGAAGAATCTTCCATTAAGGGCTGGCTACTTGGAGCCCTCCCAGGATGGCATCGCTCCTGCCCACGCCTGGCACATTGCTTAGCAACACCAAGGAACACTTATTGCACATCCTGCTATTTATGTTTCATGCTTCACATGTTGACTTTGTCTCCTGCCTTCAAGTTCTTCTGATGGAATCGCTAAATGTTAGATGCCCCAATAGTGACACACAGAAGCCCCCATTCTGTCCCTATGAACTAAGCAGGCAAATGATTTCATGTGCTGTGACAAGGTTGCCAGCTTTTCCTGCTTGTTGTTACTGGAAGTTGCATCACCTGATTAATATCAAATATACACTCATTGGTAAAGTAATGCTGTGTTCACAGGTGCAGGAATTACAATAAGGATTCTCCTAACCTTTAAAGATTATAATGATTAACCTAGAGTGTTTTTTTAACACAGAAAGGCATTAAATTTGTACATTTCTGCCTTCATTGCCATGTTGGCAGACTACAGAAGATCTCCTTGCCCTTTGGTGTCCCTCTGTTTTACTGGTACAGCTATACCTCCATACTGGTATGCCCCATATGTGCTTCCTTCAAGGAGAACAGCTGACTGGGAAAGACTGGGAATGACTGGGCAGCAAGAGGCACAAGTGGCTAAAGGTAACCAAGAACACCAATCTCATCCAGCAACTGCTGGCTAGAGTTTTTTTAATATTTTTGCTCTTCCTGCTTTTCTACTTCTAGAGTGCACACCAAGAGAGACCCCAGACAGGCACCATAATGTGCTATGCTACAGTACAGCAGCTACAGTACCATAAAAAAAAAAAGTAAATTGTAGGATTTTCTGTCTGAGGGGCTTCACATTTTAGATATGTGTCACAGTTTAGGGTCAGGGCAGTCCACTAGACTACAACAGATACTTTCTGTTAAGCCCTCTCCCTTCCCAAAGGGAAAGAGAAAGGGTACAAGGGAGAGAGACTTAGGGATTAGAAAAGACTAAACCAGCTTTAATGAAAATAATGATAATAAAATGGAATATTTACAAATATATAAAAACCCAGTATCGAACCCAACCTCCCCTGACGGCAATTACTTCATCATCACCACTGATGCTGTAGAGCAGGTGCTGGGGATGTCCCAGACTGGAGTCAGCAGGTGGGAACAGGATTCAGGAGTTGGATTCTGCAACTGGATCACCTGTCCTTCTGCTCCTCCCCACAGGTGCAGCTTTCTACTTTCTCCACCCCACTATGTGGTACACAGAATTTAGCAGTGACCTTGGTCTGCACACACCAATCCTTGGTAGTAACTGTAAACATCAAGTGTTATCACTGCTAGAAGCAGACACTGTCTGCAAAAATATCCTGTTAACTTCAGAAAGTGCAGTTAGTTAGAAGAGACTGGGCTGAAAAGTGAAATCACTGAACAGATTCCATTCTGTACTAGCTCAGACCAGGACAATATGTGACTCTGTTTACAATCATTTAGAGAGAAGCTCAACAGCTCAAATAGTTTCAGAATAGAAATTTACCTGCTACTCCCAAGTGAGTGCTTTTCAGGGAGAAAGGAGAGAGAAAATGCTCTTTAATATATCCAGATTAATTTCTTCACAGTGAATTAAAATATCTAGCAAAGAGCAAAAACTATATATACTGAATACAAATAAGATGTGGAAACACAGGGGGAAATATCAACCATAGTTGTTTGAAATCTGACGGGCTAGATTCACAAAGGTGTGTGGAAACCTCTTTTTGGTCTCATTTCATTTAGTACCTCTCAGATATCACTCCGGGATTTGGGGCTTCAGTCTGAATTTAAAGAACTATTTCTGGAAGCAGCCGAGCTATGTTCTGGGAATCAATCCCAGTAATTGAACATGAAAAAGAAACTATGACCTGATGCACCATTTCCATCTTCCTTATGCATTTGACTTAAAAGAAGATGAGAAAGAGCATCTTATGAAACATTTTACATTAATTTCAGATAGCCATCTGTAGAATAAATATACAATATTGGACATTGTGACTTTAACACAACAAATCAATTTGAAACTTGATGTAAGTGGAAATCATTTCTTTACGTAGTCAAATACCACATTTCTGGGGAAGAATGGAATACTTTGTGGGAGAAGAAATAAGCATATTACTTTAGGAGAAGGATATTAAGTACAGTTGGGAATATTGAAAGTTCCAGATTTAAATCATATAAATTACACTCATATAAAAATGTTTCAGTTAGTGCCATTACAAAATAAATGAAAGCATAACAGTGGCAAATAATCTATGATGAGATTCAGGAAGCTCAATTTCTCACAGTGTTAAGTGCTGTGAATCAGAGTATATGCACACAAGGTATTTCAGATTTTCTACAGAAATTGCAGTGAAATTAGACATTTTGTCAATACTTCTTTCTAAGTTTTCAAGGAGCATCTAACTGAAATGGCTTCAGGATGCCGATAAGGTTTTTAGTTGTTTGGGTGATGTCTTGAAAGAATCAACACGTATTTGAGAGCTAAAAGTGGATCACTACAAGAAAAATAAGTGCAAGGGAGAAATTTCTATGTGTGTCTAACTGTTCATTACTAAATACTGTAAGCCATACAGCAAGCATCCTCAAGAACAATCTAAACTAACAGTAACATCCTACTCAAGATAGTAAATACATGTGGGGAAAGCAACGCGGACATATGTATCAGTTAACATCAGTGTTTTTCCTTCTTCCAGTGTGTGCAGTTAGGAATGAGTGGACCAAACAGGATGACTGAGTTCAAAATCCCTTCTCTAGGGGAAAGTTGCAGCTCACCAACCCTCACGCAAAGCTGAGAGCCAAGGATCAACACCCAGTGCTGCAATATGGGAGAGAGGCAAGACACCCTGTTTATAGCAATGGCTGCTTGACTGACTGCGGATTACACCCTTCTGCTCTATTTTGTCAATGTGCTACCTCTTGGCAGGATGGGGAGGTCCAAGCAGCTGTTAAAGCAACATCATCTCCAGTATAAGGTATTTCTTCCTGTGTAAGGGAGTGTGTCCAGCAGTTCCCCACTGAGATATGGTTGCCTTTGTGCAAGACTCATGTCAAAGCCTTAGCGGAGCCTCAAGATATGTATCCATACACTAAATGCACTGTCAAGCAGGTTGCGTAGTTCCCTGCCCAACTGCAAGAGGAGTTACCTGACTACTCAAACTAGGGACTGCTACCTCCTTTGGAAATTAAAGCCTTTGCTCTCAGTTGTACTTTGATATGGGAGTATCAGTCTTGAAGTCACAGTTGTCATTTGGACTGCCAGTGTTAGGTTGACGATTGGACTCAATGATCTTAAAGGTCTTTTCCAATCTAGGCAATTCTGTGATTCTGTGATTCACATCACACAGAAAACAAGGGTATGTGCTGGCCTTTTTACTTTAACAACTGAGTCAGAAGTCCTATAGCAGTTCAAGAGAGTTCATCAATGCTACACACTGATCACGAAGTAACAGCCGTACACCAGCTGTGACCAAGAGCAGTTCTCATAAAAAAAATATGCTAGGAACAGAAGGACATATTCCAAATTCCTACTGCAAGCTCAGTGAGCCTGAAAAGCTCAGCCCCTGATCTGTCTGGTCACTGCCATCTTTCAGGACAGAAGCTTTTCAAGACCAAAGGCACCTGAAGACAGATAATCCATAAAGTTCAAATTTCAAATACAGCTTGGGCTGTAGTTCTGCAGCCAGAAAATGCAGGTCAAGGTGGCACAAGCCTTTAGAAAACCTTACGTTCCTTCAGGTCTCCCAGTCAAATATTTTAAGGACGCTGATAAACGCTTGCTGGTACAGAAACAGTCTTTTCCTCAGAAGACTGCAGAAAGTGAAGATTGTTTTTAAGACACACTCACTGCCTCTTTTTTTCCAGGAGAATTCCAAATATCTGCTGACACCCACAGGCAGAAAGGCACATTTTCTTTTAGTTTAAAAAGAGAGTGCTTCTCTCCCTCTAAAAAAAAACCGAAATCCCTCATACAAAGTAACACAGGAGGTGGAGCTTGCTTACTTTACCAACTCAGCTGTAAAACCACCCAAAGTAGCTCATCTGTAACCACATTTGATGTCAGAAGAAAATCCGGGTGTGTCAATGGGAAGACAGGTACAACTGGGAGGTCCAGGATCATGGGCACCATGAAGTATCTTCATGAAGTCCAAATACAATCTTAGTGGATTTTCCCCATGGCCAATGAAGCATTCAAAATCAAACAGGATGGCAAGGACAATTATGTCCCTGCTGCTATGATTGATTTGAGCCATTTGACTAGACAGCAAGAACTTTGTTGAGGTGAACAGATAGAGCTGATAGCAACTACTGGAGGAGAAAACAAGACTGAAAGATTAGGTCCAAGCTACAATTAGAGGCACCATTTTGTACTGGTCTGAAGAACCCTGCAGTGGTATAAAGATCTGGCTATTCTTTTGCAGTCAGTAGTCAAATACGCAGTCAGAGGGAAAAGCAAAGTACAGGATCATTGTAAGGCGAAGCCCTGAGGGAAGGTGCAACAATGCAAGGAACTGCTTGACAACATCCAATAAATAAATGAATGAAAAAACACTGGTAGGGCTCTGGAGGGCTCACTTGCACAGAAAATTACTTTTTAAAAACTTGTGCTCCTTTTATTCAAAGTGTGTCTCTGACTCTCCTTAGTTCAGGAAGAAGGGTAGGGGGTGAAGGAGGAAATCAGGCAGAGAAAAATAAAGAAAGCAAAATCAAAGCTGAAAAGTCAAACCAAAATCCAAAATGCAGGTTGTAAGGATAATGAACGCAAACAGCTCAACTGGGGTGCTGCATGTTGAAAACTAGCAATCATGTTGAACAAGGGACTAATCAAGGAAGGACGAAAGAGAAACACACTGGGCCATGGTAAAGGCACAATTATACTCTCTCGATGTAAATCCAGTGGTTTTTCTTGGAGATACATCCAGTGTAAATGTGGTCCAAATTTGGAAAATAGGATTTGCCACTTTCTTCTTTCCTAATGAAAACATTTCCACTGTTCTCATTTTGGTATAAACAGCTGTTTGTACAAATATTGCTAGTTTTATACAGACGGTTTTACTCCATCAGCTTCCCTCCAAGTACTCCCAAAGCTAAAGGTGAAAACAGCAAAGCTCTACAAAGTACCATTCCCAATTATCGCAGCCCAAGGGCTAAGGGTGTGAATGGACACAGGACAAAACAGCAGCGTTCATGGACTGACTTATGAACAGACACCAGCAGAGGTGACAGCCTTATAAATGAGCACAGGAAAAAACAGGGAGAATTTTGTTGTACTTGAACAGCTTGGTCAGCAGTTCTGTGCACAACTGCTCTGCATTGCTGAGTGAGAACCTGGCAGCAGGAAAAGGTTTGAATTTATGCACAATAAATATGCACAATAAATATTATTACGCATAATAAATATGGCAGCCAGGTATGTTGTACCTGTGCGTAAGTGTGTGGCAATGGCTTTCCGTGATGCACACGGGCTGCATTCAGTTTCTAAGCGAGGTTTCATTTGTTCTAACCTTTGAAACCACAAAGAGAACATGTTGACAGAAGTGTGTCAAGAAGTTGTAGCCTTCCCCATTAACGTCACCCGGGGCACATGCGCTGCACCATATTACAGAGAGGACACACTGTTATGGAGCTAAGCCCCCTTCCTTCCCAGCTCCTGGTTAAAATGCTTTGGATGCTTCCAGCCTGAGAAATTGCCTCTGTGCTTCCCTTGGACATTGCAGCAGGACATTCAAGGAGTGTGAAACCAACTTTTTTTTCTTTAGCTAGAAGCACTTAAGCAGAGGTCAAGATAAGGTAAGCAATACGACTCTGTCACTAAATGATTCTCTTAAATAAGGACAATTTCCCTAGTAAATTATAAGGTGTCTCAAAAATCTTTCTTTTCACTGCTTCTTTCATTCTGTTTTTTTACCTGTATTAAAAAAAAATAAATAAAAAACCCAAATCACAATTCTAGTATAACCATAGATTTCTGATCCTAAATACAATCAGGGCCTTTGTTTCTTTGCCCCATACAGTCTGGTTGCTTTTTAACTTTGGATTATGCTCTGTCATGGGAGAAGCAGCTTTTAACAGTTTTTAAACTGAAGGAAGCTTCTCAAGTTTCTATTTTTAATCTGAAAAAACCTGGACCCCTGTAAACTTTTTCAGCCTGAAGCAGAAGAGATGGGATGTGTTTTGGTGCAAAAGACAACTTGAGACCTCACTAAAGCCTCTGGGAGACAGACCGCCAGGGCTCACAGGCCATGTAACAGATCTGGGTTTTATCAAATTACATGCTGTGGATTTGCCATATTCAAGAAAATGACACTTTGATTTCTATTGGTTTCTCAAAGTGTTTCTAGTAAAATTTGCCCCCTAAAAGAAGCCACTTGGCAAAGAACAAAAGAGTACCTAACTAAAAAAGCTCAGTACTTACTTCAGGCAACAGCAAATCCCAGAAAAAAATGCATTTTACTCCAGAGCTCAATACCAGTGCTTTTTTTTTTAAATCTACCCTGTTGTGGCACATGTTAAACACCCGTTTCTGACCTTAGGTACTGGCTTAGGTCTCAGTGCCATAAGATTTCCAACACATGAGGATATCATATAGTGATACAAGAGAAAGAAAAGAGAATAAACACGTAACTTTTTTTGTATTTATTTGTACTGCAAAAAAAAGGAGGCAAGAGAAGTATCTGATGACTCTGCATGAGCTAAAAAAACTGCCAGTAAAAGGAAAGACAAAGATCACCCTCAGAGCTCAGGGTGTGCTTTGTAGCAAGGGTTTTGCCCTTGGATTTTCCTTCTAAGAGAAAGGTAAATAAAACAAAGAAAAACTAGCTCCAGTCCGAGGCTGGTAAACAGACCCATAAATGTGCACATTGCTTCCAAAGCAAGGTGGTTGAAGCAAAAAGTATTGGGATCATTGAAAACAGATTAGAGGCTGCCCTAGGGGATGTGGAGTACAATGGCTGGACAAACCTTGATGGGCTGAGGGACCTTTAGTCATTTCCAGAACGACTATACAGTTTCCTTCTAATAAGCCATTAAATTACACTGCTAAAATTATGTGGTTTCAAGGTCTGAAAGGGGCTATTAGTCTTTTCTCAGTAAACCCAGTAGTAAGTAGGTAGACTCAAAGACACCTGCCTGAAACAAAGTGTTACTTTGCACAGAGCACCTCTAAAGAGTTTGCTTTTTAAAATGGGGGGAAGATGGTAGATTTGCAGTTGACATAGGCAAAAAAACCAGCATGATGTGCGAAGTCTCCAAGAGTAAACAGCAAAACAAGCATTTTTTAGTTTATTCTTTCTTGTATAACTCCCACATCAGTAAAACAACCCTGGAAATGAATCAGCAGTATTATCTCCCAGCATCAGCTGTCCACTCCCTTAGCAAGGCAGTGCTGCAGGGGGGAGGTTTCTCCTTTCTCCTCTATAGTTAAGAAGTACCTCTGTTTTCCTTTCTTTTATACTGAACATACTGCTTTCTGTCTTCATCAGGAGGAAAGAAAAAGCCACCACCCCATAAAATGCCAACCCAACCAATCAACCAAAAAACCAACTCCAAAAGCCCCAATGAAGTCAGTATTTAATGTTCTAATAATAAATGAGGGTATCAGAGACTGCTAAGAGAAGAGGCTGTGGAGTGTGTGTGGAGAAAAAGACCCTTAAGTGCTAAACTAACAATTCCATAGAGCCTTTTTTATGCAAGTTCTGGAAAGAAGCTTTATTAAATGATTTATTCTTACTTTAGTCACAGCCCTTACCTTACCAGAATCTGGCCAGAAGCTGTCTGCAGCTTCCTTCTAAAAACACAGCCTTGTATCAAAGCAGAAGTGAAAGAAGGAGAGATGAGTAGACCCAGAGACTCAGTTCTGTCCCAGCATTTTGAGATGGTTTACTGTGCTCAGAATGGGCTTTCAGCAGCAGATACAGTTAGTGCCAACACTGGACTGGGCCTAAATGCATGAGCAGGACATTGTCAGCTCTGATTGCAGCACTGGTAACAGCAATGTGAAGAACTGTGTGAGAGGGAACAGCAAGCGGGGAGCTGTGCGTAGCTGACATTTTGCTGCGGACCTGTTACTTTTTGTCCAGATCTTGTGATATCTCCAGTATCACCTTAAGTATAATCACTGCTGCATTTATCATCCTGCTTTGCCACTGTGGGTCTGCCAATTCTTCTCACATTCTCCCTTCTTAGAGCAAATCCTAGTTACTCTCCTAATCGTCAAATGTTTCCAGTTACTTCTGCCCTACCTGTCCTTCTTACCAGTTAACAGCTAGGCTGGCTCCTTCTTTTGCTCTTTAGGTGCCTGTACTGTTGATTTAAATCCTCCTCCCTGTCCCAAGTTCCCTTCTACCATCTTTCTTGTATGAGATAAATATAATTTAAAAAGTTTTAGGCCTGTCAACCTGCCTGCACCTCAGCTTCACCTCAAAATCCACTTTGGCTTAAAGCAGCTGCTGCCCTGAGAAACCAGTGGAACTGCTGGTGCATTGCCACCAAATCTGTTGACTGGGAATTAAGAGCACAGTTAATCCGTGTTAATGCTTCCTATTACTCTTGTTACTCCAGATCTTTCCACTACTGCTTGTTATTCATTTCCTTCTCCTGTTACAATTTCTCTGAAAACTGAGGCAAGATCTTGGTTCCTGAACTAAAGTCCACTGTGCAGTGGGATGAGACCTGGCCAACAGCCTGTCTGCATGGCATGCAAGGGAGGGAAGGGATTTTTATCTTTAGGGAAATCTCTGGACTCTGGGCCTGAAAAACTTAATAGTTCTTAGCTGTCACATCCTAGCAGTCTACATGCAAGGTGATGGTAGCCTTTAACCTACCAAGAAGGACAGAATTTTGAAGATGGCTGTACTAACATCTTAGCACATTTGTAGCCTAGCCATGTGGAGGTGGCGTTTGTTGCCTGCCTCACAGCTTGATCTTCCACAGCCTCTCTGCTGTAGAGCTCACCTGAAAACAAAAGGCAGCTTATTCTGTCTTCTCATAGAAGAAGCTCTTCTTTGAAGAAATGCAAAGAGGCTTTCACAGCTGTTAAAAAACCGATGCCAGACAGTTAATACACCTTCCTTCTAAATTATCTCTGGACTGCAGAAGGGCTAGAGTATTTGTACAAGATTATGGTGTGTTGCAGCTGCCTGGGAAACTATGATTTTGTAGGTTCCTTGTGAACTGTACTTTAAAACATCAAAGGCCCCACACTTGCCTCTCTTACTGCTCTTACAACCTCAGCTTGCAATGTCTTAATCTCCCTCCTACCTACCACCCACTCCCTGCCTGCTATTCTCAAACTGGTTTTCATTAACAGGGCCAGAAGATGAGCAGAGCCTATGGAGGCCGGGGCTGAATGAGATCACTCCTGTGGCACTTTGGTGCTGCGTCAGTCTCAGGCTGAAGGGAAGGACACAACTTGATGATATTGACTGCAGGTGCATTAAAAACCCTCACTGGTCTCCATGACACCAAATTTTGTCCCATCCTTTTGCCACCATCTCAGGGGCTGTGTGGTGGCTAAAGAAAGAAAGATGCAAAGGGCTGAGTTTCATTGAGATCCAGGTTTATAGCCTTAGAGAAGCCTTAGACACATGGTAGCATCTACTATTGCTAGAAAGGTACATCTTTCCTTCCTGACACTACTAACCTCCCTCTATATAAATGTCAGCATCTCCCTCAGCAACAGCCACCTGCTACTTTTTCATGCTGTAGAACAGGCACTAGGCAGCAACACATTTGCTATCTTTCCTGCCAATGCTAATGTTTCAAATATTTGTGCTGTTCTTTGTGTAGGTTTAATATCACTCACTGTAGAAATATTGTTGCTAATGAAATAAAAAAGCTGCATGACTCAGAAACCTCCTCTGCAAGGACTTTGAATAACTGTAAAAATATGCAGTTTCTGCATGTAAAAGAGAAACAGTTTTCCTTTCTGACAAAAAGTGCAAACTGAGGTGTCTTGTTAATGCAAGTCACTTGATTCATGAGAAGCCATCTCGCTAATGTGAAGGGGACAGCTCACGGAAGTACATTGGTTTATATTCTACTTGGCCTCTTTCACACTGTTCAGGAGTTGTTATTCTCTATTTCTTCAGAATAACGTGTTTTAAACTGAAGCTCTAGCACAGCTTTTAGCTGTGCAAGTCCCAGTTCAAGCTGCAGTCATTATAATTTTACTGGGGGCACGCTAGAAGTTCAACTGATGATAGGAGATTCAAAGACATCTCTGGTGAGCTACTACTGCTCACCAAAACCATTGGCAAGGGCATGCTCTAACCCTCCTTCTTTGCCCCCACACCTATCTCCAATTATAAAACTTTAGTTTGAGTTCAGTTTGTGACAGCTGATAAATTTCACTCTGGACATTCAGTGATTGTGGCCAAGAGGCAACCATCATGCACAACAGACAAGCACAACATCTGCAGAACCCAACCATTAGACATTTAATTGATAAATAATGCTGTTGGCCATTTAGATCCAGATAGGCTTTAAATGAAGAGTGTCCACAGCAGAATGATGGGAATCTGAAAAAGGGAGAACATGTTGATTTTTTTTGAGATGTATTTGAAAATACAATTCAGCATGTGCTAAATTAATGATCACAGGCATGGATCAGATGGTTGGTACAGGAAAAAGAATCCACGCGCCATGTGCCTGTTTCTGCTGTGATGTGTTGGTAATTACTTTAAATATATCTGTTACATCTGTTGATTTTTGGTTCTACTTTTGAGTAATAACCCAATCTGCATCATTATTTAAGAAATAGTTTAGCTCCATACTGAAACAAAATTTGTTATAATACTGTAAATAAACCAAAAAGAAGATTGCCCAAGTCCCAGGACTGTAACAACATAAATGAAGGAATGGATAACTCATTTTAACACACACATAAAAAATTATTTAAGCTGGCAATCTACTCGGTATCTTCATTTTATCATAGCACTGAAGCAATTCATGGTTAAGAGATGATTGATGGAAACACTGTCTTTTTCAATTATTCTGCTATCAAACTTCGAGGGGCTTTGTTGATCCAGCAGCAGCAGACTTCTGCCCTCCAGTGTAATTCTCACTTATGCTGAGCACCCAGTAAAACTGAAGTATGGTTTGAAAAAGGTGAATTTATCTCCTTTTCCATGATAAACATAATTTATTACTCTTGTCATATCTGATTGCTTTTTTTGTACCTAAACACTGAGCTAAGCATTGTGTTGGAGCCTGGTTGCCCACAGAGACCTTAGATCTGCAGCATTGTCCCTATTTAGGGCAATGCTCAAGCACCTGGTATTGTGTAATCACACACACAGGTGCTTTCCTGAGCTGGAAATAGCTAAACATGTCCACACCCAAGCAATCTTCACCTTTTTGTCCAGATCGGCTTTGAAAATGTTCCCTCCCCTTCCATTTGAGCAGGAGAACTGTGTTTCTGCAGTGCCAAAACACCTCACAGGCTCAGGTTAATTTCAGACTGGTGTTAGGTAAGTCCTTCAGGCCATAATGCAGGATAGGATGTTCCACTCTCTTTCTCTGTGCATCTCACATATTATTAGAGCTACACCAAAAACCTAAAAGCTTGGTAAAGACTCTAACCAGGACCACACCAAGCCATGGTTCTGTGACTTGGTTGGGGTATGAAGTGTTGGATTTGGTGTTTAAACCCCCAGTGTATTCAAATCCACTATCTAAGAGGCTGTCTTCCCCTGCACGTCCTCCTGCCAGAGTTGAGATCCTCAGGTATGCAGATACTGGGCACCCATGGAAGCAGTCAAAGAGGACACTGAGCTCCCTTAGGGACTGGCTGGTGTCAGAATCCACTCTCCAAGTATGTCCCCAATAGTCCAAATATTTTGTCTTTTAATGGCAAATTATACCTCTCCTTTTTTTTTCCCTCAGATGGTCAGTGGAGTACTCATTACAAGGATCATTTGAGCGGAATGAGGCTGGAGCACAAGCTTAACACCTTAAATGGAACCGCCATTAGGTTACTGAGCTGTAGGATGTATTCTAAAAGCATAGCAAGATTCTGGCTGACCTTGGTAGTTCAGGATTTAATTTGTAAAATCAAAATGGATTCAAAATGTTTCATTTTAGAAGCTGAAGAACTGTATCGATTCATATAATAACAAAGCCAACATTTTTCTGAGGAATGAAGAAGGGGAGAAACAAGAGAAATGTGTTCAGAGCATAGGGCAGTAGTGAGAATCAGATATGTTTAAGAATAATCTTTAGATTGCCATATCCCTGAGGACTGCTACAGAACAGGTTTCATGTCACTGAGTGGAAACACCAACTTTCCTGAAATACTCTTAAAAAAACATGTTTGAAAAATTCATGTTGGGTGGGGCTGGGGAATGGAGCAGAAATGGAATTTCACCGTAAACCTTTGTAAACGGCTATTCTTTAAAGAACCAAGTCTAAATATGAAACCAAATCTGCAGAAAGTGAGCATAGGTGAATAAAATATTGTTTTTACCTTTACAATAATAAATGAGACTTTTCAATAAGCATGCTCATAAGTTTTACTTCTAAAACTATTGAAAAATTTGTATAAGTCTGATACTAGCGGGATTCATATTTCTATTAACATTTCAGGAGCCAAAACTACTTATTTTCCCAATAGATATTTGATATTCTTATCCTGGCTGGCTCAAATTAAGCATTTTCCTCCAGTGTTTAAGAATGTAGATCAGGGGAAGAACTGGGGTTTTTTTTTGCAGCTAGAAAGCAACTTGCATCTGACTTTTATAAATTTAGGACAAAACAAGCAAGCAATCCAACTTACTGCAATCTTATCTGCATTCTATTTAGATTGTCAGATTGGCAGAAAAATAAATGAAATTCTAGGTGCTGGATTTATCTTTCCTACAGATTTGAATAATTTAAGAAGAATTCTCAGTATGTAGTTATGTTGTATGTATTTCATGTAATTTTCAGAATTTCATGGTGTGGAGGTACCTTATTTGATGGGGAGATGGGTCACTAGCTTGTTAGTTAGGAATGAGTCTAGAATACTTTGACCCTTGGCAAAACTGCATTGTCACTTCTGGGTGTATCAAAGTTGGACCTAATTGTGTTACTCTCTCAGTTATGGCATCACTGCTTCCCACTGCTTCACGAAAGCAGAAACAATCTACCTAAAATATTCTCCTCTGTCAAAGTTTTAATTTTGTTTCTACATAAATAATGCATGTGTGCAGGCAGTGGTGCTGCTGTCATTAACTGGGAATGGACCTGGAGCTTTCGGCTCTGAAAGTACAAATCCACACACCTTGAGCAAAAGCAGCAACTCTCACATACTATTAAATAACAGGCTGCTACAGTCACTGTTACTCACCACAGGGCGGGCAAATCTGCATGCATTAAACACTGTTTATAATATTTAATATGGAGGTTCTAGCAGACAATGTAGACCCCTCGCTTGATCACTTTTAAAGGGTAAGAATCAAGCATGGCATGAAGACAGGTTGCACGTAGCTTTGCCTGCAAGCAGGTCTACCTCACTGTTGATTTCTCTGGCTGTGCTACAGTCATTAACTACCAGAGCTGTGTTATTCAAAACAAAACAGGCCAGAAGTAGCAATTGCAAATAAAATAATTAGTGTCACCTCTGTTTTGCTGAATGTTAAGGGGCTAATTGTTCTACCTAGGCTTACTGAAAGCCTGTATCCTTTTTGTGTGTGAAGTAGTGAAAGCTTATTGAAAGGCTGCAAATGTGCCTCAAATGATCGTGCTAGAGGCACTACTTGCTGCAGTGGGGAAAGCAAAAAAAATGCTTTTTTCTCAAGTCTCAAAGTGATGAAGTCTCGATTTCAGAGGAAGGCTGTCTTGAAATGCCTGAGAAATAACTCATTGCATTGATATTCTGTCAGAGCCTCCCACTGCTGAAGATACAGAGGCAAAACAAATAAAATCCTTCATTAAGGAGCAAGCCGACATCAATACTGTACACAATGTCTGCAAGGTCAACTCCATGCTCTCTACTGGCAAGGTCTGTTTATAACTGCTGTGCTCAAAACCAAAGCCCGTTGTTGATTCCTATATGCTGACAGCAGTTACTGTCACACTGACAAGAAAGTAATAAATTGCACCAAGCATTCTTCAAAGGGAGTTACAAAGTATTCCTCAGGGTTAACTTCAGAGAAGAGGAAAGAGATGTCAGAGTGGAGGCGAACATTAAAACACACGTTGGAGAAGCTTTGAAGAGATCACTTGGGCTCTGGGAGGGGAAGAGTTCAGAAGTCACACTGCTTTTTCCATCACTCTTCTCTTTCCAAACAATCCCTGTTTCTCTAGTTGTCATTAATGTTTTCTATACCTTTCATTGTATTCTTCTGTGCCTAAACTGGAAGAATGATTTTAGGATCTCTCCACCCAGTTCTTCCCCTTTCAAGATATGTGAAGGGGGCAAAAATGAAGTGATACAGTGCCCAAGGATGAGTGGAAGACCTATCATGTTCTGGGTAACTGTATCTTACCCACTGAGACATGCTGACTCCATAAATACACAGATTAAAAAATGTCTAGAGGTCTGCTTAGCTGACCAAGCACTCATTACCTTCCCCATCACCCTGGAGGAGGCTGAATGATGTTCCCACCCTTAGAGGTGTCCATTCCAAGGGAAGGGGACACAGTAACAGGGTTAGGGTCCTCAATGACTCAAAAAGGCAGCCAGTTCTCCTGACAGGACACTAATAAGCAGGTTACAGGAATCAGCCTTAAGCCCTGAACCCTCCTGAGCACATTTTCAAACCAAGGAGAGAATAAATGCTTCAGGCAGAGAGCAGATGTTTAGGCTGTGGCTGCTTAGTTTGAAACAGAGAAAGATGTTTTCCTCTGTTGATGTCGATAAGGTTGAGTTGTTTCGTTCTTTTATTTGAGAGAAAATAAAAGCTGTTTTGAAATGCTAGCCCTGACTTGCGGTGGCACCTATCAGTTTGCTGAGGAGTAGTCATGACCAGACAACTGCAACACATTAACTGGGTAGGGGAAGACAGGCAAAACTATCAACCTCTGCTGTATGGAAGAATTCAGTGTAGACCATGTCAGTCTTCTTGTCCCGTTAAATTAAACTAAATTAAATCAAATCACCTTTGTGGTCTAGATGGTAGAACTGTGCAGAGCAGAGATCTGTCTATGCTTTAAATTCTGCATGAAGTGCAGTTAAAAAGAGTGTGCCTTTGCAGCTCAGTTTCATTGATGTGCAAGCTAGTATTCATGTCAGGTTTTCTTTTAAGGATACTTGAATGACCCTATTTTTAGATTTTACTGTGATCTTGCTTCATCAGATATTGCATGCATAATGCATCATCAGCAACAAAAATTTTAATCATGGCATAAATGAGCCAAAAGATGCTACAAGAAATCAAAGTCCCAACTAATTTGCTTGGGGGTCTGAGTAACTGGATTCTGCTTTTTAATTCCTAAATTCAGAGAGGCTCTATGTTGGATGTTCCCCAAATGTGTAGCCGACTGGGGAATGTGTGTTGCCAGGCCCATCAGATTCAGTCTCAAAACACGAAGCATCATATTTCAATCTGAAAGCAGCTTTTACCTTTACAGTTTTTGCTTAAGAGAAATTTAGACCAGAATTTGGGTCTCTCATCTAAATAATTCAGATAAAGTACAGCTCCTGGTTGATGGCAGAAAACCATTTGCAGATCAGTCACAAATTCCAAACCAAGGAAGAAAAACCTGCAAAGTAATTTCAGGGCAGTCCCCCATGACCCAGCAAGTAAACCCTTCACAGGCACAGGAGGCTCAAATACTTTGAGTTTCACTTCCAGCAGCACAGAATAAATACCTGGGGCTGTGCATTGTTATTAACATATTAAGAAAATAGAATTAAAATCAGACACCTTATGGAACAGCAAAGAGCACTGAAAGGGCCTTATTAGACCTGTTTTTCAGCTGGGAAGGCTTTTTACTTGTTGCTGGCTTTGTTACGGACAATCCATTTAATACAGCTTGACAACTTTAAAAAGTGGGTCCAATACGTTATTTGTAGGGGGCAGATATGGGGAGGAGGGTATGTTCCTTTTCCTTGTAGGTCACATGGAAGTGACAGCACCAGTCACTTCAGCTAGATGAAGCTCGACTGTTTGTGCAAGCAGATGTCTGCTCCTTGTTTCACCCTCTCTGGGCAGCAGAAGCAGGAGCAGCTCATGACATGCTCTGTACAGGGACACCCTGGGCTTGAAAGGAGGCACTCAGGGATTAGGTAGCTCTTGCTGCCTAAATAGCTGCTCATGGGACAAATGTTGAGGGCCATAACTATTTCAGCAGGAATATTTTTTCCTGACCTCAGTGACTCTTCTTCACATGGTGTTTTATGTTTTACAAGGAAAAGCTTTCTCCTTCACAACCTCTGCAATCTGGAAGAGCCTTTTCTATTTCTCTAGTTCATGGTTCCATCACATTTTATCTTCAAGTTATCTCCTTCCTTCGATTAAGCCTTTTATTTCTCTTTCCCCTGGGTTATCTATCTCTGTTTTGATAGTATATAACTGAGCTGCTGAATATTCATTATTAGTCCCCAGAGTCACATAAAGATCTCCAGAGCATGATAAAACCCTCCTTCGGTGTGTTTTGGTTAGATTAGAGCCTAAGCACTAAATGGAACTGGGAGATGCAACACCTCCCATTGGTTTTAAAAGAATTAGAAAGGGAATATTTATCCTTTCATAAGGGAAAGGAGAGAAGGAAAGAGAGCTGGGGAGGGAGATGGAAGGTGAGAGGAGAAGAAAGCAGCCAGGAGAGAAAGGGAAAAGAAGAAGAGAAGGGAAAGCAGACTGCTGCAGTCCAGCCACCATGAGGTGAAGTCCCTTCTGTCCTGACACCATTAAGTTTACTGAGGGTATTGCTTGGTAATGATATCACAACATACAGCTTTTTAAAGCAGCAGGGGTAAAATATTAAAGCAACTATCTTCTCAGTCAGTCAAGCACCACTGCCAGAAACAAGCCCTTCTCTGTAAGCAGAGGAGCAATACTGCTAGCAGTGCATCAGACAGCCCAGCTATTAACCTGAGAGGAGATTCTGTGTGCCTGAGCAAAGAATCGATGTATTATTTCTCTAGTTAGAGGCATGATTTAGTTCCTGGGGGATCCCATCCCCACCAGGGCATGAACTTGTAGCAAGGACAGGCTGTGTGCAGCCTGCTACCCTGCCTGCTTTGAGCCCTCTACCAGCAGGCTGATTTCCCCAGGCTGGGTAGAGAGGCAGCAGGGAGAGCAGCATTCCCAGAGGGCAGCTCAGAGCATCTGGAGGTCCCATCCTCAGCACCAACTGCTTGATTCATCCTTGATGAATTCCCCATCCAATATTGCAGCTTATTAGCTGAATAAACAGATCAGGAAAACGTCAATTTGGAAAACAAAACCCATCTCTTTTAATAAAATGGTCTGTATGACAGAGGGACTTCAAGAGTTTTGGTCGTCAGGCAAATGCTATTTTTGGCTGCAGTAAATACTCCTGATATTCTCATTTAGCAGGATTTCAGTTTGACCTTTTTATATTTTGCATTGTATAGAACACTCCCCCTTGACTGTGGCCGAGACACTAACCTAGACCTATGGCCAGGGATGCAATGAGTACTTAAAAGCATGAACAGGAAAGAATGAAAGGCTCGAGAGTTTCTAGGAGAGTAGAGGGGCATATTCCTGCATGGGATACAGCTGAACTAACGTTCCCTCCACTGCTGGGTAAAATTGAACCTGATCTTTCTTTCCCCTTTCTATTGTTAGCGCCCACACCACTGCAACCTTCTGATGTCTTTACCCAGGCACTTCCCCTGAGTACAGGCCATTTATCCCACCCAGGATCCAAGCAGTCAGCCTGTGTGCTCCATATGCTACAGTAGTGTTAAATTCACCGTGAGGCTTTGCAAACAGTTTCTTACATCTGTACGCAAAAAGTCCTGTGGTGAACCTCTGCACTCACAAACACAGACATGAAGTATTTACATACTGAGAGGCAAGGACAGGATGTATCCCCATGATCATCCCTCTCTGTATGTACTTAAAGTGATCCCCAGCACTTCAAAGATGCCTGTAACGCGAAGCTTAGGACACACTATCAGTTAAAAAAAACCAAGAGTTTTGTTACAAAAGTCATATCAATTGCAAAGCAGTGCCTCACAGTCGATGATCTGTCTGTATGACATTTCATTTGCTGCCATAGGGAGTTTTCAGAAACAATGTATTTTAATGAATCACTGTAATGAACTAAAATCAAGTCAGAGAAAGATACTTTCTGTAAAATGCTGCTTATAATTGGGAACATGGGCTATTATTCAGGAAATATAAAATATCTGTTGTTCATGCAATGATTTTTTCACAAACCTAATGCAAAACTTTTCCTTGATAACTGCTGTGTTAATGGAATATGTAAACCCTGGCCCAAGAAAATCATTGTTATTCTTGTATTTTGAATTACAAACGGAAACAATTTTCACTCAGACTATTTATCATAAAAGTTTAGAAACTTTCTTTCAAAACAAACAAAATTAAAATTACTAAATGTCAAGAACAACTGTCCTGAAAACTGACACTGCCCATGGGCTGGTGCTACTTGGCTTAAGCACCTTTTCTTCATTTCACCATTGGTTACACTGTGTCAGGTCTCAGTTTGAAGCTCATGACAAAATGAATGCAACAAATTTAATGAAGTTATTAGAGAATTATTTTTTCAAGTTATACAATTTCTATGTGTTAAGCATTTGCACTGCTGAGCTTTCAAAAGACTGTAAGAAGAAAAGCCAAGCTGGCACGAAAAGATGTGCAGAAGTGCAACATAATGGACTGTAAGAAGGACTGAAGAGAAGGAAATGAAATTATATAACCACCTACCATACTGGGAGATACCCCAGTAACCAACTAGTGAGACTAGGGGACATGTTTTTTGCAACAGAGACCTTCTCCAGGCTGAAGTAGGAGAGTGAGGTAAACAGTAAGCAGGAAGAGGATTTCCCAAAGAAAAAGTCAGATAAAATATTCATGTAGTTTACATGTTGTGAGGCACCCTTCGTATATAATTGTGTCTCTCCAAATCCACTGTATCAACCCTAATGAAAGAAGCCTCTTAAGGAAATTAAAATTAAATGCATAAAACTGCATAATACAAAAATCAAGGGAGACTAGCCTACTGTTTGTTTGCCCTTCCACCTGTAATTTTGCTGGCCAAAACTGGAGGTGCCCAGAGCTAGATCTAGATAGTCTGCAAGGAAACAAAGCACAAAATTTCACAAGATGGCTGTACTTTTCTCTTTCTGTACTGGACCAGGCACCCCTGTGTGGTGAAATGGGCCAGAGCAATCCCATGCACAAATACAGGCTGGGGGATGAAGGGATTGAGAGCAGCCCTGCAGAGAAGGACTTGGGATACTGGTGGATGAAAAACTGGGTAAGAAAGCCAATCATCCTGGGCTACATCAAGGGAAGTGTGACCAGCAGGTCGAGGGAGGTGATTCTGCCCCTCTACTCTGCCCTGGTGAGACCCCACTTGGAATGACTACTGTGTCCAGGTCTGAGGGCCACAGTGTAAGAAAGATGTAGACCTGCTCCAGCGGGTCCAGAGGAGGGCCACGAAGATGATCAGGGGGCTGGAGCATCTCTCCTATGAGAAGAGGCTGAGAGAGTTGGGGTTGTTCAGCCTGGAGAAGAGAAGGCTCCAGGAAAACCTTACTGTGGCCTTCCAGTACTTAAAGGAGGCCTCCAGGAAAGATGGTGAGAGACTCTTTATCAGGGAGTGTAGTGACAGGATGAGGGGTAAGAATTGTAAACTGAAGAGGGTAGACTTAGATTAGATATTAAGCAGAAATTCTTTACTGTGAGCGTGGTGAGACACTGGAACAGGTTGCTCAGAGAAGCTGTGGATGCCTTATTTCTGGAACTGTTTATGGTCAAGTTGGATGGGGCTTTGAGCAACCTGGTCTAGTGGGAGGTGTGCCTGCCCATGGCAGGGCGGGGAACTAGATGATCTTTAAGGTCCCTTCCAACCCAAACCATTCTGTGATTCTATGATTCTACGAAATTAAAACCAACTTGGAAAAAAATAATAGGTTTTTTTTTCAGTTTTCATTATAAAGATTGCACAGATCAAATAAGACAACACATGTGTTACAGAAGAAAGCAAGAAACGTACTTCAGTTAATTGTGCACAAAGTTGCCAGGAAGGGAAACAGGAGTCAAGATTCCTTCCTAACCTATCAGGAGACCACTTTGCACTCTGAAAGATTTACCAGTATTTCTGAATTGATTTCAATGAACTTGTTTTCATGCAAAACTGGATAGGCTCGGTCTTTATTTCCAATAATCCATGTTAAATTTAAGCTACTAGAGGAAAAGACTGCTGATTCAAAGAAAAAATCAAGACACCCAGGGAAAATTAAACATTACATGAAGAATCACTCTGATTCTCTTTACGAGATAATTAAACTCAGGATGTTTTTTGAATCCATGCATTAGTAGTCACAAGGAAGAAACCATTATGAAAAGTACTGAAGGTGTTACAGAAGCAAAAAAAATAGGACAAAAAATTCAAGTCCCAAGACATATGAATTAGAATTGGTCACAGCCATCAAATCTCTGCATGAGTTGTAATTAACTTCATTTTTCACCCACATGAAAATAAATAAAGTAAATGTTGAACCATTGTACACAACCAGTCATAAAGACATAGACCCCTTCAAACACTTTGGTCAGGGAAGGTTGGTTCTCTCGCTTTGTCTGGTCTCACTGCACACTGCTGGACCTGGTGAATATTTATTTGCCCATATCCAAATACAGAGCACTCAGCGCTGGTGTTTCAGAAGGTGGCACTGTGGAGCTGAATCAGATCTCTGGGGGTCTGAGGAAAAAAGCAATCTGCAACTCTGACGACATGACTGACAAATTTTATGAACCATAAATCATGGTGCATCATGTCTGACATAAAGAAAGTCATGAAGGTATGGAAAATTTTAGAAAAGGCATTGAAACTCAAGCTTCAGTGACTTCTCATCATTAAAAGCCGTATAATCACTCATCTATTAGCTAAGTGTGGAAGTGCAAGTCCCAACATCCCAGGCATGTTCCAGTTTGGATAATTAAAGTCTGCATAGCTAAAACCTATCTCCTGGTTAAGTGGACACCATCTGTGTGCCACCCCTTTATTGGCCTCCTTCAGTACACTTGCTTTCCAGGTTTCCTCTTCTGTTTGCATCTCTTTGTTTTGAATTTCTTTCCTTATGCATGTGTTAGCTTGAGTCTTTTTCCATGCTGAGCTTCATTTTGTTATTTTCAGCTCAGCTTTGAATGAGTTAGATTATGCTTATGCTGTAGAGCACTGCCAATCTTGTCATACCATCTGCTTCAAAAATTAGAAAAGAAGTTGAATCCCTTAATGGGATGAAATATACTTTGCTCTGGGAGTTTTCTTCACGGCTTATGTCTTTTGTTCACTTGTTGATCATTCCATCCTTTATGGCCCAGTAATTTAAATACCATTACGTTTTCTGTTATTATGACTCCCTGAAAGTTTCATTTTGCCTAAGACTGCTGAGGCTTTATACAATTCAATTTATTTTGCACTTCCAAACATGAAAATCTTTACAGGTTTTCTAAAAACACAAGCACTAACATAGAACAGCATGTTTTACGAGACAATAACTAGGTGGCCATACAGATTTCAATAACAAAATAATAAAGGGAAACAATTTTAGTATTCTTCTTTTAAAATGCTTGTACTTACTTAAACTGAATTTTACTCAGGTTTCTTTTGTGTATTCAATTGCTCCTGCCTTCAGTAAATTAGATCTGGAGGATTTCTGAAGTCAGTGAGCATGTGCCCATCAACCCTCATGGCAAATAAATGGAAAGCACACTGAAAAGCGTCCAAGAGAAAAACGAAGAGCACAGGACCCTAATTAAAGTGTGGCAATGGGTGTAAGAATTGTTTCTCCTATGTACACATCTGAGCATGAGCCTTTTACACATCAGTTACACTCCATCTTCCTGTTCATCTCGGCAAACTGTCAGTAAAGGTGAGCACATGGTCTGCAACAACTAGACATGATTAGGAATTTTTTTTTGCTAAGGCAATGAGCATGTACAATACAATTAAAAACTATACTTTAGACTAATACAGTTCTATGTAACTGTGAGAGTAGCTTTTTTTAAAAAAAATCATTCATTCATTCCAGTGTTTTCTAGTGACTGATCTGTTTTCTCCACAGGATGGTATTTTCCTCACCTGAGGGAGAACAATGGAAAGAGCAGAGCTGACAGAGTCCTTCATAGCATGGGCCTTTCAGCAAGGGGACCACCAGGAAATTAGTAAGTCCATAAACAAACAAAAAATATACTATTTTTTTCTCTGAGACTGAGCAAGAGTACAGCAGTGACAGGGGATTCAAGAGGAGCTGAAGACTTCAACAGTTATGGGAAGCTGACGTAGCAGCTGCTGACAGATTGTTTCAAGCCCAGCTGCAAGCTGCTGTTGATGGTGTCCTGGATTCCACTACGATAGGATTAATTTTCACAAGAAGCTGGGAGGGGTCACGGCCAGGACAGCCAAACCGAACCAGCCAGTGGGATATTAGATACCGTACCGGTGTTACGGCAGCATATAAGGGAGCGGGAGGAGCTGCCTGGGGGAGCCCAGTTTGAGTGGGTGGAACAGTTGTGTTGTCTAGCACTCATTTTATATATGATTTAATTAGTATTATTGTTAGTGCTGTTGTTTCTTCTCTCTTTGTGTTGTTGTATTAAGCTGTCTTTATCTTAACCCACAGGGTTTTACCTTTTTCTCCCAGTTTTCCTTCCCATCCCACAGACGAGGCAGGGAAGGAGCGAGCGAGCAGTTCTGTGCATGGTGCTTAGTTGCCAGCTGGGCCTAAATCACGACAATGGGGAGCATCCCAGGTCTTGCAGTCCTCATTCTCTGCTAACTAGGTTTATCTTCAGCACTTCAAGCTTTCTTCTTTCAATTGGAACCTTTCTTCCTTCAGTTCAATTCCTAGAACAGAAAGGAAGAATAGCTAGAAGCAAGTGAGTAGTTGGGGTCTGACTCACAGCCACCACCTCTGCACAGTCATATATTTCTCTGCTCCCCTGGAGCTGGGCAGTGGAAGAAAAGTCACGGAACAGTTCTTACTTCCACCTTGCCTCTTTGCTTTATGCAAACAAAACAAAGATTATAGTTAAAGTCAAGGGAATGGATCCATTTTAAAAGAGTCAAGTGAACTTACAGGAGTAAAAATATCAAGCTCATATGGCATCATCTTCCTTAGTAAACCACTGTACTTGTGTTTGTTTCAAAGGATACGGAAGGAAAAAACAGGTTTAGAAAATAATCGTGTCTATTAGGAGGGATTAAACTACTGCTTTACTTCAAGAAACACTTTTTCAGATTGGATAATTTTTAATAAAATGTTCATTCTTCCTTCAGCTGATCTCATCGCCTAAACCCTGAAGTCTTCTCTTCTTTCACAGGCAAACTTCTTGCTTCTGTGGGAGTTTTGATTGCATAAGGACTGCACATGTTCACAAGATTCAAGTTACTTTGAATTTTTTATATTGCTCTTTGAGATTAATTATTTATACGTGCTTTTTCGGAAAGTTTTGTTTGCAAGTTTGGCATTAGTAATTTAATGCGTCTTTTCTTCTCCGGATCCCTTTGATAGCGTGTTGTTATGCAGCTCGATTCAATGAATAATGAGGCTACATTTTTTCATTCTAATTAGCCATCACAGCTTTTAATAGCCTACAAAATAAAAATGACAAAGTGATTTATTTTTCTGAGACAATGACCAAAAGTCTAAACCACTGTTTACCTTTAAAACATAAACCAGCCTGTGGCACTTTATTATGTTATCTGCACAAGACTGTAATGTGATGGATGACATGCAAAGAATTTTGAATTCCTGAGGTGTTGTACGTTTCGGTAACAGAATAAAATTATGATTTTACCATAGATTTCACGCTAACTAAAAGCATGCATTTATGTTTCCCTCATGGCAGGCTTGGTACGTACAGAAAACATTCTTTTATTCTGTTCCTTAAGTAAAAGTCAGCATGGAATTCAGTATTCTATAAAATCTGTTGCCACTAGGACTTTCTGAGAAATATACTTTTATTATGAGGATCTAGTCAGCCAGCAGGTTGATTAGTTTAAGCATGAGGTCCTCAAAGGTCTGAGTCCGCATTTCTTTGTAGAAGGAATGAGCCATACATGAATCAATTTTCTTCTGAATCTGTACATTTTTGGATTATTTATAGACTCTACCTCATCATTGGTGTTTTTTTAAATTTTGTCCAAGATGTCAACTAATTTGGAAGTGTGTGAGAGCAGTAAATTGCCTGAGAATACCTATTTATGCCCATTAGTCTGTGACGATACCTGTTAACCTTTGCTTCTAAAAGTGAACTAGTCCTTGACAAAATTACACAAAAATAGGCAATTGTTTTAAGAGATTCTCACATAGTCTCTATGAACTTCTGAATGTTTGTAGGCTTTTTAGGTTATTTATATTTGTAGATGTCTGAATGGCCATGGAACTACATTGGGATTTTTTACTTTTTAAATGCTAACAGACTTTAAGGGCTCTCTAACAAAAGTTTCTGTTTATTGAGAGGAGTTTTTACTTCTCAATGTCTGTTAAGGAAAAGTCCAGCCCAAAACAAGGATCAATTTTTATTCCAAAACACTGAAATTCAAGGAAAAAAAAAACAACAAAAAACCACCACTAACAAAACCATATAAAGTGGGCTATCATCATCAGGATGACTGAATTATATAAGAAATACAATTCCATACAAGGCTACCACCCATATTACTTTTTTGATGGTAGCAGATCAAATTTAAGAGATTCCTACCCCTGCTACATCTGCCTCCTTGTTAAGGTATCTAAATGTGGGTTCCTACCTCTCAGTAGAGGCACTGACTCTGTTGTCCAATCCTAGTTGCACTTAAGACACTGTCTTGACTTTGGCTGGGACAGCATTACAGCTCCTATGGGGCTATGTGCTGGATTTGTGACCTATTAAATAGTCTTTAGTTCAGCTCATGAATCTTCTCACTTTTATCCTTCCAGCTCTCTCCCCCATTTCACTGGTGGGGAGAGAATGAGTGGTTGTGTGGGGCTCAGTTACTGGCTGGGGTTAAACCATAACAGATGTCCTGGAATATCTGGAATACTCCTGGGATGTCAACATGTGGACATCTCCAGCTGGCAATTTGCCCTAAGTGAAGAGCTCTGACCTGAGAGTTGTAAATGCCAACACTTTACAGGACTTTTGTGGGCAGATTGATCCTGCAGCCTTCAGGGACAGAGCAGTAATAGCAAAATACTCTGCTTCTTGTCCCAAGTTCTCATTGTATTTATCATGGGGGCAGAGGAGAGGGAGGAGAACTTTAGAACGATCACATTGCAGAAAGCAATCCCATCGAGAGGTGGTGCTGTATGTTCATTTTAGAGTTAACTTTTATCCCACGCTCAGTGCTGGTTAGGTAAGAGGGTGGAAGCAAGTGCCATCCACCTACAACGCGGTTGTTGCAATCAAACCATTGACCTTTTTACAAGAGCATTACAGTATTTTTTGCCCTACTGCTGCCAACAGAATTTGTATCTGCTCTCACAGAAGAGACTTGTGCAGTATAAAGTGTACCTGGGTTGATTTTCACTTTTACTTCACATCAGTTGTGGTTATAAATTCAAGGTGACCTCTGAACCCTTCTTTTCAATTGAAGTGTTCTACAGCTTTAGTGGTAGATGTTTTACTGTCAGTGATGCAAAAATTGAATGTCTGTTACTGAAATTATATTCCACAAGCTCAGTTAATCATTATATGCAGCTGGTCTGCTACAAAACTTATACATAGAAAGTTGGGTTTTAGGGATTTAAGTCACTATCTTACACAGGAAAACTGGAAGTTATTCTTAAAACATAGTGCATCTATTTTTTGGCCAAGAAAACACAAGGCCTTGTTTGAACCAATGTCTTGAGTGTGACACTGAGCAGCAGATTTATTTCTGTCTTATTTTGCTGAAGACAGGCTCCTAGTTCTGGCCAAAGCATTAAGTACTCTGGAAAGATCAAGAAGAACTAGAAACTACAGGCTGGTCAGCCTCACCTCAATCCCTTGGGAAGCGATGGAGCAGACAATCCTCAAAACCATCTCTACACATATGAAGGACAAGAACGTGACTGGGAATAGTCAGCATGGAGTCATGAAAAGGAAATCATGCCCTGAGAGTTTTCTAGGACAAAATGACCAGCTTTGTGGACAAGGTGAAAGCACCTTTGACAGGTGTACCGCCAAGGGCCAATGCTGTTTAACACCTCCACTAATGATCTGGATGATGGGACAGACAGCATCGTCTGCAAGTGTGCAGATGATACAAAACTGGAAGAGTGGCTGATAAATGAGATATGTGCACTGCTATGTTCACCTGGGCCCAGCTGAACTTCAGAAGGTTCAACGAGCCCCAGTGCAGGGTCCTGCACCTGAGCCAGGGCAACCAGCGGTATCAATATAGTCTGGGAGAGGACATGCTAGAGAGCAGCCCTGTGGAAAAAGACTTGGGGATACTAACAGATGAAAAGCTGGACATGAGCCACCAATGTGCAATGGCAGCCCAGAAAGCCAATCGCATCCTGGGCTGCATCAAAAGAATTGTGGCCAGCAGATTCAGAGAGTTGATTCTGTCCCTCTACTCTGCCCTGGTGAGACCTCACCTGGAGTACTGCATACAGCTCTGGAGCCCCCAACACAAGAAGGACGTGGTCCTGTTGGAGCATGTCCAGAGGAGAGCCACGAAAATGATTAGAGGGCTGGACCACCTCTCCTGTGAAAACAGGCTGAGAAAGTTGGGGTTGTTCCGCCTAGAGAAGAGAAGGCTCCTGGGGGACCTTATAGTAACCTTCCAATACCTGAAAGGGGCCTATAAGAAGGCAGGGGAAGATCTGTTCTCAAGGGTTTGTAGCAACAGGACAAGGGTACTGGTTTTAAGCTAGAAAAGGGTACATTTAGGTTAGACATTAGGAAGAAGTTATTTAATATGAGGGTGACTGAGCACTGGAACAGGTTGCCCAGAGAGGTGGTGGAGGACCCATTCCTGGAGACATTCAAGGTCAGGCCTGACAGGGCTCTGAGCAACCTGACCTAGTTAGAGATGTCCCCACTCATTGTAGGGAGGTTGGACTAGATGGCCTTTAGATTCTATGATTCTATTCGGAGTGACTTCAACAGACTGCAGAAATGAGCTGACAGAAATCTCATGAAGGAAAATGGACAGTTCTGCACATAGCGAGGAACAACCTCATGCACTAGTACAGACAGGGAGCCAACCAGCTGGAACGCAGCTTGGCAGGAAAGGCCCTGGGGATCCTGGTGAACACCAAGTTGACCATGATGAAGAAAGGAGCCCTCATGGCAAATAAAGTCAGCAGCATCCTGGGCTCCCTCCTCCTCCTCCTCTGGTCCAGGGCTCCCTCTGCTGCTGCACTCTCCTTGGCTCCTTGCTCCTCTGCCTGTGCTTCTTTGGCCCTTTCTGGAACCTGTTTCCCCCCCTTCCTGTGCCCCCAGCTTGGCTGAGGGGCTCAGCTGTGTCCTGTGGTGGGGCCGCTGGGGCCAGTTGGGACCAGCTGGAGCTGGCTGTGTCCTGCAGCTCGCTGGCTGCTCCAGACACTGCAGTACCACATGTACTTCTCCTCTTTTCCCTGCACAGATGCAAATATACTCTAAATCACCAAATTGTTCAACATTGTTCAAAGCCCAAGAGTTTAAAAAACCTGACCTTCCACTGACTGCCCCTGGCAGGAGGATTTACCATGAACTCAGGGAACTTGCTGGAAGGAAAATGAGGAACAAGATGCTTTCTTCACTCCACTTCTTCATCAGATACTGAGAAACAAGTTAAACTTGCCAACAGTGTATGAAGTTAAATGACATGACTACGGATCATCTACAGAAATGGCCATCTACAGATCATCTACACACTGACTTCCCATGTAGCTGATTTGGTTTCAGATGCATCGTTGCATTGTTTTCAGATCAGATTAGTCTCCAAAGAACACGCATATAATATTTTTCCTCTGTGCCTACTTTCAGTGTCTACTCAGGACATTTATAGATGCAATTATTATTTCATTATTAGACTATTTCAAAAAGTATTGTCTTGTAATTGGTTTATTAAGATATTTCATTGGTGGCAAAGTGAAGCAGTATGTATGGCTGGGCACAATTTGTGCTACGAAACATGTTTTCTGCAGTTCGGAATTTGCCTAGTTTCACGATACCCACCGTTTCTGGAAAAGTGGGTTGTTTTGCCGTATTAAGCCTATTTGAGCTGCCACAATTAATATGTGAATTCTTCAAGGTATCAAGATAAATGTTCAGGGCCAAATTCTAAGAAGTGTGGTGGGCTGACCTTGGCTGGCTGCCAGATGCTCACCCAGCCACTCTCTCACTCCTTGGTCCTCTTCAGGGGATCCAAACTTAGTTCGCAAAATAGAACATGGCAATTCAGAAAATCAGAATTCAACTGAAGCGAGGAGCAGTGGGCCTCCCAAAACTAAAATTTCATGTGAAATATGAAACTAGAAATAATGTAATGGAAAATTACGCTGTGGTGAAAAGCAGGCTGTGCACCAAGTGCTGTCATTTTAGACAACTCAGGGGATTTTATTTGTGTGGCAAAGCCCTGACTACTGGATTTTAGTAATAAACTTTCAAGGAAGAAGTAAGCCTCTGACTGCCATGAGTAAAAGCTTGAAATAGGGCACAAGTGTAACCATATGTCTCAAACATCCGAAGGAAATAAGAAAAATCTAATTCTTGTTATTATTGCTTAAATCTTACAATAGTTAAGCCAGTCTCACAGTTTGGTAGAAGCAGGAAGAGAAGTAGAGTAGATCAAGACATTTTCAGTGCTTGGATTGCTGATGCTATGCGTGCTGTAACTGGCCAAGAAAGCAGGGGGGAGGATGGCCAGTTTGCAGTATTATCAGAACATCCTGCTCCAGTACAAGTGCTTTGCATCAGTGGAAATGAGTGTTTTATATAGGGGATGTAACAATTACTGATCCCATTTCAAATATGGGGAACAGGAGAACAGATGAAGTGTCTTGCCCCTAAGAACATCATAGCACAAAGTCTGATTCCTGAGTCCCTGCTCACAGAGAATACATTTATTTATGACAAGAGTAGGTACAACAAACTGTATTTTCAGTCAGCCAACACTTTTAATGAGAAAGGTAAATTCGCAACAAAATGTCCTGCAGGTATGTTTATGAACTAGAACTGGAGAATCTATAAAAATGTTTCTGCAAGCTGTGTAAGATACATCGTAAAGTAATGTAGGAGCTACGCACCAGCGTCTCCGTGTATCCCTTGAGATCCTGCACTTAATAGCTATTTTTATAACTGAATTATATCCTGAATCTTAGCAATGGCAAGGGATGTGGTGTATAAACTGAACCATATTGTTTTTCTAGTGGGAGAGAGACTATCTCGCTAAAGGAAGAACAGAACTGGGTCAGCTCTAGCAAAGGCCGAATCTATGTCAGGGACAGGATTAGTGTTATCCCTTAATCATTTCTGAAATTTCAGTTTTCTTCCTTGTGGGCAAAACACTAAGGATTCATTCTGTGAAATGCAAATATTCACAGACCAGCGACTCTTTCTTGCTTTTTGTCTCCCAATTCTAAATATACCTCACAGCTTGCAGGCACACTCTCCTGTCTGCCCCTCCCTGCACTTCCCTTACTCCCATCAAATGGCAGTCCCTGAAGGATGGAAGAAGTACCGTGGAGAACGGCCTTGCAGACTCCCTGGTGCCTGAAACCTGCTGATGGAGATGAAGAGGCTTTTGCAGTATCAGTGCAAGCAGGTGATAAAAGAATGGTACTAACATTTCCTTTGTCCTTTATGTTCCTCTCAGCCTAGCTTCATCTTACTTGGGTTCTCTCCAGAGAACCAATTGCAGAGTGAATGTCATCACAGCTTCTGGAGAAGCTGTCCTGACAGACAGAAAAGGGAGGGAGGGAAGGAATGAGGAAGGAAGGGAGAGAGGGAGGGAGGTAAATCTGACAATTCTGTCAACAGAACTGATTTGAAGTTCTGAAGATCCGATTAATATTTGTAAAAGGAAAACAAATGAAAAATCAGATGTGTCTCACTTTAGATTTATTATGCACAATCACCAAGGGAGTGATTATGTGGTAAATCAGAATCCCGCTCCTGTATCTTGATGCCACAAGAGCATTTTAAGCAGGCCTTTTTGTAACATTATGAAAGCTTATTAATAATGTCCTGAAGAAGAGACTTTAGGTCCAGACGACCTGCATTCTTCTTCACAGACTTTTGCCACATCATATGTTTGGTATTAAAGTCTATTTTGTCTTGGAACGGAACATTTTAACGATGCATACAGAACATTGCACACCTATAGTAAAAATACAGCACACAGTAAAAGAATTCCCAGTTAGACACCATTTTTGTCAGCCAATTCTATCCAATTATCCGAACGATAAAAGCACTTTAGTGGGAGGAAATGGATGACTGCTATTAGAGTAACCCAGTTATCCTTCCATAAATTAGAAGTATGAAAACTACATGATATTGCAATAGTTACAACAGGATATACTACTTCTAGGGAGTCCTTTGAGATAAAAGTAGAGATATTCACTTACTTGGTTCCATTCTTCTGAAGATTCAAAATATTACATATAAAATCTATACTTTAAAAAAAATATTCTGCATTCAAAACCCACTTGCGTGACAAACAAGGAATGGTGCTTCCAGTTGCTACACATATTTGCTTTCCTGTCCATATACCAGCAGGTTGCAAACAATACTCTGTAAAGGAAGCAATGAGTTGTTCATGTTTTTCTGTCCTCCCTGCAAAAACAGCATGGTAACTTCTAAACAAGGCAACAAAAAATTCAGCTACTTTAAGAGAATGACGTAAGTACCTTTTACTCACTGAGCCATCTGCAATGTAAATAACTATGTAACCATGTGCAAGGCACCCTAGGAATGATTGGAAGGCGAGTCGTTGGGAAGAGATTCTTGCGGAAACTATTATTTGTAAAATCTTTGGATAAAAGGCATTAAATATGGTACTCACGATTTTTGCATGAGTACTACCAATACCATGTAGCATTTCTGCATTGTTTCTGTGGTTCATGAATGAAAGACCATGAAGAAAATTAATTATTTCCTCTTGGAAAACTCAACAAGAGACAGAAATTAGCAAACCTCAGGCCCGTGCTGTCTTAATCACTTTTGTACTGCACGAACCTGTGAATGAAATTGTTGTTCTGTTCAAGTCAAAGGAGTATCTTTCAGCAGGATCAAGATTTCTTCAGATTGACAGTCTCAGATTATCGGAAGAGCATCTCCAACACTATGTTATCAATGATCAAATAATTAATTGCTGCTATTGCTGCAGGAGTTGGGAACTAGGTTTGAGGATGAGGCACAGGAATTCCTGTCATCAATGACATTTTTCTGGGAGAAAGGAGTCACATTATGATTTTAACTCAACTAGAATTTTTTTTTTTTCTCCAGTACTATGAGGATTTGAATTTTGAAGCTTAAAAATACCTGCAATCTCTCTTGCTTTGGCAACTTTGAAGCAGAAAGCAGTTCAAGTATTGGGAAACCAGTTTGAGTATTGCAAAATAAATTTTTCATTCCTCAGAAACAACAACTTCTTGTTATTCCTGAAATGAAAGTCATTTCTTCTGCAGGCTATTTAAAAAAAAAACGAAAGCAAGGATCTCTTTCATGCTTTCTTTAGAAGGACATTCATAAAGCCAGCAGAAAATAGAAGCAATTGGTATACATAAGCAATTTAGAGACGCTTGTTTAAACTCGGTAATTACCTATTCAGTAGAGATGGGATTGGTTAGAAAGGGCTATAGATAGTTTTCTATTTAAAGAGTTTCCTCAGACGTGCTCAAGACAGTATAAATGTCATCACTGTTCTTCTGTCAAAATTGTACCAAGATAAAGGACAGAATATGGTCAAGCAACAGGCAGTCTTTTCTGTGGAGCAGTCACAGCAGATGAATAACTCTGAGCCTGATTTTGCTCATTCACATGCAGACAATCTTGCCTACTTCAGGGAACTTCCATAAGGCAAGGTGACGTCAGAAATCAATCCGTTCAGTGATTTTCTGAATAGCATTTTTTGAAGTGATTTTAGAGGTCAGCAATGTTTAAAAGCTGCATTTTAACACTGCGTTCTTTTTACATTGTCTGTGTGTTTTGTTTGTTTGGCTTTTTAAGTGAGATTACATACTATTTAAGTATGTGCTCACTCCTTCACTCTCTCATTGGGCATCCCAGTGAGCTTGGAAAAGTCAGCTGAAATTGAGAAAGCAGAGATAAGGTTCCAGGCATTAAGAAGTACATGGCAGGACATGGCACTTGGCTGTGCAGGTTGTAGATCGCTTTGGGCAAAATTAATAAATTACAGTGCCTCAAGAAAAAGAATATAAATGACAGACAGTATCAGGCTACTTCACTGACAGCAGTAACCTAGCTTCGGAAATGTTAGCCTTACTGGCCAACCTTTTTCATCATTTTTGGCCCTAAGGAACTTTCCTCTTTAGTGTGACACTTCATGTATCCTTAATGAAGGGGATATGGCGTAGAGGATCAGGCTGTAAGCATGCGAGACCACATCCAAAACTAGCTTCAGATTTTGACAGTCACAGATGTTACATCAAGGCATGACCTCTTCCCAGGCTGCTGAGTCCAACACAAACTAGATAAAGCAATGCCTTTATAACAGTTTTCTATTCACATACTTGGCATTTTGGCATAACTAGAAGGGAAGGGA